>JAUTXW010000944.1:0-10063 GCA_030620095.1 Kuschelorhynchus macadamiae
TGTGTTTCGGCTGGCTTTCACGGAATCTTGTTGATGAACTTTCTGAGAAGACAAAATTCTGACAATCATAAAAAATCTATATTTTACATTGCGCTTGTAAGATTTATAATGATTATGAAGACCATGTAAGATTTAAAGGCATCAATCAATACAAAACTAGAAACGCCAGCAGAATCTACATACCCAGTGCAGGACTAACAGGTACAGGATGGTCCACATATCACTTTTTTAAAAAAATTTAACCATCTGCCTCCCTTGGTTGTATGCAATCGATCACAATTGAAGTTATGATGTTGGAGTGACTAGGATTGCACAAATGACAGGCAAAACAATGGAAACCCTGCTTTAGCGGAGAACTTGAGATTTTGGATTATGGTTTTGCTCTAACCTTATAAATATTCATATAAACAAGGATATAATTGTTCTGAATCCACAAACCTGGCACTAGGATTCTGATGGTTTTTTAGTAACTAGAATTGCACATGTCACAGGCAAAACAATGGAAAGCCTGCTTTAGAGGACAACTTGAGGTGTTGGGTGATGGTTTTGATCCAACATTGTAGGCCGTTGTTTCCCAAATACCGTGATATTCCACTTACATGTATATATATGAATCAGACATTGCTTGATACTCTAGTAGATTCAACTTCTCTCACACAATCATAATTATTAATATACATCAACTTACCATTCTTGCCATAATTCCCTTGATATAAAACTTTACAACAAACTTTTCAGCAATGTCAGATCACTATCTCAATCTAGGTTTAAGCGTAAAATAAAATTTTATTGCTTACAGAATTGTTTCTACTCAGGGAATATTTGGAGGCACCACCATTGAATCTGACTTAATGTTTCCTAACTTTTTATTGTTTTTAATTGTAAGTTTGTTTTTTTATTTTTATATTTTACATTTAAATATATTGGTTTGTATTATTTTTTTAAAGTTTTATCTTTTAACTAAGTTAGCTACTTTTCCTTTAGTCTTTCTTTTTTAATGTTCGCAGCTTCTTGGACCTGCATCACACATGTTTATATGTAAGAATGTTAAATAAAACTGTGTCTTTCTATAAATATTCACCATATTATTTATTTCTATATATATTTAAAACAAGGAAATAATTGTTCTTTGAACGGGATGTGTAAATAAGATCCTATTCCTCCTATCCTCTTATCTAGAGAATCATAAACGATTTACAAACTAATATTTCTTTGTTTTTTTTTTGAAGTTTTAATTTATTTTGTTTTTCTTTATACAGGGTATTGCATTTTTCTTGGGTTGATCTGCACTTTCTTATTTTAAATAGGAGACTATATATTATTACAGATTATGACAACGCATTTAAAGAGTACAATGATACATATGAGTATGGCACTGTAATGTGACTTTATATATATGATTCTGTAATGCAAGTTTTTCAAATAACACAATTTGAAGCTTTGTTATGACTTTGTTTGACCCCTATAGTTATATATCATTGCAATTGTTTAATAATTTATTAAAATTTAATATAATAATAACTGATGTCTAATACTCTATTTAAATTTAATATAATATAAAGGGCTTTTCATTTAAAAACAAAATTGAAAAATTACCACGAAAATTTATTTGAAGAAAACCAATCAAAAAAATACCACAAAACTTGGCATTGTTGCAACATTTTTTAAGTTTTAAAACTTGAATATTATACTGTAAATAAATAATTAATACCTTCTAACTTTTTTTTTGGCTATAGTAAAATCTAAAAAAGTATAAAACTACATTATTAATTGTGTGAATTTGAAAATAGATACAAAACTAAAGAAAAATGCTGAAACATTGTATTACAGTCCCATGTCCTTATATAAATAGAAATAAACACCTTGTATATAAACATTAAATAAATTAAAACTTCAAAAGAAACAAAGGAACACCTATTTGTCTTTTAAGTTTTTTTTTCTGTTATGGTTTGCCAGGGGACAGGTCACCTTATTTTAGACACCCTGTACTCCAAGATTTTTATAATATCCTTGATGTATACATCATTCAAATCTTAAGGTCAAAATATTTTACATTTGGAAAAAAGTAATTTTTGTTTATAATTAAATTTGGTAAATTGCTGGCCAGTTGACCAAAACATTATTATAAGATCAAACTAATTTTTAAACATTTACAACCTTTGCTCAATATTGCATAACAAAATAATTACAAAGAAAGAAAGAAAGAAGAAAGAAATCCTTTTATTTCTACAGACATAAAAATTACAAAGAGAGAAAAAAATAGATCTGAGAAATACGTCATTAAAAAAGCAAAAAGTAAAACTGTCAAGCTACAGTATCAACAATATATAAACAAATACATACATAAAAAAACAAACAATAATTGGCTTAAACAAACATTAAAAACACTTTATGAATATGAGTCCCTAAAGCCCATCTTAAACCAAATTCTGATTATTCTCTTTCGACATCTAAATACTATATCCACGTCTAAAGTTCCTCCCGATATCACAATGCCAAACTTAGCCAAAGAGTGGAAATTAGCAAAGTAAACCGTCCTAAGGACATCTAGGTTAACACTTTTTCATAAAATTCTAAAAGTATATGTAACAGAAGAAAATCTCCCCGATAGGTATCCGACATGGTGACTCCAACTCCCAGAAATTTAGTAGTGAATCCCAACTGAACTATCTCATTCTTGAGCATCACACACATACAGCAACACCGCCACTAAAAACTATATATTCTGTCTTATTGTTAAGAATCAACTTATTTTCATTAAAGTAGCTTTTGGCCCGATTTACTATAATTTTACTTTCTTCTTAACCAGAATATTTGTGCCATCAGCAAAGCACAAACCTTTTTCAGTGTTTTCATTAAGAGCAATAGGGTTAAGATCATTAACAAATATTATGAATAACAGAGGTCCAAGGACACTACCCTGTGGCACACCGAGAGCTCATTGGCTCTGATCTTACCGATTCGAGAGAACCGGTCAGCTCCACCAATTGCTGCATGTTTGACAGATACAAAGCAAATCATTCCAGTGATTCTCCCCATATCTGTATAGTTTATACAACAGTATGCTGTGCAATCAAAAGCACAAGAGAGGATCAAAAAAATGCCAAAAGTCAGGTCACTAGTCTCCACTCTGTTAAGAACAAAAAAAAAGAGAGCAAATTCTATTGAATGATTTTGCAGATAAGCATGCTGATGACATGAAAATAAATTACTGCTGATAAAAAAGTTACAAAGGCGTATATTCAACGCATATTTAAATAATATGAGCAAACTTATTGGTCTGTAGTTGTTAAAATCTTTTTTGTCCCCTTTCTAAACAGTTTTTACAATTGCCCGCTTTAGGCCATCAGGAAATCTACCACTTGCAAATGACAAATTTATTAAAAAACTCAGAGGCTTGCAGATATAATTGGCACAATGTTTTACCTATGAGCTTGGTATCTCATCCTCTCCAGTGCTCTTTTTGTTCTGCATTTTAGATATTAAAGTCAGTATTTCCTCTGGTGTTGTTGGGATTATAAAAAAAGGTATAGAGGATGTAAAATCACCATCTACACCCATTTCACTGTTGATAACAGCGATTCCGTAATATTTACAAGGAAAGTATTAAAGTTATTTGAATAATCTTCTAGATTTTCCATCATGCAGAAATCTGAGCACGTCCCAGAACCTGTTACCTCATTGATGACCTGCCACATAGCCTTTGATTTATTCAATAACTTTTCGATTTTATTCTCATAATAAGTTCTTTTAGCATTCTGGAGAGCATGATTATATAATACATTAAAATAATTGAATACTGGCTTGAAATTTGGATCTTTTAGAGCCATTGTTTGATATAGAGTCAATTGATTTTTTAATTCAGCAATATCAGGTTTATTATATAAAAATTTTTCTTTTGAACTACGTTTAACTATAATTCTGGGGAAACACGTATCAAAATAAAACCGAAAGATATTATAAAAAGAATCATAGGCCTCATTGATGTTTGGAGCAACAAAAATCTCTTCCCAGCTTTCCTGACTTAACTTTGAACAAAACTGTAACATATTGTCTTGGCTAATACCTCTTTTAATAATTTTGGGCATATTTATAATAATGCTTAAGTTAAAAGCCCATATCTGACCACAATGAACTGATAAATTTGTTTCGGCTACAAGACTCTGCCAATGACCATTAAAATTTGTAATAATATTGTCTAAGCAAGACTGAGTATTTTCAGTTATTCTAGTAAAATCTTTTATTGTAGCAACTGCATTATAACTAAAAAGCAGTAGCGGCTCGTGGGTGAAAAAGTAAGTGAAGTGCAAATGAAGCAAGAAATCATCGCAATCATTTTTTTTCTAGAATTTTTTTATATGTAGAATTGAAATATTGCCAAGAGATGTAAGTTTTTCTTGAGATATTGTATTTCTTAAATAAGTTTTTACACATTTGAAGCAAGAAAAACTTCTTTCCACTGAGGCACTTGTGGAAGGTATTGTCAAAATAAGGGAAAACAATTTATATGCTTTGGTAAAAATATATTTATTTTTATTAATTTTTTTCACTTGCTCTTGAAGCGATATAGAGTAATTGGAAACTCTCATTGGCAAAAATAAGACCAAGCTCATTTTTAAGTCTTTGACTTTTTGAAAATATTTCCCCATATAACAGTAACAAAATTTCAAATGGGCCAGTCGGAAAATTTAAACTATATTCAGAAAATTTTGCAGAACCTCCCAAACATGAATATGTAAGTTTTTCACAGTCTTGAAATCTTAGTTTCATTTTCATTAAAATATGATCCAATATTTCATAAAAAAGGGTTCTATACTTAGCCCTAATTTCTTCAGGTGAAAGCTTAGCAAGCTCACGTTTGTAATGATTTATTTCTGCAATAGAATTTGCTTTATCAAACATGTTATTAAAAAAATTTTCATTTCTTTTTTTACAGAGCCCATCACGACAGCGTTTTATATTGTGATTGAGAAAATGTCATTAAACACTAGTGCCAGAAACGTGAATTCAAAATAGTTCGTCTCACCTCAAAATCCTTTCGCAAGGCGAATTGATTTTTCATCAGATTTGTCACAGTTTGTAATAAATTCACAGACATCTTTTAATTTATTCCAGTCTCGAACAATCACATTAACTAACTTCGAATTTGAAGTTGTAACAATACCATAAACAAATATGACACAAAACAGTCAAGTTAACTGCAAAGGAACTCACCAATTGCAGCGAAATCCGTGAAAGTAATAGTAAACAACCACCGCAAACTGAATGACAAGTGGGTGTAGTGTACTGCGCCTGCAATTCACTGAGAGCGCTGGGCTCGACGTCATCGGATACGTGTTCTCATGGCAACATAGTAGAAAAATTGTAAACTAAACATAGCACTTCTGGCAAATTCAAAGCGGTTTGCGCCACTGTTATAGTTGTTATAATAAAGTTCAATTGATAGTTTTAAAAAGACATGCCGCCATATTTATTCAAGATATACAGTTTATTTTTTACCAATTAGGTGAATAACTGAATGTAAAAACTAGAATTTTAAGAGATATATAATAAATATAGTTAGATGTTTGCTTATTTATTTTTACTGGTATATATATATATATATATATATATATATATATATATATAGTATATACTATTGAAGACCCATCATCTGGAATACCAACACTCCAACATGAAACTAGAACAGCCAACGAAATCTCAAACATCTTTGTCACAGAAGAAAAGGTTTTAGATGCCATAACCTCTTTAAAAAACGACTCTAGTCCGGGACCAGACGATATTCCAAGTGTCTTTCTGAAGAGATGCAGCGAAAGCCTGGTACCAACCTTAACACTGGTGTACAACAAGATTCTGTTGGAGGGAATCATTCCAGAAAACTGGACCAAATCATATGTCATACCAATTTTCAAAAAGGGAGATAAATATGACCCAGCAAACTATAGGCCAATTAGCTTAACCTGTCACTTATGTAAGATCCTTGAAAAAGTGTTAGTACCAGAACTCACAAAATTTTTAGTCTCCAACCACATTATACCACCCACTCAACATGGATTCCTGCCCCAAAGGTCAACCACCACCAACCTTCTTGAATGCTCAAATCATTGGACAAAAAAGCTAGATGAAGGCAAGGCTGTCGACATTCTGTATTTGGACCAGGAAAAGGCTTTTGATAAAGTCCCATTCAATAGATTACTTTATAAATTGGAGCACTTTGGAATAAGGAATAACCTACTGCTATTCATAAAAAATCTGTTAACGCAACGTACCTACCTGGTAAGGGTAAATAGTGAATATTCCGAACCAAATGCAGTGTTAAGTGGGGTACCTCAAGGGTCAGTCATTGGACCATTGTTATTTATTGCCTACCTAAGTGATCTCCACCACCAAATAAAGACAAACATCTCTTACTTTGCTGATGACACCAAACTGTACTGCGATCCTGTTTATCATGTGGCTTTTGAAAATGACATAAAGACCATAGAGGAATGGACACAACTGTGGCTTCTAAAATTAAATCAGGAAAAATGCACCATACTCCATCTTGGAACTAACAATCCGCAAAATAACTACCACCTATTTTCTGTAGACATCAGGAAAGTTACAGAGCAGAGAGACCTTGGCATAGTTGTCACAAGTAATCTGAAATGGGAATCTCACATCTCACAAATAGCAAAAAAAGCAAACTCTTTCATATATTTAATACAAAAAGCCTTCTCAAATAAATCCACTGATATGATGAAAAAAATATACACAACATATGTGAGACCAAAACTTGAGTACGGACATGCAGTTTGGAACCCATATTTTGTCAAAGATATAGAAGCCCTGGAGAAAGTCCAAAGGCGATTCACAAAAATACCACAAACTCTTAAAGACACCCCATATGAAGAGAGGCTGAAAGTATTTGGACTACCCACATTGAAAGAGAGAAGGGACAGAGGAGACCTAATAGAGACATATAAAATTCTTAACAACAACTATTCTGAGGAATTAAGCCGAAATCTGTTTACGCCAAATGCCAGCCAACTGAGAGGACATAGTAAGAAGTTAAAAAAGGAGAAGTGCCCCTCATTGGTCAGAAAAAATTTCATTGCAAACCGTGTAGTGTACAGGTGGAACTCCCTGAACGAGGAAACCATCACAGCCCCAAACAAAAATATTTTTAAAAACAAACTTGACAAAAACATTAAAAACATCAACAACAATCTAGTCCATTATATTTGAAACCTTAAGTGTGATACTGTGATGAAATTAAGTGTGATATGAAACTGTGATAGCAAAAAACCAAAAACCGAAAGACAATAGTGCACAGTGCAGCAGACTCATCGGCAACGTCGCCTACTGCTGCCCGCAGCAACATAATAATAATAATATATATATATACATATATATATATATATATATATATATATATATATATATATATATTGTGATTGTGGGTGGTAGCTAATTGTCGAATAATTGTAGTAATTGTTTTTTTAAGTGTTGAGGAATTTTCATTATATTAATAATCAATAAAATCTATAATGTTTTTATACTAAAATATTTACCAATAGTTTATTAATTTTTATTATATTACAATATTTTTATAATATTTAACCTTTGTTCATGTCTCGGTTTATGTACAGCTTGTATTTTACTTTTGGAAATTTTAAAACAATATTTGGTCAAATTGATTGGTCAATTTACGAGTCAAATGACCGGTCAATTGATCAAAAAGTTATTGGCTGGTCATATGTGCAACAATGATCACAAACTAATAAATGTGTCTCTACATGTTTCGCTAGATTCTAGCTTAGCTATACACTTTTTACAACTTTTTTTTTGCAATATGAAACCCTTACACAAGTCACTTGTCCCACCCCAATAAAGGATACCGTAACTCATCACGGAGAGGAAGACACCACAGAACATGTGAATTAATATAACCTCCCTACCATCCTGTGTAGTTGTGCCTAAAAAGAAAACAGATAGACCATATCCTTTTAAATAGATATTGAATGTGGTCAGACCAGGTTAGCTTATTATCAATGAAAAAACCCTGAAATTTGGTGTTATCTACTTGCTCGATTGATTTAGGGAGATGGAAACCAGAAATAAAGTTGGAATGTAATATTGCTGTTTTTTTTTTAGAAAACGATATATAACTTTACATTTGGATGCGTTCAGTTGCATACCATTCAAACTACATATTCACTAAAAAGGTTTAATGTTAGATCAGATCTAATTTATATGGTAACCAAAACTTATAGTTTACCAATTGTGTTTTGCTTATGTCATTATGTAATTAAGACATTTACAAAAATTATTTGTTCAATTGTTGCTTATGCCATTTTAAACCTTTAACTGTCAAGTTAGACCTGGCCTAAATTTAAACTTCTTTAATGAATATGGGGTTAATGTTAACTCAGTGTCAGAATTTGATAGCATATCCCAGCTCTCCTGCTGCTGCTGCATTAGCTTAAAATGTAATTTATAAACTGATATGAACATATTTAGTTAAATAACATAAAACAAAATCTAAAAACTCAGCTATATGATCGTTGACCTCAAGTAAAAGGAATTTCCCTCAGATTTTCCTTATTTTTTTTAACAGTTCTCTATCATTTAATAGAACATTTTAATGACATTGTTTGCTTAAGTACCCACAAGGATAGAAATACAATGCCTACGTTCAGGCATTTAAGGGAGGCTACAAAGTAGTGTATATGTATCTATACATGTCATTCATCCTTATGAATGCATACATTAATATGCATACACGAATGTCAGTTTGTGGACAAACTACACTCTTCCTTCACATAATTTTTTATTTCTGGGTCTATCCCATCTCTTTTTTCCACATTTTTATGATTTCTATTGTACTATTTGTAAACTGTTAGATTTAAGGAGACTTTCAAAAGATTTTATGATTATAATTGTTACCCCTGTTTATGAAAAAGAAAATGTAAATACTACATGAATAAAATTTAAAAAGATGTAAATTATGAAGTGTTATTGAAAAAACTACAATAATTTGTCCCTTTTTTATCATGCCCATACCTCAATACTAAAAATATGAATTTGTCTTCATTATCCCTCATTCATGCTCAAACCATGTTTGTCACCCAGCCAACTTAGTAACAGCACATGGGCATACTATATGAAATAGGTATATGTATACCATAAAATATATGCTAGTCTGTGGCCTCCTTTACAGTGTGATTAAAATCTTATAGAAAGCACCAATTTATTTTACAATAATTCAGAATAAGAAATCAATTGGGAATGGAAACTATTGAATTATATATGTACTTATATTGATTATAGATTTAAGTAAAATTAATTTTAAGAATAAAATGCTTCAGGCAATATGTTGATAAAAGTTCCCAACAGCCTTAACGTTTCTCACCACGGGATCAAATTGTAGGAAACCACTCCACATATACAATACCTTTGAAATGACAGTCTTACCATTACTTCCTGGAACTATATCGAGGCTATTTTCCCTTCCACACATTTTGCACTTTTCGATATAATTAGTTTCGGATCGTCCAGTTTTCCCAGGAAACTTTTCAGACTCCGTTACGTCGTGCCATTTATCGGACTTTTCCCCACATCCAGTACATTTAAATTTCAATGAAAACGAATGATCTGGGTGATTAGTTTTTAATTCATCAATGTTTTCTAATCGAAGCCTAAGCCAGAGTTGTACCGTCTTACCCATTCCGAGCTATTCTTTACTGTAGATGTATTTTTTTTCTTCCTTTAAAATCTGGACAAAAAAACTCTAACGACTCTCTAACCTCTTTATTTCTTACTAGGAATGAAAACAATCGTGAAGTTAGGTAAGTACATCATATCAATATTGGAACTAATGTAGGGTTTACATGAAACGTAGGAATCATAAATGAGATATTTTTTCCTGACCTATTTTAGTAACTTTATCATAATAATACATATACGATGTATTATATACAATATTTCCATTTCCAGCTTGGACAAGCGCCCCTAACATTTGCGGGTGGCGTTGAACTCATTATTACATAAAGTAAGCACGTTCTAAGCGTAGAACACTAAA
>JAUTXW010000945.1:0-470000 GCA_030620095.1 Kuschelorhynchus macadamiae
CTCAATATTGCTAATAAATGCTTTTGAATAGGTATGTATGCTCAGTGAAAACTCACCAATTCTTTTACTGGCCATTTTTCTCCCACCCAGATAATTCCACACACAATTAAAAACAACTGAACTGTATATTTACTTTTAACTTCGAGACCAACAAAACTATAATGACTGTGCTTGCTCTGTATATTTTAAAGTTCCCATATTTTTTAGTATTAATTTCAGATTTATCAACACTCATGTCCTTTGCCTCTCTAAGATGCATGCACTTTCATGAATCAATCTCAAGATAGACGACAAGGCCTTTAAAATATAAGTCTATATTTATTTTATCGAGCTGCTAGTGGTACTTTACATTTCTTAAAAACAGTCCTAAATTTGGCCAACTAAGTTTAATCAGTATAAACTCTTCAATAAATAGTTCTTCTTTGACGGATAAGAATGTTAGCATTGCGACTTTATTAATTTTATTTTATGAAAAATGTCATTTATATTTTAACGAAAATTTCTTACTTAAAAAGTCTTACTTTCGGCCATCCTGCATTCACCTCGTCCCGAGGTGACCGTCACCCGACTCATCAGGATCAGATAGGACCACTCCATCTTTCCCCGGATTTTTCCTCCTGGTGGCACCAACAGATCTGTACACGATTTAATGTCACCACCTTTTCGTATGTAAGCTTTCTTGTGCAGAAGATACGAGGACTAGGGCATATCTGCTATGAGAGGATCCATCATTTCGTAGCACAACTTTTACAACCATTGGACCATCATATGGTGGAAGTAATTACGATGCTCCTCGTTCATTGTTCATTTTTCTTAAGAGCACAAGATCACCAACTTTATATTCGCACTTTTTTATCAAAAAGCTTGTTTTTGATTTTTCCTGAGAGCTCCCTGATCTTTACGGCTGCTTTCCACGATAATATCGTCATTATACTTGGTATCAATCAATTTCTCGTTTGATTACAAGGTGTAACCTGCTCCCGTTAATAGCAGTGACACTGGAACTTTGTTGTTTATACCTAACTGTAGGTTTTGCACATTTGTCATGTGATCTCTTTCAGGCACAGAGAGAAAAGATCTAATCTGTTTTCCACCGTCCGCTTGACGTGGTGTTCGCTATGGTGCTCAAGAATTGTTTATGTTTGTTTTGTGGAACAAAAACGGTTAGATGATGTAGAGGCTGAAAATACTGCCTTCTTCGGTCTGTTATTAACTTTTTTCGTGTCTCTGTAGCGCGGCATCTTTATAACAGTCAATGACGTTTAGCCTTTAGCTACATTTTACGACTCGGCAAAAAAGGCAAACTTTAAAATGCATCTATACCAACTATAAGATACAACTTTCCGTTCTCAATTTTTTGGAAAAGGCCCTAGATGGTCAAGGCGGAAGAGTATGTAGAAGGTCTAGGAACTTTCAGAGTAGGATGTACATAACCTTCTTTTCTTCCATATATTGTTGTTTATTTGGGAAGAGACATTGAATACAACAAACTAGGCATTGTTCATGTTACGGTCGCATTTTTTGAAAACCAGTAATGTTCACATAGTCGGTATAATGTTTCTTGAAAGCAAAACGTCCAAGATCATCATCAGCTGCACGAACCACATGATGTCGCATCCCCTTTGGCACCACCAACTGTAATCCACGGGAAGCAAATTCCTGTAAACTCTTTCATCAAAGCGTAATCGTACACTCAATGCGTGGTTTGTTCTGTTTCTGGTGGTTGCATAAGTACTTTTCGTAAGTTTGCGATCTTCGCAGTGCCTCAAGTGGTTTATATATATAGCCCAGTTCGGTTTGTCCACTGCTGCATATTTTTCTGTGTATCCCTTGAAAAGACACGGATTTCGACTAACAGCATTCACAATGTTTCTTGCGGATTTTCTTGGACGATATTTGACTTCAAAAATATATCTTCTAGTCGCAGCCACCACCTAGCTTTGGAATCATTTGTTTCTTTCCACTAGAAGCTTTCCTACGGTCCGTTATCACAGTAAATTTTTTGTTCGCCTCCAATGGTCTGCCCACTATAATAGACTACGGGATGATAACGCTGGTCGGAATGTAGCTGCAAAAGGATACCAGCTAAGCCCACCATGCTGGGATCAGTGTGAACCTCTGTGGTCAACGTCGCCGTCGGATCAAACAAAAGCTAGTGTAGGTCGATGGGTTAACTCTCGTTGAAGTGTCCGAAAAGCTTGTTCTTGCTGTTCTCCCCAATTCCAGGGAACCGTTTTCTTTATCAACGTTGTGAATATTGACTCTTGTAATTCAGGGGTATCAAAAAGTTCTGTACAAGGCAAAGCCCTTGCAAAAATGTTATCTTTCCGGAAATATAGTTCTTAGTCTGAAAGGTTAACGTACGGTATTGCGATAATGGTTTCTGCTTTAATTCGAATGATTGTGTTTGGTACCAAATATTCTCTTTTCTCTTGTGTACAAACAATAGCCTCAACAAAAGGTCTCCTTCGTATCCTCACAATATACCTGAACGTTGGTTAGGTGGTTTTCTGGAACAGATGTTCGCATTTCGTTAAACGCAAAATCACTTTTGACGTTGGGGCATAATTTTAATATCCGACAGATAATTGGTTGAAACTGTGCTTTAAAAAGTCACCGAGTGTTTATCGTTAACAACAATGATTTGAGGTAGCGCAGAAAAGTTTTTTCAGATTAAAACAGGCACGTCCTGTAAACTATCGCGTACTATACAAACTTTAATTCTAGCTTCTACGCGATCTACTTTAATGGTTAATTCTGCCACCCCCAAGGTCGTTGTAGAACCATAACCATAACCTTATAGTGTACATATATCCTTATCGTTATAACTTATACCTAATTTTTGAAAACCATTAAACCTAATTGTCGAACATAAACTTCCTTAATCAATATACGCCACTAAATTAATTTGTCCATTAATATTAATATCCTTATAGTACTTCTTATTTGCTAGGTGATCAGAGCTGCCTAGTCAGGCTTGGTATCACGTTTCTTTTCGAAACAATTATTTTCCAGATGTCCGGCACGATTGCAGTAATTGCACTTTGTTCCAATATTCGTCATTTCAGTACATGCTTTGGAAATGTGGCCACTTTTACCGCATCTGTAACATATCTTATTTTCATTGTTCATACTTAGTATATTACTTTTTGATCTTTCTGATAAACAAGAATGTTTCTTGAATTTACCAAAACCTGGCTTGTGGGTACTTGATGCCACGTTGGTATTGTTTATGCTAAGTAGGAAATTGTGTAATGATTCGGGAGTCTCATGCTTTCCGCCTTGGCACTTGTTTTAATCACGTTATCATCTATTCCTCCTATGAGACATGACACAGCTTCAGCTCCCTGTATTTTGCAGCTGTTTAGAAGTACGCATTTTTCGTAAAAGTATTTGCTATAAGTTTCATCAGGTCGTTTGCGCCTTCGGAGCATCTCAGTCAACAAATCGCAAAACTTTTTGCGATATTGGAACGCTGTTTTCAACTTTAATTTCCACACATCCCAACTTAATTTGATGGTTTGGAGGCTCTTATACCAAACCTCAGCTAACCCACGTAGACGACCAAGAGCAAAGTAAATTGTCACTTCTTCAGTCCAGCCTCCTTCTCTAAGTTCGTCGACCTTTTGACACCAAATATCAATTTCCTGATTTTTATCCTCTGGGTTAAAGATTCGGACAACGTCTCCTCGAACTGTAGTGGATTCTCGTTTACGCGTCGTATTTTTAAGAAAATCTGTCATTACTTCGGTGAAACGAGCAAAAGGGTCACTCTCATAACCACTGGTGACACTATCTGTGCTACCAATATTACCTTCCTCAGAAGGAGTAGGGTCATGCGTTCGTTTACAACTAATGATTAGCGATGACGGGTGCTTAACTTAAAAAAAAAATGGGAACATCAACCATTCATTTTGAAAAAGAAATCAATCCAATAATAACAAAATACACAAGGATCCTCATAAACCTGAGTGCTGCCATTTATAATCCCACTTCTGAAAAATTACTATAATGGCTCAGTTTGTGGAAATTACTATTTTATTATAATTTTTTTTGTTTAGATTTTATCTCTAACAATGTCAGGGGTGAGCACAAGTACTTAAAGTATAATAATATTTTTTTGTCCGAGAATAATAAACAATAGTAAACATGAAATTAAAGTTTAAACTTCCTTGCTGGGTAGGCAGCTCAGGGTCATGAAGGTGTCTCGTGTCAAGGAATTTGTCTGAAAAAGGCATTTCCATTTTATTTTACTGTTTAATTAAATTGGAATATTTAAAATATTTAAGCAGATTTACCAAACATATTTTAGTATATTTTTGTTAAGAATTTACTTTTGAAAATAACAAATTTGCAAAGTGTAAGTTTGTCTCAAAATAAATACTCAAAATAAAACAACATCTTTAAATATAAAGTCTGTTCCCAGACACTACCCAAAAGTAGCACCAGCTTCAAATGTGCAATGGGCATTATACGCAAAACACCCATCCGAAGTGCCTCTAATAAAAATAATGTAGTAAACAACTACCCACAAGCACTGTACTGAGTTGTGCAATGGACACTATACGCAGAGTGTCCACTCCAATACAGGCCTTGCAAACATCTCCCTGAGCGTGCAATGGTTGCCAAATGATAACCGTACACGACACCCGCTCCAGATGTTAACAAGTAAATATTAAACAACAATAAATAATGTGATCACAGTCCAACATAAACTTTCCTGTACTGAGTTGTGCAATGGTCCCTACACGCAGAGTGACCTCTCCAATACAGGCATTGCTAAAATCCCACTGAGCGTGCAATGGATGTCAAACGATAAACGTACACGACACCCACTCCAGATAATAGCAACAAATAAACTGTCTCAGGCAAAACAGACATTATAATAAAGAATAAAATAGACAATGAATGCTTTTGAATAGGTATGCTCAGTGAAAACTCACCAATTCTTTTACTGGCAATTTTTTTTATTATAATTTATTTTATGAAAAGTATCATTTATATTTTAACGAGAATAAACGAGTCTTACACCAGTAATCTCTAAACATGAAGAGAAATGTTATAAGGGGTAATGATTTCCCTTTAGTAAAAATATTTAGGTACCACATTTTGTTTTTTCCACTCTTACTGTCAATGAGCACACCACGTTCTTTAAATTGAAAAGAATATTTTACTATATAACTAAATTAGTTTAAATAACTTGGTATCAGTGAGCATACCAAGCACTCTCTAAACGTGGTGAGAGAATAATGAACCCTCTTTAATAAAAATGTTTAAAGTACATTTTGATCTCTATTCTTGGTGACAATGAGCACTTACTCCATGTTCTTTTAGTTAAAAGGGTAATTTACTACAAAACTAATTGGCCATTTTTTTTGTCATTTCAGAAGAAATCGATAATGCTTAGGGGGAAACTGTCAGTCAGTCAGCCAAATTCAACTGTAAGCAATGACGTTGTTAAAATTCTAGTTCGCCAAGAAGGCAGTGCGGAACATTGGGGACCAAATCTGCACAATGACTATTATTACGTTGGAAAAGCATTTTATCTTCTGGTTTGTCAGATGAAGACAAAAAGAAAACCAATGCTAAACACCCTCCTCCTGAAAACTTTCGAATTCTTACTGCTCCACAACTTAACCCGATTATTGAAAAAGCCGTTTTCAATTCAAATGTGTTAAAGGACCAGGGGTTAGCCAGTTTACAGGGCCAAGTAACGGCAAGCTTGGCTACTATTGGACACCTTTTTACCCTAGTATTATCCGAGGAAGTGGGTGGCAATAGGAAATATATTGAGATGCTGTATGACGCAAGCCTGTTATCGATTAATGCTTTCCACGAACAAACTGCGGCACGTAGGGACCTAATTGCAGTCGGTTTAAATAAAGACTTTCATGAAGCTCACATAGACATCCCTTCAGACTCTTTTCCAATCGGCGAAAATTTGGAGGAGCGTCTCAAAAAATCCAAAACCTGGGAAAGCACTGGAAAGACCTCAAACTTAAAGCAAGCTAAAGCTTCAAATAGGTCATCTGCTTTAAAGTGGAAAACTCCACTTCAACGTCAGAATGGGAGCCGTTGGGAGTGGAGTCAACAGTTATTAATTGGCTCACCTCGTTTCTTGAAAGATTGTCCTGGCCTGGGTCGAAGCATCGATGGACAGGAAGTTCAGTGCTGTGAGAGTATAAAAAACCTGGGCCTAATCAATGACATTAATCTCAGATTCGAGAAACACGTTTCGGAGGTATGCCAAAAAGTTTATATCAGTCTAAAATCTTTATTTCCATTCAAAAACTTCCTGGACGAAACCACAAAAAAAAAAAAAACAAATGCTTGTAAACTCCTTAGTGATCTCCCATTTTCACTATGCTGATGTGGTCTATAGACCCTGTTTGACGGGTGAGAGCTGCAAGAGACTACAGAGAATGCAGAACCACTGCATTCGTTTCATCACTAAGGTTCCATGTTTCCATCACACACCCCTTTTTATAGGCAACTCAATCTGCTAATACTGAATGAAATGAGTTTTAGCCATTTTACCTGCTTTGTGGTTAATGTGGTTAATTCTAGGGCCCTGGCTGATAAGCTGTTGAGAAAAAATGATACACACCTCAGACAGCACTGGCAAGTACACATTAATATTGACGTTCCGCGACCTCGCAGTGTAGCGTTCCGCTCAAGCTTCTCATACTTAGCACCCTACGTTTTCAATCAGATGTCGAGCTTGTTCCCAAAAGGTACATCTAAAGAGTCATTAAAAAGAAATCTGAAGTGTGAGATTCTGCATAAAGCCGTCAAATTTAATTTTAATTTTATTTTGTTTTAGTGACTAATATTTACTCTTACTGTGTTATTTATTTTTGGTCGGGACTTGGTTTTGATACCACTGGTTTTAAGTGTACCCTGTCTTTTTGTGTACTGCTTTTGATTTTATTTTATATTTTGTGCACAATAAATGATTTTTGAATTTGTATTTGAATTTTTATGAGACAGCGCGCATGCAATAATGACAGTACAAAAACAACACCAACACTCAACGAGGCAAGAAATATCGTGGACGGCAAGTGAACCAGCAATAAAGGTATGCAGGAAGATTATTTTATTCACTGTGGTCCCATTTTATCAGGGCAAGTTGATTATTAGTTGTATCCAGTATATAATGCATTTCTTAGACAAAAGCAGGATGACTCAAACCGTTTGAGATTAAGTCTTAAAAACGTTAATAAACGTATAAAATGCAATCATTTTAAAATGGAACACCAGCGAACTATAGCCAGGTTGATGAGAAAAAATTGCTTTGTGTTCGGTGGACTTAAAAGATGTTTATTTCTTAATTTAAATCAACAAGTAATATAAGAAATTTTTAAGATTTTAATTTGAAGGGAGCCTATACGAATACAACAGTATGCCATTTGGCCTAAATATTACGCCTTTAGTTTTTATAAAATTGGAATTTTAAGGGAAAAGGGGTTTGTCAGTTATTTGCTCACACGACCTAGTTTTGTTGGGCGCTACATATGTTGAATGCTTAAATAATGTTACAGAAACTCTTAGCCTCCTGACTTCCCTTGGGTTTTTTTCCAAACTACGAGAAAAGAAAATTAGTCCCTTCTAAAACAATAGAATACCTCGGTTTTGTTTACAATTCTGTTGACAATGTCTGTCAGCGTACCACCAAACAAAATTGTTCAAACTTTACAATAAGTCAAAAAAATCTTCTCAGTTAAGCATGTTTCGATTAGGGATTTTGACATGTTTCTATGAAAATTGACATCTGTTTGCCCTGGGATTCGGTATGGTTGGCTGTACACCAAAGCATTCGAGCGGAGCATGATCAATATTTAGCATTGCGCAAGTCGGGTGAAAATTTTGATGAAAGAATGAAGATCTCGCCCTTTCACTCTGGTGATTTTCAGTGATGAGCTCGGAATTTACCTACAGCAAAAAATTTTATCCGGGCTGATATATTTAAATTAAAGATTTTTTCAGATGGATCAGAGACTGGTTAGGGTATTAGTTGTGAGGGAAAGAAAGTTCATGATTTTTGGTCAGAAAAGGAATAACAACACTATATAAACTATTTAGAACTTTTAGCTGTCTTCTATGGGTTGAAATGTTTAGCAGCGAATTTATCTAATTGAAATATTTTATGCCGCGTCGACAACTCGACTGCTCTAGATTATATTAATAAAATGGATGGCATATAATATCCCAAACTAGCCCGAACATTATGGCAGTGGTGCGAAGAACGAAATTGGTTTCTCTTTGCGTTATATATTAAGTCATCTGACAACAAGGTTGCTGACGCTGAATCTTGTAGTTTGGCAATGGAAACCGAATGTTCCCTGGACACATCAGCATTTGCTTAAATAGTTTTTAAGTTTGGTCAACCCGAGATTTATTTATTTGCCACCAAAAAAAAATACGAAATGTAAAAGTTGGCTAAGGGATCCAGAGGGTTTTGCAATTGACGGTTTTACTCTAAGCTGGAAAAATATCTACTTTTATGCTTATCTGCCTTTCTCATTGCTTTTAAAGATGTTAAACAAAATATTTTTTGACGAGGCAAGAGGTATCATCATCGTCCCTCTCTGCCCCTCTCAACCATGTTATCCTCTCTTTACGCCTCTTCTAGAAAGCAAGCCTATTATTTTCAGACCTAATATAAATGTAATGTCCTTTAACAGGATACCACAACCACTATGGAAAAAGATTACCCTGGTGGCAGGAATTATATCATCCAAGCATTGAAGGGAAGGAGTTCAGGAGTATTGCAGTATCAAAAGCATTTCTCACGTATCATTTTAAACAAGGGTCGTCCTTTAGCCCATTAAATTCCTAGAGAGCGGCACTTGCCCAGATAATATATCCAAGTTTACGTGAAGATTTTCGAATTAGAAGGTTTTTTAAAGGCTTAGCATCTTAGCTGCACCTAATATAAGGTTTTTTGTTTCACTTTATATTGATATTTACTTTAATAAAATTATCTTATAAAAAATGTTGCAACCTGCTATAAACAACTACAACTGTATTATTATTAGACGAGGCTGAAATATGATTGAGAGATTAGACGAACTAAGTGAAGTTTAATCCTAATTATATGAAACCTCGTCAAAGAAAATAATGTCCCACCCTCTTCCCAACCCAAAATATTTGCAATGCTTTAAATTGGAATGATTTAACCACGGACTGCCTAGCGCCGCCGGATTGGAAAGCACAACAAGCACAAAAATGTTACCATTAAAATGTTTGAGACAGGACACCAAGTGGAGTAACTACAACTATATTATTTTCTTCGACGAGGCTTCATATAATTAGGATTAAACTTCACTTAGGTAAGTTCGTTTAATATCTCAATTATAATAATGTCTCTCAATATTATAATGTCAACTATTGACACTTGTTTTCTTTCATTAAATTTTTGAAAAAAAAAGTATGATAACACAATTTTTATATCTCACAATATACCTTAATATTATTCAAATGCTTTTTACATTTTAGTTTACGTCTAGATATACGAATTTATATTACAGGTACATTTAAATACCCCTGGTCCCTAAAGGTTTAATTTAAATGTTTACAGAAATAAACACACAATATTTGATCAGTTGTAAACATAAACATAATGATAAACCGAGTATAATGTTTCTTTGAATAATTTCAATATTTTAATTTTTATTAAAAAATCTTTGGTAATTAAAATATAGCAATTTTCACTTAATTCAGAAAATCACAGAAATATTAACATTCTATTATATTGTAAACCGTGATTGGCGCTATATATTGTGTAGTTTTTCTTTACATACGATTCTTAATTATTTATAAAATTCATTTAATGGTTTAAGTACAATAATTTTAAGGGATCATATGTCTAAATCTTCAAGAAGCTATTAGGTCGAGCCTTAAACTTTGACACCCTGCATGTAGACCACACCCGGTGCGTTTGACGAGGGTATGCCAGTATCAATTTTTGATCAAAGTGTTATGAACTTTCATACCAAAAAATCAGCCAATTACGCGCAGATCCATTTTCCAGAAGAATCATTCATGGTCATTAGATTTTAGAAGTGGAATGGAATAATAAAAATAATGGGAAAATAAATCCTCTAAAGAAATATTTTTTTAACACTGGTTATTTAAAACACAAATATCCGCATCTATATATATATATATATATATATATATATATATATATATATATATATATATATATATATTATTATAGTATTTTCAAGTTTTTAGTGCCTTTAATGAAAGTTTGTTTATAAAGAGGTTTTTTTTACAGAAATTTATTCTAAAATTTTTTGTTGTCTTATTCTTTATGTTCGAATTTGATTGGACACGTGGATGTAGGCGAGTTTAAACGTGCGATATATTAAAAAAATAGTGGGATTTAAACGTGCCGTAATTTTAATTAATTAATAATAATTAATTATAATAATTAATATAATAATAATAATAATAGTTAATTATATTAATAATAATAGTTATTAATAATAATCCCCTACATACTTACCAATTTTGAACCAAATCGGTCATACTTAGATGAAACCACCTCCACCCCCCTCGAGAGGAGAGTAATCCTCGACCCCAAATATTCCTATAATCAATTTTGAACAACATCCTGCTTATATGGTACCACCCCCCTCTAAGTGGGGGAAGCTGGCAGCTTCACAATAACAGTTTGACAAAATTAACTTCAGAAAATTTGTCCCAAACCTACTAACAAACTAACCTTAAGTTAATTAAAAGCTTCTAAAAGAGTAATGAATTACCACGTATAATAAATGTAAACACTGTAAACAAAACATTCAGGACCTCGTATAATTATTGAAAGCTAAAAACTCTATTTTAATTTAAATCGGAACTATATTGAAATAAATTAATATTTATAATAATAATAATAATTAAAAAATATGTATTTACCTCATTAGGCCAAAAAGATAAAAGCAAAGCTCACCACTATTCTTATGGCAGAGAACAATGACGAAAAAAAAGCACTAAAAACTAAAAAATAATATTTTATTCCAGATTGAAAGAGTGTTAAAGTAATAAAGGTCATGTCTATTCAGTGAGGCATATATGGCACTCAATATATAAATATATCTGATTAAATAACTAAGAATTCGTTTGACTTGAAACATTGAAAATTTGATTTCATAAAGTCAAATTTTCAGTGTGGAATAAAATTTTCTTTTTTTCCTTTTTTGTACTTGTCGTATTATTGTAAATATAAACAACACACTTACTCCGTAAGGACTTGCAACAATAGTGATCAACCATTACTTGCTTTTTAGTACTCTCTCGGATGTTTCAAAAATCTCATGAGAAACAGCAAATCAAAACCACTCAAATTATAGTATCGCTACAGTTTTTCGTTTTTTCTTAGAAGTGTTTCAGATAAAGATATACAATTCTTCAATATCCAAAAATAATAACTAGAATTATTACAAATTTGATCCGCAGACGCGCTTACAGCAGAACATGCCAGTGGAAGAAAATTAACTTAGAAATTCCACTCGGTTTATCTCAGAAACTATCACATAAAGAAAAAATTAATAGGATCATTTTTGGACATGATATCCCGACATGTATCTAATATATTTTGGCAGATATTGACAAAAACACAGATTTTGCACGTTTTTTTTTTATCTTGCGGAGAGTCTAGCAATGTAAGCTTTAACAAGTTCGAAAGACCTACAATATGCCATAGGAACATTATCAGGACATCCCCAGATGACCCTTAATTTTTGACCAAAATTTGAAGTCAATACGTTAAGTAGGTTTTTAGCTACGCCTTGGACTGACAGACAAACAGACCAACGGAATTGAGAAAACATATGTTTGGCATCTAGGGACGCTAAAACGTGAATATATGTAAATCTTGGGAGGGTGATTTTCTTCACTATTACAAATATTTTAATTGGACGCCATTTCGTTCCGCCACCTTGAATTCGTACCACAATTTTACCAGTTCATCTCTATACCATAATTAATTGTTGTACAAAATTCCAAATCTATCCATTAGGTAGATTTTTTAGGCTGAATTTTTAAATATTTTATTAAGCCGCTATCTTGGTTTCGTACCAAAATTTTACTAGTTAGTTCCTACATAATACTTGGTTTTTATGTAAAATTTGAAGCAAATTAGATAAATAGTTTTTTACTAATAATTTTTTTAACATTTTACTAGGTAAAAATATTTTGCATATATGCGTTCTATATGCTTTTATAGATTAAATAGCAAACACCACATTATTATAGTAAGCGATATGGAACTTCAGACAAAAATGAAATATGGCGTTTGTCTTTAAAAGTTTTCGTTAAATTGGTTTGTGGAAAAGAGAAAAAGTAGTTTTCAGTTATTCAATTACCAAAAAGAAAGAGAAAACAATTTAACCAAAATAATACTGACTTTCCTATAATCTACACTTGCAAAGACACCATACATTTACTTAGACTTCAAAGAGAAAATGCGTTTTGAGGTGTTCTAAGTCACTATGGCATGCGGACTTTAGCCGCCATCATTTCTATATCTTTTAGCAGTTAATTAGCATTTTCGAAATGTTCTGTATAACCTAACATCTAAAAATTAAGTACTGCAAATGCGTAAAACTTCATTTTAAATACAAGGTAACAAATAACAAAACTAGCCAACTCAGTAATACCAGGGCCGGATTAACGAATCATAAAGCCTGTGGCTTTAAGTACTTAGGGGCACCTAAAAGTGCGAGATTTTGCAAAAATGACTAATGAAATAAAAAAAGGGTTCTCTGAATTGTACTCCGCTGATGGGGCCCTAGCGAATTAGGTCTTTTAGTAATTTGGGTATCTTAGCCGTACGAAGAGTGCTTTGCAAATAACTGATGACTAAAAAAAAGGTCCTCAGATTTGTACTCCGCTCATGTGGACCTAGGTATTTAAGTTTTTCAGTCATTGGGGGCCTCTAAGCCGTGCGATGTTTTGCGAGACGTATTTTGCAAATATCTGATGAGCCTAAAAAAATACCACAAATAGTGATTTCAATAACGGATACGCTACTATTCCCCCTTTTGCCCATACCTCGCGGGGCCCCGACTCATGTGGACCCTACAGCAATTTCCACAAAGCCGCGCGCCAGCTCTGTGCTGGAACTTCTATCTACGCCGGGGCCTGGGGCTATAGCCCCCATAGCTCCACCTTTAATCTAGGACCGAATAATACAATAATTCTGAACTTCTCTCCGCTAATCCTTATAATGTCAACTATTGACACTTGTTTTGTGTATATATATATATATATATATATATATATATATATATATATATATATATATATATATACAAATATATATATATATATATATATATATATATATATATATATATATATATATAGATGCGAATATTTGTGTTTTAAATAATCAGTGTTAAAAAAATATTTCTTTACAGGATTTATTTTCCCATTATTTTTATTATTCCATTCCACTTCTAAAATCTAAAGACCATGAATGATTCTTCTGGAAAATGGACCTGCGCGTCAATTGGCTGATTTTTTGGTATGAAAGTTCATAACATTTTGATCAAAAATTGATACTGGCATACCCTCGTCAAACGCACCGTGTGTGGACTACATGCAGTGTGTCAATGTTTAAGATTCGACCTAATAGCTTCTTGAAGATTTAGACATATGATCCCTTAAAATTATTGTACTTAAACCATTAAATGAATTTTATAAATAATTAAGAATCGTATGTAAAGAAAAACTACACAATATATAGCGTCAATCACGGTTTACAATATAATAGAATATTAATAATTCTGTGATTTTCTGAATTAAGTGAAAATTGCTATACTTTAATTACCAAAGATTTTTTAAAAAAAATTAAAATATTGAAAGTATTCAAAGAAACATTATACTCGGTTTATCATTATGTTTATGTTTACAACTGATCAAATATTGTGTGTTTATTTCTGTAAACATTTAAATTAAACCTTTAGGGACCAGGGGTATTTAAATGTACCTGTAATATAAATTCGTATATCTAGACGTAAACTAAAATGTAAAAAGCATTTGAATAATATTAAGGTATATTGTGAGATATAAAAATTGTGTTATCATACTTTTTTTTTCAAAAATTTAATGAAAGAAAACAAGTGTCAATAGTTGACATTATAAGGATTAGCGGAGAGAAGTTCAGAATTATTGTATTATTCGGTCCTAGATTAAAGGTGGAGCTATGGGGGCTATAGCCCCAGGCCCCGGCGTAAATAGAAGTTCCAGCACAGAGCTGGCGCGCGGCTTTGTGGAAATTGCTGTAGGGTCCACATGAGTCGGGGCCCCGCGAGGTATGGGCAAAAGGGGGAATAGTAGCTTATCCGTTATTGAAATCACTATTTGTGGTATTTTTTTAGGCTCATCAGATATTTGCAAAATACGTCTCGCAAAACCTCGCACGGCTTAGAGGCCCCCAATGACTGAAAAACTTAAATACCTAGGTCCACATGAGCGGAGTACAAATCTGAGGACCTTTTTTTTAGTCATCAGTTATTTGCAAAGCACTCTTCGTACGGCTAAGATACCCAAATTACTGAAAGACCTAATTCGCTAGGGCCCCATCAGCGGAGTACAATTCAGAGAACCCTTTTTTTATTTCATTAGTCATTTTTGCAAAATCTCGCACTTTTAGGTGCCCCTAAGTACTTAAAGCCACAGGCTTTATGATTCGTTAATCCGGCCCTGGTATTACTGAGTTGGCTAGTTTTGTTATTTGTTACCTTGTATTTAAAATGAAGTTTTACACATTTGCAGTACTTAATTTTTAGATGTTAGGTTATACAGAACATTTCGAAAATGCTAATTAACTGCTAAAAGATATAGAAATGATGGCGGCTAAAGTCCGCATGCCATAGTGACTTAGAACACCTCAAAACGCATTTTCTCTTTGAAGTCTAAGTAAATGTATGGTGTCTTTGCAAGTGTAGATTATAGGAAAGTCAGTATTATTTTGGTTAAATTGTTTTCTCTTTCTTTTTGGTAATTGAATAACTGAAAACTACTTTTTCTCTTTTCCACAAACCAATTTAACGAAAACTTTTGAAGACAAACGCCATATTTCATTTTTGTCTGAAGTTCCATATCGCTTACTATAATAATGTGGTGTTTGCTATTTAATCTATAAAAGCATATAGAACGCATATATGCAAAATATTTTTACCTAGTAAAATGTTAAAAAAATTATTAGTAAAAAACTATTTATCTAATTTGCTTCAAATTTTACATAAAAACCAAGTATTATGTAGGAACTAACTAGTAAAATTTTGGTACGAAACCAAGATAGCGGCTTAATAAAATATTTAAAAATTCAGCCTAAAAAATCTACCTAATGGATAGATTTGGAATTTTGTACAACAATTAATTATGGTATAGAGATGAACTGGTAAAATTGTGGTACGAATTCAAGGTGGCGGAACGAAATGGCGTCCAATTAAAATATTTGTAATAGTGAAGAAAATCACCCTCCCAAGATTTACATATATTCACGTTTTAGCGTCCCTAGATGCCAAACATATGTTTTCTCAATTCCGTTGGTCTGTTTGTCTGTCAGTCCAAGGCGTAGCTAAAAACCTACTTAACGTATTGACTTCAAATTTTGGTCAAAAATTAAGGGTCATCTGGGGATGACCTGATAATGTTCCTATGGCATATTGTAGGTCTTTCGAACTTGTTAAAGCTTACATTGCTAGACTCTCCGCAAGATAAAAAAAAAACGTGCAAAATCTGTGTTTTTGTCAATATCTGCCAAAATATATTAGATACATGTCGGGATATCATGTCCAAAAATGATCCTATTAATTTTTTCTTTATGTGATAGTTTCTGAGATAAACCGAGTGGAATTTCTAAGTTAATTTTCTTCCACTGGCATGTTCTGCTGTAAGCGCGTCTGCGGATCAAATTTGTAATAATTCTAGTTATTATTTTTGGATATTGAAAAATTGTATATCTTTATCTGAAACACTTCTAAGAAAAAACGAAAAACTGTAGCGATACTATAATTTGAGTGGTTTTGATTTGCTGTTTCTCATGAGATTTTTGAAACATCCGAGAGAGTACTAAAAAGCAAGTAATGGTTGATCACTATTGTTGCAAGTCCTTACGGAGTAAGTGTGTTGTTTATATTTACAATAATACGACAAGTACAAAAAAGGAAAAAAAGAAAATTTTATTCCACACTGAAAATTTGACTTTATGAAATCAAATTTTCAATGTTTCAAGTCAAACGAATTCTTAGTTATTTAATCAGATATATTTATATATTGAGTGCCATATATGCCTCACTGAATAGACATGACCTTTATTACTTTGACACTCTTTCAATCTGGAATAAAATATTATTTTTTAGTTTTTAGTGCTTTTTTTTCGTCATTGTTCTCTGCCATAAGAATAGTGGTGAGCTTTGCTTTTATCTTTTTGGCCTAATGAGGTAAATACATATTTTTTAATTATTATTATTATTATAAATATTAATTTATTTCAATATAGTTCCGATTTAAATTAAAATAGAGTTTTTAGCTTTCAATAATTATACGAGGTCCTGAATGTTTTGTTTACAGTGTTTACATTTATTATACGTGGTAATTCATTACTCTTTTAGAAGCTTTTAATTAACTTAAGGTTAGTTTGTTAGTAGGTTTGGGACAAATTTTCTGAAGTTAATTTTGTCAAACTGTTATTGTGAAGCTGCCAGCTTCCCCCACTTAGAGGGGGGTGGTACCATATAAGCAGGATGTTGTTCAAAATTGATTATAGGAATATTTGGGGTCGAGGATTACTCTCCTCTCGAGGGGGGTGGAGGTGGTTTCATCTAAGTATGACCGATTTGGTTCAAAATTGGTAAGTATGTAGGGTATTATTATTAATAACTATTATTATTAATATAATTAACTATTATTATTATTATTATATTAATTATTATAATTAATTATTATTAATTAATTAAAATTACGGCACGTTTAAATCCCACTATTTTTTTAATATATCGCACGTTTAAACTCGCCTACATCCACGTGTCCAATCAAATTCGAACATAAAGAATAAGACAACAAAAAATTTTAGAATAAATTTCTGTAAAAAAAACCTCTTTATAAACAAACTTTCATTAAAGGCACTAAAAACTTGAAAATACTATAATAATATATATATATATATATATATATATATATATATATATATATATATATATATATATAGATGCGGATATTTGTGTTTTAAATAACCAGTGTTAAAAAAATATTTCTTTAGAGGATTTATTTTCCCATTATTTTTATTATTCCATTCCACTTCTAAAATCTAATGACCATGAATGATTCTTCTGGAAAATGGATCTGCGCGTAATTGGCTGATTTTTTGGTATGAAAGTTCATAACACTTTGATAAAAAATTGATACTGGCATACCCTCGTCAAACGCACCGGGTGTGGTCTACATGCAGGGTGTCAAAGTTTAAGGCTCGACCTAATAGCTTCTTGAAGATTTAGACATATGATCCCTTAAAATTATTGTACTTAAACCATTAAATGAATTTTATAAATAATTAAGAATCGTATGTAAAGAAAAACTACACAATATATAGCGTCAATCACGGTTTACAATATAATAGAATATTAATATTTCTGTGATTTTCTGAATTAAGTGAAAATTGCTATATTTTAATTACCAAAGATTTTTTAATAAAAATTAAAATATTGAAATTATTCAAAGAAACATTATACTCGGTTTATCATTATGTTTATGTTTACAACTGATCAAATATTGTGTGTTTATTTCTGTAAACATTTAAATTAAACCTTTAGGGACCAGGGGTATTTAAATGTACCTGTAATATAAATTCGTATATCTAGACGTAAACTAAAATGTAAAAAGCATTTGAATAATATTAAGGTATATTGTGAGATATAAAAATTGTGTTATCATACTTTTTTTTTCAAAAATTTAATGAAAGAAAACAAGTGTCAATAGTTGACATTATAATATTGAGAGACATTATTATAATTGAGAGATTAAACGAACTTACCTAAGTGAAGTTTAATCCTAATTATATGAAGCCTCGTCGAAGAAAATAATATAGTTGTAGTTACTCCACTTGGTGTCCTGTCTCAAACATTTTAATGGTAACATTTTTGTGCTTGTTGTGCTTTCCAATCCGGCGGCGCTAGGCAGTCCGTGGTTAAATCATTCCAATTTAAAGCATTGCAAATATTTTGGGTTGGGAAGAGGGTGGGACATTATTTTCTTTGACGAGGTTTCATATAATTAGGATTAAACTTCACTTAGTTCGTCTAATCTCTCAATCATATTTCAGCCTCGTCTAATAATAATACAGTTGTAGTTGTTTATAGCAGGTTGCAACATTTTTTATAAGATAATTTTATTAAAGTAAATATCAATATAAAGTGAAACAAAAAACCTTATATTAGGTGCAGCTAAGATGCTAAGCCTTTAAAAAACCTTCTAATTCGAAAATCTTCACGTAAACTTGGATATATTATCTGGGCAAGTGCCGCTCTCTAGGAATTTAATGGGCTAAAGGACGACCCTTGTTTAAAATGATACGTGAGAAATGCTTTTGATACTGCAATACTCCTGAACTCCTTCCCTTCAATGCTTGGATGATATAATTCCTGCCACCAGGGTAATCTTTTTCCATAGTGGTTGTGGTATCCTGTTAAAGGACATTACATTTATATTAGGTCTGAAAATAATAGGCTTGCTTTCTAGAAGAGACGTAAAGAGAGGATAACATGGTTGAGAGGGGCAGAGAGGGACGATGATGATACCTCTTGCCTCGTCAAAAAATATTTTGTTTAACATCTTTAAAAGCAATGAGAAAGGCAGATAAGCATAAAAGTAGATATTTTTCCAGCTTAGAGTAAAACCGTCAATTGCAAAACCCTCTGGATCCCTTAGCCAACTTTTACATTTCGTATTTTTTTTTGGTGGCAAATAAATAAATCTCGGGTTGACCAAACTTAAAAACTATTTAAGCAAATGCTGATGTGTCCAGGGAACATTCGGTTTCCATTGCCAAACTACAAGATTCAGCGTCAGCAACCTTGTTGTCAGATGACTTAATATATAACGCAAAGAGAAACCAATTTCGTTCTTCGCACCACTGCCATAATGTTCGGGCTAGTTTGGGATATTGTATGCCATCCATTTTATTAATATAATCTAGAGCAGTCGAGTTGTCGACGCGGCATAAAATATTTCAATTAGATAAATTCGCTGCTAAACATTTCAACCCATAGAAGACAGCTAAAAGTTCTAAATAGTTTATATAGTGTTGTTATTCCTTTTCTGACCAAAAATCATGAACTTTCTTTCCCTCACAACTAATACCCCAACCAGTCTCTGATCCATCTGAAAAAATCTTTAATTTAAATATATCAGCCCGGATAAAATTTTTTGCTGTAGGTAAATTCCGAGCTCATCACTGAAAATCACCAGAGTGAAAGGGCGAGATCTTCATTCTTTCATCAAAATTTTCACCCGACTTGCGCAATGCTAAATATTGATCACGCTCCGCTCGAATGCTTTGGTGTACAGCCAACCATACCGAATCCCAGGGCAAACAGATGTCAATTTTCATAGAAACATGTCAAAATCCCTAATCGAAACATGCTTAACTGAGAAGATTTTTTTGACTTATTGTAAAGTTTGAACAATTTTGTTTGGTGGTACGCTGACAGACATTGTCAACAGAATTGTAAACAAAACCGAGGTATTCTATTGTTTTAGAAGGGACTAATTTTCTTTTCTCGTAGTTTGGAAAAAAACCCAAGGGAAGTCAGGAGGCTAAGAGTTTCTGTAACATTATTTAAGCATTCAACATATGTAGCGCCCAACAAAACTAGGTCGTGTGAGCAAATAACTGACAAACCCCTTTTCCCTTAAAATTCCAATTTTATAAAAACTAAAGGCGTAATATTTAGGCCAAATGGCATACTGTTGTATTCGTATAGGCTCCCTTCAAATTAAAATCTTAAAAATTTCTTATATTACTTGTTGATTTAAATTAAGAAATAAACATCTTTTAAGTCCACCGAACACAAAGCAATTTTTTCTCATCAACCTGGCTATAGTTCGCTGGTGTTCCATTTTAAAATGATTGCATTTTATACGTTTATTAACGTTTTTAAGACTTAATCTCAAACGGTTTGAGTCATCCTGCTTTTGTCTAAGAAATGCATTATATACTGGATACAACTAATAATCAACTTGCCCTGATAAAATGGGACCACAGTGAATAAAATAATCTTCCTGCATACCTTTATTGCTGGTTCACTTGCCGTCCACGATATTTCTTGCCTCGTTGAGTGTTGGTGTTGTTTTTGTACTGTCATTATTGCATGCGCGCTGTCTCATAAAAATTCAAATACAAATTCAAAAATCATTTATTGTGCACAAAATATAAAATAAAATCAAAAGCAGTACACAAAAAGACAGGGTACACTTAAAACCAGTGGTATCAAAACCAAGTCCCGACCAAAAATAAATAACACAGTAAGAGTAAATATTAGTCACTAAAACAAAATAAAATTAAAATTAAATTTGACGGCTTTATGCAGAATCTCACGCTTCAGATTTCTTTTTAATGACTCTTTAGATGTACCTTTTGGAAACAAGCTCGACATCTGATTGAAAACGTAGGGTGCTAAGTATGAGAAGCTTGAGCGGAACGCTACACTGCGAGGTCGCGGAACGTCAATATTAATGTGTACTTGCCAGTGCTGTCTGAGGTGTGTATCACTTTTTCTCAACAGCTTATCAGCCAGGGCCCTAGAATTAACCACATTAACCACAAAGCAGGTAAAATGGCTAAAACTCATTTCATTCAGTATTAGCAGATTGAGTTGCCTATAAAAAGGGGTGTGTGATGGAAACATGGAACCTTAGTGATGAAACGAATGCAGTGGTTCTGCATTCTCTGTAGTCTCTTGCAGCTCTCACCCGTCAAACAGGGTCTATAGACCACATCAGCATAGTGAAAATGGGAGATCACTAAGGAGTTTACAAGCATTTGTTTTTTTTTTTTGTGGTTTCGTCCAGGAAGTTTTTGAATGGAAATAAAGATTTTAGACTGATATAAACTTTTTGGCATACCTCCGAAACGTGTTTCTCGAATCTGAGATTAATGTCATTGATTAGGCCCAGGTTTTTTATACTCTCACAGCACTGAACTTCCTGTCCATCGATGCTTCGACCCAGGCCAGGACAATCTTTCAAGAAACGAGGTGAGCCAATTAATAACTGTTGACTCCACTCCCAACGGCTCCCATTCTGACGTTGAAGTGGAGTTTTCCACTTTAAAGCAGATGACCTATTTGAAGCTTTAGCTTGCTTTAAGTTTGAGGTCTTTCCAGTGCTTTCCCAGGTTTTGGAATTTTTGAGACGCTCCTCCAAATTTTCGCCGATTGGAAAAGAGTCTGAAGGGATGTCTATGTGAGCTTCATGAAAGTCTTTATTTAAACCGACTGCAATTAGGTCCCTACGTGCCGCAGTTTGTTCGTGGAAAGCATTAATCGATAACAGGCTTGCGTCATACAGCATCTCAATATATTTCCTATTGCCACCCACTTCCTCGGATAATACTAGGGTAAAAAGGTGTCCAATAGTAGCCAAGCTTGCCGTTACTTGGCCCTGTAAACTGGCTAACCCCTGGTCCTTTAACACATTTGAATTGAAAACGGCTTTTTCAATAATCGGGTTAAGTTGTGGAGCAGTAAGAATTCGAAAGTTTTCAGGAGGAGGGTGTTTAGCATTGGTTTTCTTTTTGTCTTCATCTGACAAACCAGAAGATAAAATGCTTTTCCAACGTAATAATAGTCATTGTGCAGATTTGGTCCCCAATGTTCCGCACTGCCTTCTTGGCGAACTAGAATTTTAACAACGTCATTGCTTACAGTTGAATTTGGCTGACTGACTGACAGTTTCCCCCTAAGCATTATCGATTTCTTCTGAAATGACAAAAAAAATGGCCAATTAGTTTTGTAGTAAATTACCCTTTTAACTAAAAGAACATGGAGTAAGTGCTCATTGTCACCAAGAATAGAGATCAAAATGTACTTTAAACATTTTTATTAAAGAGGGTTCATTATTCTCTCACCACGTTTAGAGAGTGCTTGGTATGCTCACTGATACCAAGTTATTTAAACTAATTTAGTTATATAGTAAAATATTCTTTTCAATTTAAAGAACGTGGTGTGCTCATTGACAGTAAGAGTGGAAAAAACAAAAATATTTTTACTAAAGGGAAATCATTACCCCTTATAACATTTCTCTTCATGTTTAGAGATTACTGGTGTAAGACTCGTTTATTCTCGTTAAAATATAAATGATACTTTTCATAAAATAAATTATAATAAAAAAAATTGCCAGTAAAAGAATTGGTGAGTTTTCACTGAGCATACCTATTCAAAAGCATTCATTGTCTATTTTATTCTTTATTATAATGTCTGTTTTGCCTGAGACAGTTTATTTGTTGCTATTATCTGGAGTGGGTGTCGTGTACGTTTATCGTTTGACATCCATTGCACGCTCAGTGGGATTTTAGCAATGCCTGTATTGGAGAGGTCACTCTGCGTGTAGGGACCATTGCACAACTCAGTACAGGAAAGTTTATGTTGGACTGTGATCACATTATTTATTGTTGTTTAATATTTACTTGTTAACATCTGGAGCGGGTGTCGTGTACGGTTATCATTTGGCAACCATTGCACGCTCAGGGAGATGTTTGCAAGGCCTGTATTGGAGTGGACACTCTGCGTATAGTGTCCATTGCACAACTCAGTACAGTGCTTGTGGGTAGTTGTTTACTACATTATTTTTATTAGAGGCACTTCGGATGGGTGTTTTGCGTATAATGCCCATTGCACATTTGAAGCTGGTGCTACTTTTGGGTAGTGTCTGGGAACAGACTTTATATTTAAAGATGTTGTTTTATTTTGAGTATTTATTTTGAGACAAACTTACACTTTGCAAATTTGTTATTTTCAAAAGTAAATTCTTAACAAAAATATACTAAAATATGTTTGGTAAATCTGCTTAAATATTTTAAATATTCCAATTTAATTAAACAGTAAAATAAAATGGAAATGCCTTTTTCAGACAAATTCCTTGACACGAGACACCTTCATGACCCTGAGCTGCCTACCCAGCAAGGAAGTTTAAACTTTAATTTCATGTTTACTATTGTTTATTATTCTCGGACAAAAAAATATTATTATACTTTAAGTACTTGTGCTCACCCCTGACATTGTTAGAGATAAAATCTAAACAAAAAAAATTATAATAAAATAGTAATTTCCACAAACTGAGCCATTATAGTAATTTTTCAGAAGTGGGATTATAAATGGCAGAACTCAGGTTTATGAGGATCCTTGTGTATTTTGTTATTATTGGATTGATTTCTTTTTCAAAATGAATGGTTGATGTTCCCATTTTTTTTTAAGTTAAGCACCCGTCATCGCTAATCATTAGTTGTAAACGAACGCATGACCCTACTCCTTCTGAGGAAGGTAATATTGGTAGCACAGATAGTGTCACCAGTGGTTATGAGAGTGACCCTTTTGCTCGTTTCACCGAAGTAATGACAGATTTTCTTAAAAATACGACGCGTAAACGAGAATCCACTACAGTTCGAGGAGACGTTGTCCGAATCTTTAACCCAGAGGATAAAAATCAGGAAATTGATATTTGGTGTCAAAAGGTCGACGAACTTAGAGAAGGAGGCTGGACTGAAGAAGTGACAATTTACTTTGCTCTTGGTCGTCTACGTGGGTTAGCTGAGGTTTGGTATAAGAGCCTCCAAACCATCAAATTAAGTTGGGATGTGTGGAAATTAAAGTTGAAAACAGCGTTCCAATATCGCAAAAAGTTTTGCGATTTGTTGACTGAGATGCTCCGAAGGCGCAAACGACCTGATGAAACTTATAGCAAATACTTTTACGAAAAATGCGTACTTCTAAACAGCTGCAAAATACAGGGAGCTGAAGCTGTGTCATGTCTCATAGGAGGAATAGATGATAACGTGATTAAAACAAGTGCCAAGGCGGAAAGCATGAGACTCCCGAATCATTACACAATTTCCTACTTAGCATAAACAATACCAACGTGGCATCAAGTACCCACAAGCCAGGTTTTGGTAAATTCAAGAAACATTCTTGTTTATCAGAAAGATCAAAAAGTAATATACTAAGTATGAACAATGAAAATAAGATATGTTACAGATGCGGTAAAAGTGGCCACATTTCCAAAGCATGTACTGAAATGACGAATATTGGAACAAAGTGCAATTACTGCAATCGTGCCGGACATCTGGAAAATAATTGTTTCGAAAAGAAACGTGATACCAAGCCTGACTAGGCAGCTCTGATCACCTAGCAAATAAGAAGTACTATAAGGATATTAATATTAATGGACAAATTAATTTAGTGGCGTATATTGATTAAGGAAGTTTATGTTCGACAATTAGGTTTAATGGTTTTCAAAAATTAGGTATAAGTTATAACGATAAGGATATATGTACACTATAAGGTTATGGTTATGGTTCTACAACGACCTTGGGGGTGGCAGAATTAACCATTAAAGTAGATCGCGTAGAAGCTAGAATTAAAGTTTGTATAGTACGCGATAGTTTACAGGACGTGCCTGTTTTAATCTGAAAAAACTTTTCTGCGCTACCTCAAATCATTGTTGTTAACGATAAACACTCGGTGACTTTTTAAAGCACAGTTTCAACCAATTATCTGTCGGATATTAAAATTATGCCCCAACGTCAAAAGTGATTTTGCGTTTAACGAAATGCGAACATCTGTTCCAGAAAACCACCTAACCAACGTTCAGGTATATTGTGAGGATACGAAGGAGACCTTTTTGTTGAGGCTATTGTTTGTACACAAGAGAAAAGAGAATATTTGGTACCAAACACAATCATTCGAATTAAAGCAGAAACCATTATCGCAATACCGTACGTTAACCTTTCAGACTAAGAACTATATTTCCGGAAAGATAACATTTTTGCAAGGGCTTTGCCTTGTACAGAACTTTTTGATACCCCTGAATTACAAGAGTCAATATTCACAACGTTGATAAAGAAAACGGTTCCCTGGAATTGGGGAGAACAGCAAGAACAAGCTTTTCGGACACTTCAACGAGAGTTAACCCATCGACCTACACTAGCTTTTGTTTGATCCGACGGCGACGTTGACCACAGAGGTTCACACTGATCCCAGCATGGTGGGCTTAGCTGGTATCCTTTTGCAGCTACATTCCGACCAGCGTTATCATCCCGTAGTCTATTATAGTGGGCAGACCATTGGAGGCGAACAAAAATACCACTCATACGAGTTAGAGACGTTAGCTGTATTAGAAAGTTTAAAGAAATGCCGAAGTTATTTGTTTGGAATTAAATTTACTGTGATAACGGACTGCAGTTCTTTAAAAGCTACTAGTGGAAAGAAACAAATCATTCCAAGGATAGCTAGGTGGTGGCTGCAACTTCAAGAATATATTTTTGAAGTCAAATATCGTCCAAGAAAATCGCAAGAAACATGTGGATGCTCTTAGTCGAAATCCGTATTCTTCAAGGGATACACAGAAAAATATGCACATCAAACAAGCCGACTGGGTACTATCTGGGCAGCTGACAGCTGCGAAGATCGCAAACATACGAAAAGTACTTATGCAACCACCAGAAACAGACGAACCACGCATCATATACAAGAATTACGCTTTAAGAGATGAAAGAGTTTACAGAATTACTTCCCGTGGATTACAGTTGGTAGTACCAAAGGGGATGCGACATCATGTGGTTCGTGCAGCTCATGATGATCTTGGACGTTTTGCTTTCGAGAAAACATTATACCGACTATGTGAACATTACTGGTTTTCAAAAATGCGACCATATATGGAACAATACCTAGCTTGTTGTATTCAATGTCTCTTCAATAAACGACGATCTGGAAGAAAAGAAGGTTATCTACATCCTACTCTGAAAAACCCTGAGCCTCTACATACTCTTCGCCTTGACCATCTAGGGCCTTTTCCAAAAATTGAGAACGGAAAGTTGTATCTTATAGTTGGTATAGATGCATTTACAAAGTTTGCCTTTTTGCGAGTCGTAAAATCTACTAAGGCTAAACATGTCATTGACTGTTATAAAGATGCCACGTACGGAGACACAAAAAAGTTAATAACAGACCGAGGCAGTTGTTTCACCTCTACATCATCTAACCGTTTTTGTTCACAAAACAACATTAAACAAGTTCTTAACGCCGTAGCAACACCACGTGCAAGCGGACAAGTAGAAAGGCTTAACAGGATAATCTTGGGTGCTCTTTTGTCTTCTACACCTGAGGAAGAACGATGGCATGACAATGTTCGAAACCTACAGTTTGGTATAAACAACAAGAAAGACCCCCAGTCAGCTGCTATTAGGCTATTCTCCAAGAGGAGGCAGCCTAGCCTCCTAATGGACGAAATTGGATTGATACCAAGTATAATAGACGATATTATCGTCAAGCAGCCGTAAAGATCAGGGACTCTCAGGAAAATCAAAAACAAGCTTTTGATAAAAAGAGAAAAGTGCCAAAACAATATAAAGTTGGTGATCTTGTGCTCTTAAAAATGAACAATCAACGAGGACCAGTCGTAAATTACTTCCACCATATGATGGTCCAATGGTTGTAAAAGTTGTGCTACCGAATGATAGATATCTCATAGCAGATATGCCTGGGTCACGTCTTCTCACAAGAAAAGCTACATACGAAAAGGTGGTAGCAGTTGATCGTCTACGTCCTTGGGTGCCACCAGGAGGAAAAATCCGGGGAAAGATGGAGTGGTCCTATCTGATCCTGATGAGTCGGGTGACGGTCACCTCGGGACGAGGTGAATGCAGGATGGCCGAAAGTAAGACTTTTTAAGTAAGAAATTTTCGTTAAAATATAAATGACATTTTTCATAAAATAAAATTAATAAAGTCGCAATGCTAACATTCTTATCCGTCAAAGAAGAACTATTTATTGAAGAGTTTATACTGATTAAATTTAGCTAGCCAAATTTATGACTGTTTTTAAGAAATGTAAAGTACCACTAGCGGCTCGATAATAAATATACGACTTATATTTTTAAAGGCCTTGTCGTCTTATCTTGAGATTGAATTTCACTGGAGTCCATGCATCTTAGAGAGGCAAAGGACATGAGTGTTGATAAATCTGAAATTAATACTAAAAAATATCGGGAACTTTAAAATATACAGAGCAAGCACAGTCATTATAGTTTTGTTGGTCTCGAAGTTAAAAGTAAATATACAGTTCAGTTGTTTTTAATTGTGTGTGGAATTCTGTGGGTAGAAAATGGCCAGTAAAAGAATTGGTGAGTTTTCACTGAGCATACATACCTATTCAAAAGCATTTATTGTCTATTTTATTCTTTATTATAATGTCTGTTTTGCCTGAGAAAGTTCATTTGAGACTATTATCTGCAGCGGGTGTCGTGCACGTTTATCGTTTGGCATACGTTGCATGCTCAGTGGGATTTTAGCAATGCTTGTATTGGAGCGGTCAGTCTGCGTCTAGGGACCATTGCACAACTCAGTACAGGAAAGTTTATGTTTGACTGTGATCACATTATTTATTGTTGTTTAATATTTACGTTAACATCTGGAACGGTTATCGTTTGGCATCCATTGCACGCTCAGGGCGATGTTAGCAAGGCCTGTATTCGAGTAGACACTCTGCGTATAGTCTCTATTGCAGAACTCAGTACAGTGCTTGTGGGTAGTTGTTTACTACATTATTTTTGTTAGAGGCACTTCGGATGGGTGTTTTGCGTATAATATCCATTGCACATTTGAAGCTGGTGGTACTTTTGGGTAGTATCTAGGAACAGACTTATATTTAAATATGTTGTTTTATTTTGAGTATTTATTTTGAGACCTAAGTTACATTTTGCAAATTTGTTATTTTCAAAAGTAAATTCTTAACAAAAATATATTAAAATATGTTTGGCAAATCTGCTTAAATTTTTTAAATATTCCATTTAAATTAAACAGTAATATAAAATGGAAATGCCTTTAAATGACAGTTATTAATTTGTTATTGTGAGCAGGGGCGTGCAGTCCATGGAAGCAAGGGAAGGAGTGCTTCCCCAAAAAAAATTACAAAACATCTTCTAAAATGTAATTTTTGAAATAGGAAACCATTAATTTAGTTTATATTAAAAATGCTAAAATATTATCTTAATTATCAAGCCCATAATAAATGCGGCCTTGATAAAATCGAATAGAACCTATGCGGGCCGCTAGCTTCCCTGCAGCCATGTCTGTATGCTTGATTTCCTGTGAATCGAGCCAGAGGTTATTGAACTTTCCACCGGCTGTTTGCAATTTTTGCATTTCAGTCGCGTGCTTTAAGTGGGGGCGGAAGCTATCGTTGGAGTAGGTTCTTTGTTTGAACGGCTAAAAGGAAAGGAAGGGGCAAAACCGCCTAGGAAAAATTTAACCACAAAAATGAAAAACTGTATTAGACATTTTTATCCGGAAAAACAATACAAACAATTTAAATGGCTAACAGGGTGTGAAAATATAAGTAAATTATTTTGTTGGCCATGTTTACTTTTTGAAAGTGAAAAAGGTCTAAACTGGTTTTTAAACAATTTCCATAAAGCTGTAAAAAGACACATTATGTCCAAAGCGCATTTGCAGGCCGTCATAAAAGAAAAAGTTTTCGGCAAAACCAGAATTGAACACGCCCTTAATAAACAGTTGGAAATTAGTCACCGCCAACACAATGAACTTGTCGATAAAAACAGACAAATATTAAGAAGATTTATCGATGTTGTTTGTTTTCTCGGACAGCACGAATTGAGATTTAGAGGTCATGACGAAACAAGGGTTTCTTCAAATAGAGGAAAATTTCAAGATTTACTTAGTTTAATGGCTAAATATGATGATTGCTTAAAAAATCATTTAGAGCAGTCTAGCGTTTTTCGCGGAACGTCGAATCGAATCCAGAATGATTTAATTTCCGCTGTTGCAACCATTATTCTAAAAAGAATTAAGCAGGAGATTGGCGAGGCGCGGTTCATTGCTATTGTTTGGACGGAACAACTGATATCAATAATTTTAGCCAATTATCTATAGTAATACGCTATGTTAAAACAGACGGAAGTATTCAAGAGCGATTTTTAGGTTTTAAGAATGTGTCCGAAAATTGTACAGCAGATGCGTTATATACCGTAGTTTATAACGTTACTAAAGAAATTAATGGAGAGAAAAAATTAGTTGCTCAAAGCTATGATGGAGCTGCAGTAATGGCAGGACAATTAGTGGGTGTGCAAGCTAAAGTTCGAGAAACTTCTCCAAGTGCTGTGTTTGTCCATTGTTTTGCTCATAAATTTAGTTTTATCCCAGTCCATCAATCACATTAAAGAGTGTAAAGGATTTTTCGTTACTTCAAGTGGCATGGCTGCTTTTTTTTCCAAGTCAACAAAACGTACACACGCTTTGGACTCCATTGTCCAAAAACGATTGCCCAAAGTAGCTCCTACTAGGTGGAACTATAATGACTAAAAGACTTGTGTTAACAGTATCTGAAAATCGTGAATCACTTATTGAACTATTTGAGAATATAAAAGAAAATAATGAAACGTGGGACTCAGAAGCAATAAATAGGTCCAGGGGGTTTTTCGACTGTTTAAAACGAGATTTTAATTTTAATTATTTGTTGAACATACTTTCAGAAATATTTCCATTCTCCGACAATGTTTTTAATATATTACAAACTAAAACAAATGATATTGCTTTTTGCCTAAAAAAAGTGGATGATTTTAAGTCCATGTTAAGCCAAAAAAGAGATGACTTTGACCTATTTTGCGAGAAAACCATGACGTTAAATGTAGAGCCACAAGCCAAGCGTCTTCGAACAGACAAGGTGGGAGATGTTCAAACATCATATAGACGCCTCTTTTATGAATAATCGATCAAATTCAGCAACAAATAAACTATAGATTTAACGGTTTAAATGATTTTAAATTCCTCGAGCTCTGCAATTTTGATGCATTTAAAGGAAAAACTTTTCCAGAAGATGCGTTTAAATCTCTTCTTCTTCATTATGGCCAGTTCTTCGACCGAGTGTTACTGCGATCTAAAAATAACGCTATTTTTAAAAGACAAGGAGCTGGAAGATGCCTACACCGAAGTGTCGAAATTGTGTGAATTAGTATTGACGATACCCGCCACAAGTTCATCAGTAGAACGCAATTTTTCAACACTTAAACACAAAAACACAAACAATTTCGTGAGAAATTCAACGAGGCAGGAGAGACTTTCGCATACATCGCTGTTGTCCATTGAAAATAAACTTCTCTAAAATATGTCGGAGCATCGACGTTTTTATGATGACGTCATTGACGAATTTGTAAAAAATGATCGAAAAATCGAATTACATTACAAATAGGTAAGTTTATAAAAATTGCTCCCTTTTCTTAAAATTTCACCGCACGCCCTTGATTGTGAGAAAAGTATCAAAGTCTTAGCAGGATAGAGTGTGCTCACTGCGTAAAACTTTTTCAGACAAATTCCTTGACACGAGAGTCCTTCATGACCCTGAGCTGCCTACCCAGCAAGTAAGTTATTCTATTCTATTTTGACTATCTATTTAAACTTTAATTTGATGTTTACCATTGCTTATTTTACTCGGACAAAAAATATATTATTACTTGTGCTCACACCTGACATTGTCAGAGAAAAAATCTAAACAAAAAAAAATTATAATAAAATAGTAATTTCCACAAACTGAGCCCTTATATTTGTTATACTCACTGATACCTTGATATTTTTACTAATATTTACTGTTAGGGCAAAAGCAAATAAATAAAAAGACCCGTCAATGTATTAAAAATAATTGACCAAAACTCAGTCAAGTCGGGTAAATAAAATTATCAACTTGGCCTCAGACAGATAAAGGCTCAGCTGTGTTAACGTAAACATCTGTGTCTTCTCACTATGGTAATTCACCAGCAATGAGACGAGCCGCTGTGATCTTGTCGGTGAAGGACCCATCCGAGAAGGAAAGAGACCGTGACAGCGACGTAGTTGATGAGGATGAAAATGAAGTGAGTCTAATTTGCTTCAAATTTTACATAAAAACCAAGTATTATGTAGGAACTAACTAGTAAAATTTTGGTACGAAACCAAGATAGCGGCTTAATAAAATATTTAAAAATTCAGCCTAAAAAATCTACCTAATGGATAGATTTGGAATTTTGTACAACAATTAATTATGGTATAGAGATGAACTGGTAAAATTGTGGTACGAATTCAAGGTGGCGGAACGAAATGGCGTCCAATTAAAATATTTGTAATAGTGAAGAAAATCACCCTCCCAAGATTTACATATATTCACGTTTTAGCGTCCCTAGATGCCAAACATATGTTTTCTCAATTCCGTTGGTCTGTTTGTCTGTCAGTCCAAGGCGTAGCTAAAAACCTACTTAACGTATTGACTTCAAATTTTGGTCAAAAATTAAGGGTCATCTGGGGATGACCTGATAATGTTCCTATGGCATATTGTAGGTCTTTCGAACTTGTTAAAGCTTACATTGCTAGACTCTCCGCAAGATAAAAAAAAACGTGCAAAATCTGTGTTTTTGTCAATATCTGCCAAAATCTATTAGATACATGTCGGGATATCATGTCAGTAGTTATAATAGGGGAGCGCCTCCTCCTCCTCCTCTTCCTCTCTCTCATGTCCCTCATTCTTAACTTCCTCCCCTTTTATTCTCATTCGCATCATATTTTTAATTTTTTCTCTTTGTTCTCCCACATTTGATTTTGCATTCTTAAGTCTTATAAATAGGTGCATCATGATCATTTTAGTATGCCGAGACACATTTACTAAGCTGTGCTCGAGTTGCGTAAAAAGTTATTTTTGAATTTTTCCACCAATTTTGTATAAAACAAAAAGAAAAAATGTGTCAAGTAATAAGTGAATTATGTGTAATCGCGAAAAATTAACTACAACTATCAGACAGTTAAAAGTTAAATATCTCAATTTCTTTGAAGTGATTTCGAAAGATGAATACACCAAGCTGTTTTATCCACTGAAACGAGATTATTTGGAAGCAATTGACTGTTGTGATGATTATTTAGAAGGAATTATAAGCCTTACTACGTTTTTCAATACATTTGGGAAATCATACTTTGTAGGAGAATTAAGCCACCTAATAGAATTTATAGGAGAAGATTGCCAATTTATACCTGCTATTATTGCAACCCAAAAGAGGTTTCAATTATACGAAGATAAAAAACAGGTATTATCAAAGAAAGTTAATCCTATTCGCAAGAGACGTCCCCCTACATATTTAAAATATTATGTTAAATAAATGAAATGGCTGAGTTGCTGATTGCAGTTAAATTATTAGAGGAGAAATTTAGTAATCTTTCAAAAACCTATTTCTCATATTGTATGGCAAGTGGTCCGGAGTGGATAGACTTTTATTGTAATCAATCTGAGGAATTCGTAAAGGCTGCCCTCTGTTGCAACAAATACATTGAAACATTAAATTTTTTTCAACTTATTCAAGATCTAAAAGATATTGGCTTTGGTTACTATTTAAAAGACTTGAAGCAATTTATTGACGAGGATACTATTCTTCAAGAAATTGAAAAGGAAGAATAAATTTAATAATATTTACAATGGAGCAAATGGTTACTGAAATGTATGAAGAGTTTATTATATCTGCTGCATACTTCCAATATTTATCAATTGTAGGCGAAGAAGACGCAGAAGCACAAGATTTGTCAACATATGTTAATAATATAGATCGAATGGAACAATGTAAATTAGCCGCTAAATTTTGTAATGATTATTTAAAATATAAAAATGAGTATGAACTTTTAAATGAATTTAGAAAATTAGATTTAAGGTATCATATTAATTGTATTCAATCATGGTTGGTTAATGCAAAATAAAAAGTTTTAATTAAGTTTTTTTTTTATATTTTTATTCATTCATAAAACAATTGTCATATAAAAATAACACATTTGTCAAAGCACACATACAAGGTGATTTTGAATGATAGAAGCATTTTGGTTCCATTAGCTTTAGCGCTGGTTGTTCATCTATTTCAATCACATGCTTTTTAGAATATTTCTGTATTAAATCCTTTTTTTCGCTTCCTTTTACAAAAACAAAATCTGTTTTCTTCGTAAGTGTTTCAATTATTTTTGGGAAATGATGTAATGGAGTAAATCCATTATTCCAATGTATACAATGATAATTTTTCGTTAACCATACCGCCTGCTTGTGACAATCAGGTGAAAGAAACTCCATTGGAAAAGGCTTTTTAAAAATGTAATGAGTCATTTCATAACCATCAAAAGCTGCAAGCTCTTTCGGAATAAATTTATTTTTTTCATCCTTGAATATCTATAACCAATCTCATATTTTCAAAGCAGCAAATTTTTTAATGAGACTTTTTTTACTTGAATAATTTGCAATTTCTTCTTTCAGTTGATTAATTTTAACAATAAATTTTTCAATTTGTAGTTGTAGTTTTGATGTCATGACTAAAACTAAAAGCTTTTGAAAATTTCTTTAAATTAAATCGAAATATGAAAATAGTGGGGATAAAGTTTATAATTGTTTCACAATTTTAGTAAGAGGGTTGTAGCTAAATAATTTGTCATGTAAAATAAGGCAATAAGTAGAAGTATCTTTTTTAATTGCATTGTGTGTCTCAAATTCAATTCTCATTACTACGGATCCCGTTTGAATTGTTTCTTTTTGATGGGAGCAATCAATATGTGTAATAGAACTAATGTTTTTGAATTGTTCAGGATTAAAAATGAGTTCATTTAGAACACCATAGTAAGACTGTCTAAAGTTGGCAAACATTTCGTATAAAGCAGAAAATTTGTTTTCTTCGAAATTTAAGTACAAATCGTGATAAGGATATCTTTCAGAATTTAAATATACTCTAATATTTGACAAGATAATATTGTCAAATTTACTCATATCTTTAACAATTTTCCCTTTTCTGTTTTCTTGAAAGCCAATCACAACATGACGAGGAGCTTCTAGTTTACTAGTTGTTTTTACCGGCCATGTGTGACGGGTCGTTTCGGTTAGAGAAGAATATTCAACAAGTTCCCAACTCCTGAATCCTATCAATATATCTTTATTTGATTCTAATATTTTTGATAGAGCAAGTTGTTGTGGCATATCAACTAGAATGTGAGGAACTTTCCAATAAATTTTATCGAAAGTAACCAATGGAGAGTAAACTTTCGTTGGTATTGTGAGAAAGGTAGCTTTTTAAGGTTGATGCTAATCCAACATTTCTTATTGAATCTATAGTAATTCCGTTTAGTTCATAGCGGATTTCTCTGAACAAAAAGGCTATACCATTGTTAATAAATAGCAATTCTTTCTTATATTTACCTTCTGTATTAGTTAATTTTCCTTCGATATAAAGTAAACTATCTGATGGTAGAGTGTAAGCATCGAGTGGGGATGAATTGGGATCCTTATTTCATCATTGTAATCGAATTTTGAAGAAATATATGGTTGATATGTGTGAAGCTCAGAACTGACGATGGAATTGTCTACATAAAGCTTTTCGTTTACGTTTAATATGTTCATTATTTTAAAACAGTGAAACCCAAGGATGTGAGAAATTTACGATTATCTCGTCTTAACTTGTTGGTGTTGGATTTGATACTGAACTGTTGTTTAGGCTTTTTCTTTTTATAAGTTTTTACTTTGTTGATAGTGGCAGGGGCAAGTCTCATCCCAAGGGCTCTATTATATCTAACAACCATTTTATATTTCACTTGTTTGTAAATGTAACCTTACTGTTATAGTTTCTCCTCTAAAACTGATAAGTTCTCCGTCTTGATCAACTATTTTAACTGTTATATTGTTAATTGCTTTGACGCTAACTGGAAAATACAAAATGGGCAAAGGAGATTCAACTATTTTATACCCTGGAGCTACAGTTGGATAAAACTGGTGAATAATATGAACAGGTTTACCATTATTGTAAGAACCGACACAAATATTACAGTCAATACAAATAGCATTCACCTTAGTTATTTTTGCAACATTATCTGATTCTTCCTCTTTCATAGCTTCTAGTATCCTGCTATTAAAACCCAACATTTTTCCTATCGAATCTTCCTTGGTAAAATCAATTATTCTACTACACATTAAAAAAGTTTTTAGAGTATTAACATTTGCTTTTAAAAGAAAAAAAATTTTTTCATTCGGAAATAAATCTTCTATACTTTCTCTTATGTATGTTTCTATATCTGTAATGTCATAAGTTCCGTCGGGAATAACAATTACTTTATTATCTATATAAAATTTATTATATCCTTCTTTTATATTGGGAATAGTCATAAACGTTTCAAAATCAGCAGACAAAACAGAACTGTTTCCTGATATGGCAATTGTGGTAGACATTGCAGTTTATTTATGAATGAGATATTACAATAAATAATGAGTTTATATATTTTTTTGCAAAAATTTTAGGGATAGTTGACCACAGTTATATGAATTAAATTTTTGTTTATTTTAATAAGTATAAAATACATCCACTTTGCCTTTCGAATTAAAATATTTGAGAAGTTCAAAAGGTGGTTTTAAATTTCCATAACTATCAAAATATATTACATTTTTGTTATTTTTAATATAAGCAGTCCAATGAGATCCTTTATTTTGTTTTTTATCCAAATTTACAATACCACATTCTTTCAGATTAATTTTTTTTGGAAGTTCATCGAGCATAAAAACACCTCTAAAGCCAGTTATTTTTAACAGCTTTACATATTTAATAATATCATTGTTCGTAAGTGCTCTTTTTGGAAAACTTATTTTGAGTTTTTTTTTTGTCTGATTGCTTTCATTTTGACGGATCCTTCTTTATAAGGTCTAATAAATAGTCCCTTTCCTTTATATGGTCTAATATATAAACCTTTGCCTTCTTTAGAAGCATTTTCCATTGCAATATTATGTCTATGTATTTCTTCTAGTTGCTGTTTAGCTGCTTTAGCATCATTTACTGCCTTAGCAATTCCTGCCGCGCCTCCACCTAGTGCACCCAGGGCGCCAAGAATGGGAAACAAAAGAGGTAGAAATCCTTCAATTTTTTTGGGTGTTCGAATGATACGTTTTTTTCTCAATTTAAGTTTACCCCCTTTTGTATTTTTTAATCCCAAACCGAACTTTCTTTTACCCTTCATTATTCCTGCAACACTTAAAGCTGCAATTTTTTCACCAATAGAAGAATCTTTAGCTTTTACCCTATCCCAGGCTTTTTTTTCTAATATTTGGTCAGATATGTGTCTTTTTGATAAATCTTCAGTCTGAGAGTAAGATATATCATGTTCTTTGCAAGCGGAATCCAATGGATTTATACCAACGTCACCTCTAGTTAATCTTTTTTCCAAGTTGGTGCCGGGACCACAATAATTATATCCTGGTATATGAACTTCGAAAGGTAGTTTACTAATTAATTTATTTACTAAACCAGAGCCTTTTCTATTACGTGTTTTAATAGTTTTTTTCAACTTATGGCGACCCACAGTCATTGAAGTTCTTTTTATACTAAAAGCACATTGACATTTTTCTGGTATAAATACTTTTACAGCTAAAAATATTTACTAGTGTGATTAAGAATGAGGATTAAAAAACAAAAATTCTCATTACCAGTAAATAATCATGACGAAAAAATTTTAAGTAAACAGTTGAGAAAGCATGGTGACTTATTTTGCGGTGGTTCAAAAAGAGGGCTTATAGTTGGTTGCAGTGGTAGCGGTAAAACCAACGTTATGCTTACACTGCTCGAGCATCCTAATGGAATTAGGTTTGAAAATCTCTATGTTTATTCAAAGTCATTAGATCAACCAAAATATGAATATTTAAGAAAGTTGTTAAAACCTATGAAAGAAATTGGATACTTTGAATATGATAGCGATGAGAACATTATTTCAACTCATGAGATAAAGCCAACTTCCGTTATCATTTTTGATGATATTCCTTGTCATAATCAATCTATTATTAGGGACTATTTCACGCATGGAAGGCATAGAAACACCGATTGTTTTTTTATTTTTCAAGGATATTCCTCAATCCTTAAACGTCTAATTCGAGAAAATGCAAACTTATTAATTTTATTTAAACAGGACTGTTTGAGTTTAAAACATATATATAATGACCACTGTATATTGGATATGACATTTGATCAGTTTAAAAATATTTGTGCTAACTGTTGGATGGATCCATATGGCTTTCTTGTAATTGACAAAGATTGTGAAGTAAATCACGGCAGATATAGGAGTAAATTCGATTCCTTTATATATTTATAAAAGTAAAAAATTTGCAGTTTTATTTCATTTAAAACTTGTACAGCATGGATAAACGTTTAGCTCGAGAATTAATAAGATCGAGACAAGCCGTGAAGCAGAAATATCAAAGCTTGAAATTAGCTACTTCTACTGCTCAGTCCGAATTAGAACAAACTTATAGACCAATAACACAACCACTTAAACAGCTAATTTCAAGTATTGGTAAATCCGAACCATTCGATTTAAAAGAAGAAAGAGTTTCAAAGTATGAAGATTTCAAAACACCTACAAAGCTTTATAAAACATCAACTCCGACAAAAAATATTCAGAAAACAGGAAAAACTCAGTCACTCTCTACAGAACTACCAACATTTTTAAATGACAGTAGTATCACTTCTTCCTCTCCTGTAGTACAACCATTGTCATCAACTGTTATAGCAGAAACTTCAGATCCTTCTAGTGACACAACAACAAATTTAAACTTGTCAGACATATTGGAACAAACTAGAAAAACAATTCAAACCTATGTTGGTACACCATCATATAAAGATTACTTAGCAGATTTTCATGAATTACCCAGATCATATATTGATGAGGGTGTGAAAGATACACAACATAAATTTGACCATTATTATGGAATAGTTCATGACCTCGAAACGGATAAGTTTTCTTTTGGTTTAACACAGATACCGGTAGAAATTATTGGAAAAGACATTAAAGTGGGAGGAATAACGTACACAGGCACGCCAGGTTTATACGAATTGCTTTTCAAAAAAGAACCGAAAGGTTATAAGAAGGAAGATTTAGATAATTACATGAACATTCTAGCTAAAACAAATGTATATCGTAGGAATTTTGATTCAAATGAACAAGTTCAAGGAAATACATCACACAAATATGTTACAATAATAGGACCATATTTACAAAGAAAGGGGATTACAAAGACAAAAACCTTGCCAAGATTAGTTACAGCATTTAACAAACCAAAACCTCCGTTTAGAACAACTAGAGCCAAATCTACAGGAAAGGCATTAATTTTGAAAACAAACAGATCAAATACAGACTATGTATACTGGAATAATGTAAACGAAATTGTTGATAGGCTACGTTCATTAATTTCATCAAGTGATGCGGGAAATAATGCTCATAGTAACGAGATTATCTCTATTATTGAATTAAGAGAAGATAAAGTAATACTATAAATAACAGCTATCAAATATAATCATATTTATTGTTTAATGAAAGCTCAACATGACAGTTGATAAATTTGGACGCCATATTTCAAAACAAAATCAAGAGAGAATAAGTGACATTAATAATTTAAAAAGGAGATTAGGTGAAAATGAAACAAATAATGAAATCTTTGCTAAAAAGCTTAAGGTTTTTGATGAAAATTTTTTAAAGTATGAAAACCAGATTAAAGGATGTTATACCTCAATTGAAAACGTTAATAAACAGTTGCTAACGCTAAATCAAATAAGTAAAGATTTGCAATTTTTAAATGAACATCTTAAAAAGGAAGACAAAAAATTAAGTGATGATATCAACAAAATTAATAAAATAATGGAAACAAATATAAGAGAAGTAATAATTGAAAAACACAAGGAAAAAATTAAACAATTAAGAACTTTTATAAAAAGGTTAGATGATGAAAAAAAAAGAAATCAAAATAGCATTCTTAACAGTAGAACAATTGACCAACTCACTTTGGAAGAAAATCAACAATATATTTCCTTGGAAAATATAATGTCCAGTGTAATTAAGAAATTAGAACAAGAATTAAATAAAACAGAGGAGGAATTCAAAAATAGTGATAGTAGATCAACTACTTTCTTAACTGGAGAGTTAAAAAAATCCTTTAATGCGTTAGAAAAGGAGATTACTAAAATTAGTAAAATTTTAAATGAAAAAAGTTATACAATACAAATTGATAAATTGAATGAATGGGAAAAAACATATAAAGTCGAATTATTACAAAACATAGAAAGTGAACTTCCTTAAAATTGAATAAACAAGTTTGTTGTCATGACAACCGTTAAACAACAAGTCGTTAATGAATTACATAAAGCTGCTAGAAAAAACTACAAACGCAGAAGGGTGGTAGTGAAAGGGTTAAATGATCTTTTTCAAGCTGATTTGGTTGAAATGTTACCCTATGCCAAATTTAATAAGGGATTTAAATATATCTTGATTACCATAAATGTATTTTCTAAGTATGTTTGGGGCGAACCGGTAAAATCTAAATCTGGAAAAGACGTAACAGCGGCAATGAAAAAAATATTAATCAGTGCAAAAACTCCACCAAAAAACTTGCAAACGGACAGAGGGAGAGAGTTTTTCAATGTAAATTTTCAAAATTTGATGCAACAATTTCGAATTAACCATTATAGCACGTTTTCCAATTTGAAAGCGAGTATAGTAGAAAGAGTGAACAGGACTTTAAAGAATAATATGTGGAAAATATTTAGCATTCAAGGAAATTACAAATGGTTTAATATATTAGCGGATATTGTAAAAGATTATAACAATACAAAACATTCTTCAATAGGAATGAAGCCAAAACAAGTAAATAAAACAAATGAAAATAGAATCTTGAAATCTGCATTTACTCATGCTAAAACGTTAGATATAAAATCTCCAAAGTTTAAAGTGGGTGATCACGTACGAATAAGCAAGCATCGAGAGGCATTTTCAAAAGGTTACACACCAAATTGGTCAAATGAGATATTCCACATTAAAGAAGTTAAGATGACAAACCCTTGGACATATTTAATTCAAGACGAAGATAATCAGGACATTCTGGGTGGTTTTTATGAGCAAGAATTACTAAAAGTAAAGCATACCGATGGGTATCTTATTGAGAAGATTTTGAGAAGGAAAGGAAACAAAGTTTATGTGAAATGGTTAGGACTTGATAAAAAATATAATACATGGATTGATAAAAAAAATATTGTTTAATTAAATTGAAATTAAATTTTAGTTAAATTTGTTTTATTTCTGTTCCTCACTTTATGCTTTAGCTGATACAAATTACAAAGTCTTAATGTGCTAATTAATTTCAAATAAAATTCACATTTACTAAACTAAAATTTTATTAAGTAAAACATCAAATACAATTTTTATTAAAACGTGTCAAATATATTTTATTTCTATGTTCCTCAGATAATATCGAATCTAGAATAAGTTTACAATCATTTATTCTTTCTTCAAAACGGAGTCTATCTAAGTACCACACCTGAAAGTTACTCCTACGGGCTTGTCTGTAAGCAAAGCTCCACTTCACTAACTCATGCACCTTATTGTTCTCTTCCAGAAAAGATATTGTTTTCTTCGTAATATTTTCTTTTTGATCCATTTTCATTGTTTTCTTCGTAATATTTTCGTTTTGTTCCATTTTGCTTCAATTTGTTTTCCATTTGTTCAGGATATAAAGCAAGTAATTCCATCATAGTTAAAACATTTTCACTGTTAGGATTTTCTGTTGGACTTATTATATTATAAACATGCGTACACAAGTCGCCACAATCAACTGAAATATTATTTTGAAATATTTTGAAATATGTATTGAATTCTTGCCTTTTAAGTATAGATAATCTATAATCAATAATTTCCTTTAATCGCCACAAATTGTCCAAAGACTCTTGTCCTAAGTATATGAAGTGTGGGCCTTTTGTAATTTGTAGAACAGGGGTATCATTTATTTTCTGAACCTGCAGGTGAATGTTGTTTATATTCACACTGGTTTGATCAACTTGAGGAAAGTAGAAATTGTTTACAATAATTCCTTGATGAACACAAATGTCTTTCCAATTTTCTTCGGTTAGTGCGATTGAAAATCCAGTTTTTCCACCAATTACAATTTTTGGAGAAAAATCATTTAAACTAATGCCAACAAGAACAAATTTTGACAAAGAATTATTTAAAAAATAAATTTTTGAATTAAGAAGCGTTTCCAAAGGTTTATGAACCACGGCGTTGTTCATAATGACTAAACGAGACTGAAACATATTGTGTTATTCTTGTACTTAAATATTCTCATCCCCACTTTCTTTAAAGTTTCGATTAAAATGGATTAATGAAAAAATAGATTTCCAGTTTGAAATTTGTAATAAAGATAAATAATTAAAATGGTAATGTATAAAAATAATGCAAAGTTTAATGTAACACTAATGATGGAAAAGTAATAATTTTTGAATCCGTCATAATAATTCGTACAGTTGGGGGTTAAAATTTGTAACTGATTATTTTTAAACTCTAACCTTTCTATCCAATTTGTATCAAAAATAGATCGATTTGGATGATACAAAATTTTAAAAAATTGACTTGCATTTTCATTTCCATTTATTCGTTCCATCCAACTAATTGTACTATTGTTAATTAATCCAATTTTCATAAATTTACAATATTTACTTAGAGTGACGTCTGTTTTATTAGAAAAACATATTTCACACTGTGTTACGCCAGGGGGATGATGAACATAAAAAACATTTTGGAAAATAAAATAAAGAAGAATAAATTGAGATCTACTGATAGTCATTAAAACAAATTAATAATTATATTCCAAATTTATTAACATTAAGCAGATACTTTCACCACGAAAGCAAAAGCAGTTGTAAAAAAATAACAATAAAATACTTAATTTAAATATATGTAAAAGTTCATAAATAAGGATATTAATAATACTATATAAAATGTGTAGCTTGAAGACTTATTTTGAATGGTTACAATTATTCGATTCCTATTTTTCCATAAACAGTTATTTAAATCACAATTCCTAGCAAATTTCTTATGCTCCACAATAGGATCATCATAACTTAACCAATCAAAAATTTCAATACCACAATAAAAACATTTACAAATATCATTGATTGAAGTATAGTAAAAGCCAGCTCCAGCTAACACTTCTGGTCTCAATTTTCCTTTCCATTTTTTAAAAGTGGAAAGTCGTTTTTCATATGTTTTAAAATAACTGTTATCAATTTCTTTGTCAAAAGTTTCTAAGCACATTTTGTGAAAGACTTATGAAGACTAACTTTGGTTTCAAAAACAACAAATTTAAATACCTTATAATATCTACATAAATATATCTAAATCTTCATGTTCTGCATTCCATTGATACAAAGCAATATCTTGGTGTCCCCAAGCTAATGTATTAAAACTATAGGGAATTTTATACCGCTTATCATCTTCGGAACTCAAAGCCAATTTATTAATTAACTCTGTAAAAATTGTATGTTGTCTAGATCGAAAAACATACATTGAACAAAAGGTTTTAGAATGATTTTCAACAACATCTTTATAATGAATAAAATCCAACTGCTTTTTAATTGCACTTTTTTTAACACCTTTTGCTTTTTTTGTTAAACTGTTTTCCGTTTTAATACAATATGCTTTTGCTCCAGTACCAAAGAAAGCAGTAATGGGTTCACCAGCATATTCATCTTTGAATTTTCCTATAACTGACTTTGTAATAGGCATTTCATGAATATTATTAAATTCATAATTAGATGTGTCAAATTTGTGAATATTTTTTATCATGTCAGAATAAATATTTGGAGTTGTGACTTCTAAAATGAACGAATCGGTATCGGTGTATAAAAGTGAAATATTTTCCTGATAAAGAGGTTTTAAAAAATTATAAAAGAAATCATACATGACAGTTTTAGATATATCTAATATTGAGAAGCCTATATATATTGGTTTATTGTAAGTAACTTGAATCTTTTGCATTTGAATAGCTACCAAGTTTTCAGAAAATATTGTTAAGTCCTTGAAATATGGTTTTGCAATTAAATTCTCAGCACCATCTTTTCTTCTATTTTTTTCCCACTCTGTAACAAGTCTTACGTCAATTCTCCTATCAACATTTTCCATAGTCTTGCCATAAATACTATTATTTGCCAACTTGTAAGTATTACGATCAAATTCATTCTTTGAATCATTTCTTAATTTTGAATTCAAGTCTATATATTTTTTCAACCAATCAGATTGAGAAAACTGTAAAACTCTATGAACTTTAGTTAACTTGAGTCCATGTTCCAAACATTGTTTTAATAATTGATAGTGAATAACATATTTTGATTTATCATTTAAATTGGGTATTAATTTTATGCATTTAGAATTTGGCGGTTTAAAGTTTTCTGGACAAAACGGAAAATCGTTATGATAGGAATGTAGACTTGTAGGATATTCTAAATCAACTTCTAAAACATATCCCTTATTAGATTTTTTAGAAATATTCATAATATTTAAATCATTGATTTCTTTATCTGTTAACCAAACAAAATCTCCCGTTGGAATGTGCTGTGACATTACATAACCATACAAATTTGTTGCATCATAATAAATTATGTATTTAGTTGGCTTTAAAGGATCAAAATTTAAAAGAAATGGGTTATTAGCTTCAGATTTTCTACAAATGCAAGAGCTCACACCACCGCGAACGCTTTTTTTGAAAAAGTGTATCATATCTGGATCAGTTAACAATTCTAACTCTATTCCAGTATAACGCAAACACGCCTCCCAGGATAAACCTGGAAAAGTGTAAAAATGAGCTGGATCGAGCTTATATGTGGATAAACAAGTGCTTCTAAAATTTTCAAAAATATCTGCCAAAAGTAAAATATCAGAGAGTAAGTAAACGTCGGAGTATTGACCAAGAGATTCACATTTAAACAATTGCCAAACCTTTACAGCCCTTTAGTATTCTGCATCACTGATGTGCTCATCAGTTAAAGTATTATAAAATTGGTCTTTCTGAGGTAAATTTGTTTCTTCTAATTTTAAATAATCATCAATATAACTGTAAGGAAATACACCTTTTTGCCGAATAAGTTTAAATCTTTCTTCATCATTGAAAATTTTTTTATTTCCTTACATTGTTCATCTTTTAAGCTTTCAGAGAGTTTTGATAAAGAATGGGATCAATAAACCTTAATGATATATTTTTTTTCTTAGCCTTTTGTGTCTTTTTATCAAAATAGTTATCCACATGAATAAGCTTTTCAAATGAAATATATTTTTCCATGTTTTGTGCGATAACTGTTAGTTGTTCTTTGTTTAAGCATAATTTTTTAAGAAATAGATGAGAATCATAATTACGCAAATTATGCAATATAACTGGAATAAAGTTAGGTATTCTGTAATTTATGTTGCAGAGTGAATGAGCTGGACCTCTATAAAGACCGGTTATATGACAATGATCTGCAACCCTGTCATTTAAAAGAGGTTTATTACAAATATGACAAACTTTTTCATAGTTATGATAAATTTTGTCCAGTTCGTTCAAAGGGATCATTCTTTTAGGAGCCTTTAAATATTTATTGTATATGTTATACACATCTCTTTCTAAAGAATTTATAAATAATGTATCACAATTTTGACCTGTATATTTTTCAAATTTAGAATAATTATCGTCGAAGGAACATTTAATGTAATAGGCAAATGAATGTGGAATATGTTCATATTGTTTTAAGGTGTATGAAGTATTAGGATTTTTATCAACATTGTCATTATTTAAAGGCTTTAAAATGCATTCAAAATCTGCATACACCACGAAAGGAACTTTCATTTGTTTATGATAATTTACAAATTTCAAAATATTATCATATGAATAGTTTCCAAACTTATCTTTTATTAATTCTTTAGAAGGTAGGTTAATTCGTAAATGATCACAATCATAGCTATTGTGTTGTAATAAATTTTCTTCTGTAGGGAAATATTGTAAACAACCATCGCAAATATATTTTTTTCCGTGATGTTTAGAAATTTGTGCAGAAACTAGTTTTGATAAATCTTTAATATAGCAATAATGAAAAGTTTTTTCATCATCATCACTTATTAACAATAAATTGACATGTTGATTTTTTTTATTCGATGAATAATAAAGTGGACCAATTACTTCATACCCCTTTTTAGGATTTATAATTTCTAATCCATATACATTAATAGAAATGTTATTTTTTTCTTCAAAAATCTTAATGTTCTTTAGCAACATTGGAAATTCTATACCTGACATATCCAAAACAGAAGAGTAGTGTAGGTAGGATGAAGTTTCAAAATCTAATCCGCGTGGTTGGTGAAGAGCAGACACAACTGCCCAGGCGAAGCAAAAGTTGTCATCATTCCTAATGTTGATCACAGCTTGACGTCTCTTGATCTCTTGAGGAAGTTCGATAAAAGATGAGGCTCTCAGCGGATTGTGCTTGTTAACATTAATTTCCAAATGAAGTAAATTCATCAAAGCCCATCCTGCAACGTAAAAATTAAAAAATTACTTTTTTTGTTGCTGTTGTAAAATCGAAAATAAATTCTTTACCTGAATCTCTTTCTGCAAATTCGTCAGCTTTCTGGTCAATAATGGTGCAGATTTGCTCTAACAGTTTTTTTTTCTGATATCCCTGGCAAATGACTTGGAACGGCGCATTAAAAGATTTGACATCATAGCTGTCGCTGCTGGGGTTAAAATAGAAACCGAACAGTTCCATATTTAGCTTGATACATTTATGTTTCTGCAGTTCTTGATCTATTAGATGTGCAATTTTGTATTCCAAATGTTGAAAATATTCTTTCACATTTATGAAGTTTTGGTGTGAGGAAATCCTATAAGATATTATTCGTTCCCTGAATGCTGACTTGATAATTTCAACACCTTCCTCCAAGCCTATTTTGGAATTGTTCTTGTGCACACTAGATCGAAGATGTCCACCCCATAGACTTTGGTTTATATTTTTCTTGCATTCTTGACAATATTTTACAATATTTGTAGAATCTATATAAATTAAGAAAAAAATATTTTACAAAATATACCATGAAAAATAAAATGTTCTTACTTTTAACAAGCTTTGGTTTTTTCAACCAACTGTTGAGTTTTGTGGAATTTCCGTTAACATGTTTTTTAATATGTCGCAGTAAATTATTCTTTCTAGTGAAGACTTTATTACATGTTACACACTTATGCATTTCTGAAGTTTTCTGCATAATAATAATAATAAAATTAATATTGTGCAATTCTATTTAGTTATAGTCAAATTTTGAAAAAAGCAATTGCATTTTTGAAGTTCTTTGTATAATAATAAAATTAATATTGTGCATTTTTATTTAGTTATAGTCAAATTTTGAAAAAAGCAATAGAAATTAATTGACTTTATGAATCCATTTCTTCAAATGAGTCAACTAATTTGTCAAAGGCCTGTTTAACATAATTCACCGTACTTTCGTCTCCCTTTTTAATTGTGATCAAATTAGTTAAATTTTGAATAGCGAAACCCAGACACTTAAGGTTTGCTATTTGTTTTTTATTTTTTTTATTAATTTTAAATCTTTTTTTAATGATAAATGATGGTTTCGAAATTGAATTTTGTTCAACTGGTGAATTATTAGGAGAAATATCCGAAGTTAAATTTGCATCAATTTGTTTTTCTTGCGAATCAGAATTTACAATAGCATATGGTGAATTAATAGAAGATATAGCCGAACTTAAATTTTGATCAATTTGTTTTTCTTGCGAATCAGAATTTACAATATCATATGGTGAATTAGTAGGACAAATAGCCAAACTTAAATTTTGATCAATTTGTTCTTCTTCCGAATCAGAATTTTCACTAAACAAAAAGGGAGAGCAAATTGGTCTCGGAGAATTAATTGGCGATTTTAATGTTAAATAATTTGGATTAGATTTTTGAAAACAAACAATATCCTCATAGCTAGAATTTTGAGTTTCGTCAATGTCATTCAGTTCTTTAAGAGTTTGTTTAGTTTTTGTTGTAATTAAGTCCGTTTTGTTGTCAATAATGTCATTAAGATCGTCAAGAGTTTGTTGTTGAGTAGCTGTAAATAAATATTTTTCGTTGTTGTGTTTGTTGGCATTATTCTGAACTTGGCTATTGTAAATAATTTCATTCAAGTCCTGAATAAATTGTTGTTGACTAGTTGTAAATACGTCTGTTTCATTGTTTTGTTGGTTTGCAAAATTTTGCATTTGAGTACATGTGTATAAGTCAAAGTCATTGTCAATTATTTTGCTACTCGATGCCAAAAAATTGTCCATTATGAAAAAAATCGTAATAACAAATAAAAATGCCACAAATGTACATAAAAATGTCACCAATATATATATAAGAATTAAATCTTGCCAAATAAAAATGTTAGAAATAAAAACAAAAATTTACCAAATAGACACAATGTAAACACCAGAAAACTCGCGAGCTCTGCACAGTGTGAATGCAGAAATCAATTGCATTCGTCTCTTCGCTGAGGCGATTTTATATGCAAAAGTTAATCACATGTGTCCTACTTAAAGTTGAATGACAATCTCTAAAAATCACTTTCCCAAGCCGATCAACAACCTTACCCCCCTTCCCCCCCCCCGGACCCCTGAATTTCCGAGACTCAAATCCCGGTTCCCCAATTTCGGGCTACCCTCTTCAGGTTAAGTTAAGTTAGGTTAGGTTATGTTAGGTTAGGTTAGGTTAGGTTAGGTTAGATTAAAAAAGAAGAAAAGAAAAAAGGAGAAGGAAGGAAAAAGAAGAAGGAAGGAAAAAGGAGAAGGAAGGAAAAAGGAGAAACATATAAAAAAGAGAAAGAAGGAAGGGAGAGAAAGAAGATAAGGTGAGGGTGAGGGGGGGTTTAAGGGGGGTTGGCGGAGCGGGAGGAAACTGACAGGGAAAGGGATAGCGAAAAAAAAAAAAAACTTAAGTATTGCAGGTAGTAAAAGTGGTGGTCGATGGGATATATACTTAAGAACATCCACTCGACGATCATACAGTATCATTCGCTGTAATATCAGTTGTCGATATCATTTATAACCTATAACCAAAATTGTTTTTTCTCAAATATATCTATCTAAATCTAAAGCTCCTAACGATGGCAGAAAATATGATTGGAAACGCTGACCAAATTGAAGAAAATAATGTGGAGAACGCCGCTCAAATTGAAGAAAGAGAAGAAATTTTTATTAACTTGGAAGGCGATTCCATCACTTATAAACATTCATTTTTGGACAAATCATCTAGGCTTGTTAGAAGATCATTCTTGTTTAACATCGACATTAATTATATTGAGGAGGAAGAAGAAGAGATGGAGAAAGATGATCAGGAAATTGACGAAGGAGTGGACATGGATGGACAACTGCTAAATTTAGGAACCGAGGCTGACGTAAAAGTAAGCAAGTTTAGGGCTAGTGAATTATTTAATAATTTTGAAGAAAAAGATGTATGTGTTATACAAAGCTACTCTAAAATTGAAAGTCGAAGACTAGGAACATTTGCTATTTGCCTTCCTTGTAGTGCAATTCACATGAGATATTTACGGAGAGGGGAGTCCGATCATGTGAGCTGCCACTACAAAAGAGCTTATGTTGTTAGTGCTTCTGATTTACATTGTGCTATTTGTAGGATACATCTTTTTCTACTAATTCCTGAACATGCTTGCTTTTACTGCAATAAAAATGAAAAAAAAGAGATAGAAGATTATGTTGTTAAATATTAATAATAAACATAGTTTGTAAAGGTGATGTGTAGATTATTTCAACAATATTAATTTTAAATATAGGTTATAAACGTAATGGGTAGATAATGTCAAAAATATTAATTTTAAACATAAATTGTAAAGATAATAAGTAGAATACGTCAACAATATTAATTTTAAAAAATGTCAACTGTTACTATAAGCGGTTATATATTTTCAGTGCTATATGCAAAATACATCTTTTTATTCTAACATCTGACACTGTATTTGTAAATGAAATAGCTAATCATATGTAAAAAAGTGTCGATTATGTCAACTGCCACTAGAAGCACTCATATAACATTTTGTTAACGCTTGTTTCTGTATTCAATTGAGTTTTCTCTTACTTGATGTAAATTATATTAATATTATTAGTATAATTAAAAAGTAGTAGATTAGGCTATGCCGGTCCGACAATCAAAACCGTCATTTTTACATGTAAATTCCCATAAGAAAATTTAAGCTTCCATTTGCAAAAGTGGTGCCATTTTAGGGCGTGGCACTTTTTGTGTAAACCCATAACAATTGTTTTGTTATGTAATGTGAAAATTAGTATGTATTAAAAAACTTGTTAGATCATTGTTGTCGTTTCAATATAGGAAAAGGAAAAAATGTGTGTCAATTATTATATATATTTACATTTACTTTTTTTTACAAAATTATTTGTTACCAGAGTTTTCACAAACACAAATTATAAAAAAAATATTATCCTCTTTTTAAAATTACAACAAAATGATGTCTAATTACATCTTTGAAGATTTGTACCAAATAGTAATATCTAGTGCGACATACAGGACAATTGTTTACCATTATAGAACAACCATTTTCATCATTCCATCTTCCATCATCATTTTAAACAAAAAATGTGGGAACATGTATTTGGTCTACATGAATCATAATATTCGATTATTTCAAAACAAATAGCACAAAACACTTTTTTCTCTTCACTCTCAGTTTTGTTCAAATTTTTTAAAACAATCCCATTATTTTCTTCTCGAACTAATGGTATATTTTCTTCTTGAACTCCTGGTATAATTTCTTCGAGGCTAATTGTCTGAAGCGGAATGGATCGATTTCTTTCTCCAACTGATTCACTCATTTTATTTTAATATTATTATTAATAGATTTATTCAACAGATTTTTTTCTTTTAACAGTCACTCGTACCTTAACATACTAAAATGATCTTGATGCACCTATTTATAAGACTTAAGAATGCAAAATCAAATGTGGGAGAACAAAGAGAAAAAATTAAAAATATGATGCGAATGAGAATAAAAGGGGAGGAAGTTAAGAATGAGGGACATGAGAGAGAGGAAGAGGAGGAGGCGCTCCCCTATTATAACTACTTATGTCCAAAAATGATCCTATTAATTTTTTCTTTATGTGATAGTTTCTGAGATAAACCGAGTGGAATTTCTAAGTTAATTTTCTTCCACTGGCATGTTCTGCTGTAAGCGCGTCTGCGGATCAAATTTGTAATAATTCTAGTTATTATTTTTGGATATTGAAAAATTGTATATCTTTATCTGAAACACTTCTAAGAAAAAACGAAAAACTGTAGCGATACTATAATTTGAGTGGTTTTGATTTGCTGTTTCTCATGAGATTTTTGAAACATCCGAGAGAGTACTAAAAAGCAAGTAATGGTTGATCACTATTGTTGCAAGTCCTTACGGAGTAAGTGTGTTGTTTATATTTACAATAATACGACAAGTACAAAAAAGGAAAAAAAGAAAATTTTATTCCACACTGAAAATTTGACTTTATGAAATCAAATTTTCAATGTTTCAAGTCAAACGAATTCTTAGTTATTTAATCAGATATATTTATATATTGAGTGCCATATATGCCTCACTGAATAGACATGACCTTTATTACTTTGACACTCTTTCAATCTGGAATAAAATATTATTTTTTAGTTTTTAGTGCTTTTTTTCGTCATTGTTCTCTGCCATAAAAATAGTGGTGAGCTTTGCTTTTATCTTTTTGGCCTAATGAGGTAAATACATATTTTTTAATTATTATTATTATTATTATTTTTAGCTTTCAATAATTATACGAGGTCCTGAATGTTTTGTTTACAGTGTTTACATTTATTATACGTGGTAATTCATTACTCTTTTAGAAGCTTTTAATTAACTTAAGGTTAGTTTGTTAGTAGGTTTGGGACAAATTTTCTGAAGTTAATTTTGTCAAACTGTTATTGTGAAGCTGCCAGCTTCCCCCACTTAGAGGGGGGTGGTACCATATAAGCAGGATGTTGTTCAAAATTGATTATAGGAATATTTGGGGTCGAGGATTACTCTCCTCTCGAGGGGGGTGGAGGTGGTTTCATCTAAGTATGACCGATTTGGTTCAAAATTGGTAGGTATGTAGGGGATTATTATTAATAACTATTATTATTAATATAATTAACTATTATTATTATTATTATATTAATTATTATGATTAATTATTATTAATTAATTAAAATTACGGCACGTTTAAACCCCACTATTTTTTTAATATATCGCACGTTTAAACTCGCCTACATCCACGTGTCCAATCAAATTCGAACATAAAGAATAAGACAACAAAAAATTTTAGAATAAATTTCTATAAAAAAAACCTCTTTATAAACAAACTTTCATTAAAGGCACTAAAAACTTGAAAATACCTTTGTAGTATTCTGATACCAAAATAAAAAGCGTGGTGCTATTTAAAATTTAAACTTCAAGATGTCGAGAACATGGAGAATAAACAAAAGAAAAACGCTTTGCACTAAATTGCCATAATTATAAGAGACATAGGTCAAACTCAAAAGGCGCCCAAGTTTTCTGATACCATATTAAAATGGTATCAGAAAACTGAAAAATTATTTTCAACTATTAAGTGGCTTTTATAAAAGCTTGTTTGTAAAAAGTTTTTTTTTTATAGAAATGTATTCCTTATTTTTAGGTACAGTTATAGTTACAAATAGTTCCAGAAAAAAATGGTGAAGAAAATTCTGTTAGTCAAAGCAATATAGATACTATCGTGGATATAGTACATACCGAAATCGTTTTTGAAGAAGACCTAAATCATGCATAAATCAAATAGTAGTTGATGCCTTAAACCAAGTTTTAAGCCAGTTTGAAAACAACCTACATCAAGTTTTTAATGATCTAGAAAAAACGGTAAATTTTCTTTACCCGGAACGGAAGTGAAGTGTGACCCAATTTAGTTCAGTACATAGTCACATAGATTGTCTTTTAAAACATTTTTATTCGTCGCCATTTTGTTACATCATATTGGATTCGTACCAACATTTTACCAGTTTCTACTTATACCACACTTGATTTTTGGGCATAATTCAAAATAAATTCAATAAGTAGTTTTTATAATAACACACACCACCATTTTGTTACGTCATGTTGAATTCGTACCAGTTTATCCCTATATTAAATTTAATTTTTCTGCAAAATTTAAAGTCAATTGAGTAGATTTTTTCAAAATTTTATTTGGCCACCGTTTTGTTCCGCTATCTTGAATTCGTACCAAAAATTAATCTAATAAATAGTGATTTTTTAAATATTTTAAAAGGTCTCGATTTTGTTTTGCTATCTTATAATCATACCAAAATGTTAGCAGTTCATTCCTATATAACACTTGATTTTTGTACAAAATTTGAAGTAAATTGAATAATTAGTATTTTCAGTAATCATTTTTTAACGTTTCATTAGGCTGCCATTTTATTTCGGCTTGTTGGATTTTTACCAAAATATTACCAGGTCATCCTCATATGACCCTTCATTTTTGACCAACATTTGAAGTCACTTTGATATGTAGCTTTTAAGCGATGCCGTGAACTGACAGACAAACCGAAAGGTTTGGGTAGACGCTAAAACATGAAGATATGTAAAACCTGAGACCTGAGAAATATTTTATTTAGCTGCCATTTTGTTCCGCCATCTTGAATTAGTACTTCAGTTTTACTAGTTCATCTATATACCACAATTACTTTTGTCACACAATTTGAAAACAGTTCATTAAGTAGTTTTTCAGGCTGCATTTTTAAATATTTTTTTCTAAAGAGCCATTTTTTTCCGCCATCTTGAATACGTACCAAAATTTTACAGTTGATTCCTACATAATACTTGATTTTTGTGCAAAATTTTAGATAAATTGGATAAGTAGTTTTTTAGTAATAATTTTTTTAACATTTCACTAGGCCGCCATTTTGTTCTACCATACTGGATTTTTACCACAATGTTACCAGATCATCCCCATTTTAAATATGAATTTTTAAATATTTTACTAAGCCGCAATCTTGGATTCGTACCAAAATTTTACCAGTTGATTCCTACATAATACTTGATTTTTGCACAAAAGTTGAGATAAATTGGATAAGTAGGTTTTTGGTAATACATTTTTTTTAACATTTCACTAGGCCACCATTTTGTTCGGCCATATTGGATTTTTACCAAAATGTTACCCTTAATTTTTGACCAAAATTTAAAGTCAATCGGGTAAGTACTTTTTTAGCTCTGCAGCGAACAGGCAGACTGAGAACCGACAAATAGACAGACAGGCAGACAGACAGACCGACGGAATTGAGAAAATATGTTTTTCGGCATCTAGAGACCCTGAATTGTAGAGATCTGAAAAATCTCGGAGGGTGATTTTTTTACGATTACCATACTTCCCTTTTACGAGGAAGTAAAAACAAAACAGAATTCTAAACGTATCGGAATTTAAACTCTTTCCAAAATAATTCAACTTCTAATACTGTTGATTTAAGACCGAGATAAAACCACTATAGTCACTCTGAGAATGAAGTACATTCCAAATACGAAGATAGAGAGAGGTTATGAAAGCGATGACGGAAAGATCCAGCCAAACAATGAAAATGTCGAACCTGAGTCAACCGAGGCCGATGATAATGTTGAAGAAAATTTATAAAAAAGGAAGCGGGGAAAAACCAATCAGAGACAGCTGAATAAAAGACTAAGGATGGAAGGACCAGCTTATTTAGGATTCAGAAAACCAAGAAATCAAAGGAAAGCATTTAATAATACAAAAAGAGCAAAACAACGCCTAAAACCGCGTTGCGATTGCGGCAACGAGAAGAAATCCCTACGAAAGTATAAATTAATTGTAGAAAATGACCCCGCAGCTTTATTTAACAATTTTGGGTCAAAAATGACGTGGGACCAAAGAAAAGTTTTTGTTTGTAAGGCCTTAAAAGAATCAAGAAATAAACCTCCGAACTCAAGAAGGTTGACAACACTAAAATACACCTTAAAGGCGAATCACCATCATGGTCGGTAAGGAACTGGATGTTGGAAAGTAGTGACGGTGCTGTTAAAAGACCAGAAAGTATTGTGCTGAGCAGAAGAAAAAGAGAAAATATTCATGACGAATCTTAAGGACTTAAGTTACCTTTGCCCTACTGTCGCAAGGAAACTTCAAAAGAATATCTAGAGCAACATTTTCAGTATATGGCTCAATTACACTGGGAGTATGAGAAACAGTGTAATATCAATGGAAAAAGAGTTGTAAACGAGCTGAACATTGGAATATTTACACCTTGAAAGGATAGATGCGACGAGTATTATAAATTTGAAAACGGAAATTTAGAAGAAGATCTATTTTTGAAACATCTCAAAGAAATAGACTGGGACAGAAACGAGAAAGAATTTGACAAAAACAAAACAATTTTAGGAGAATGCCATGCAATTACAATGAATCTTCAAGCCGGCAAGCTTTGTCCTCAGCTAAACGCTAGCTCACAGTGTTACAAAGTAAAGCTTTGCTGCCAGAATGTTACCGTCTATGACTTGGCAACAAATTTGGGAACTTTCTATTGGTTTGATAAAACGAAAACAGATCGGCAAGCCTCGGCCATACATCTCATGTGTGGTTGATTATCTCAAAGAGAACTTTTTGAACAAAGGTGACAAAATAATTTTCTGGTGGTTGCATAGCACAGAATCCGTAATGTTAAACGCGCTACTTCATTTAGCTGAAACTTCATTGAAAAATAAGAACATTTCGCTTCCAAGCGACTACGCGCGAATAACAAAAGAAGCTAAAAAGAAAAAACCCTTATGTAGTTAAAACATTAGACTTTGATTTTTTACCAATTTTAATTACAAGCCATTATTGAAGTATGATTCCATAGGACCTGGAAAAGTAACATCCGATCCAGTCTTGACAAATCTAAGTAATCTGGAGTACTTGCCAAAGGGAAAAATTAATCTCAAGATAAATTTCAACGATGAGTTTCAGGCACTTCCTCGACGACGAGGAGCTATAATTCTGGCTGGAGTTGTGTATGCGGTTATACAACAGACTACAAACATTTTCGAGAAAAAGTATGATCACCTTTATTATAAGGCAGGTTATTTACAAAGAATGCTTGCCTTATCAAGAAAGCTTGTAATATGAATCGTAGAAAATTTTCCAGATAATATTGAAAGATTCTGATTTTATATGAAATAAGATTTTGATTAGTACCTATAGATTTAGTTGTTCGCTTTTTTAAAACACTTACAATGTGAAATACGATTTTCTTTAGTTTATGTTTAGTTTTTCTTTCTTTCTTACAAGAGTTTATATTTGTTTGATAATAAATATTTCTAATAAAAATGTTAATTTTTACTTTTTTTACCTACTCTCATTCCATTTTATCTGTACAGTACTTCGTATAGTTTGCTATGCAAGACCTCGTATGAAGTATATTAGGCTTATAAAAATAAAAAATCGCAAATTTATATTAAAAGTAGTTAAGAAACCATCTTTCTTAACTACCTCCCGGTTGCAAAATAAATACAAAACGTGAGAAAATGTAGTTTTTCGCGTCTCTGTAAAATTTGCCACAAAAATGACACTATATATTAGATGGGCAAAAAAAATGTCCACATTTTTAATTTTTGAATAATTTTTTTTGGTTAAACATTTTTAACAAAATTTGAGGCATATATTCTTTATACAAAAACCTATAGAAAATTAATGAGGTTCAATTGTCTTTTTCTACAGGGTGACCGGAAAGCCAAAGCCAGATTATAATAAAAAAAAACATATTATATTATTATGACATGTGAGATACATATAGGTACGATTTTACTAAATGAACAATTAATTAATATTAATTGAAAAATTAAAAAAAAAAGTAAAATAACAATTTTGTTGCTAAGCTATAAGGTTTTAAGATGTTATTTACGTTTATCCTCAAAATATGAAAAATATTTTTTGCGAGCGTTTTAAATGAAATTAATTTTTACACAGCTCTGTACAATAAAAAAATTGAATTAATCAATATATCTGTGAATATATCTGAACTGTTTTATTAGGGTTTTTGTCTAATGATTAAATGAATTAAACGACATACAACCCATGACAAACATATTAAGATCAATGGCACTAAAATATATAAGAAAAGTTCACTGTCTTTCCCCAGTCGTTTTTTAGCTCTCAGCATACCGTCTTATCAAAAAGCAAACGTTTTCAATTCTGTTTATTTAAAATATTGATAGTATCTCGATATGTTTCCTGTTATTTAATAAACAAATATAGGAATCGTAATTTCTTCTCTGTACTTGAAGGTTTTGGTAAATATTTATTTTCTTTTGTAAGAAATAATAAATACTGAGAAGATGTCATAGGGCAAGAGCCAATCAAATAAAGTGAGGCATGGCATAGGTAGTACACCACTAATTTATCCAATGCCATTAGAGTTTTATAAACATCGCCTAGTTTTTAACAAAGAAAAATCCTTTGGGTAGTTTAAAGCAAATCAGCAGTGTGGAAATCTATCATTACAAATTACAAATCGTTATTTTTACTATAACACATATAGCATCTTATTGTTATTTGAGAGAGTTTGCTAAAACAGATTTAAAATATATATATATATATATATATATATATATATATATATATATATATATATATATATATATATATATATATATATATATATATATATATATATATATATTATATATATATATATATATATATATATATATATATATATATATATATATATATATATAAATTATACGGCTAAAAGTATAAAATGCCTTATTATAACAGCTATGATTTGTATAATACTTATTTAATTAATTATTGATAAAAATGCTTTTATTATCCGTAGATTAAATTGCTATTGCTCAAAATACCGCCCCTTTTTCCTCCAAAAAATATGGAACATATTTATTAAATATTAAATAATTTAAAAGTGCAGTACCAATGTTTAGGTGTTTGTTGACACCTTCCATAAATAGAAAAGTTAGTTAGTTAAAGAGATTAAATTAGAATCAGAAAAGAATTAAACATTTTTGTGGGTGAACTGAGAATTTTATATATGCTAACACACTTTATTCATATTAATAGCTTTCCATACTATTTGGGAATCATAGGTACCTTTAAATTAGGAAGCCATGAAATTACTTCCCTCTCTCTAAACTTTATAGATATGCTGCTAAAATATTATATAATATAAAAAAAAGATCTCTTTTCATTGATTAGATACATATTTAAAATCAGTATCACAAATCTTTTAAAATTCACTGCAGGAAAACACCAATCGACACAAAAAATATTTGCAAAAGGAAAGGTGTGTATATGTTTTTTTCACATATTTATTAAGCGTTTTGCTCTATTCGGACTTTTAGAAATTGTGTGATGATTAAAAATATTTAATTTAATCGCTAAGGCCTGATATTTTTTTATTTTTTTACCTAGACCTACGAACAAATAAATAGAGAAATTATACAATGACAATAGCTTAACTTCAATGAAGATTTTAACACTTTTAATTTGTATAATTCTTATGTAATTAGTTAAAAGTGCTTTTATTATCTCTAGATTAAAATGCCATTGTTCCAAATACCCCTTTTTTCTACAGTGGAACATAATAAATAAATTAAAAGTGCAGTAACACTGTTTAGGAGTTTGTTGATACATACCTTCTATAAATAGGAATGTTAGTTAAAAAGATTAAATTAGACTCAAAAAAGAATCTATTGTATGTTCACTTTCATAATATTTTAAAATGTGAAAACTAGCTTGGACTTTAAGGATGGGAATATGGAGCATATTGTATTTAAGGAACAAAATATTCGGATGATTGTAGTAGAACTCCTTATAGTTTAAGGCATTGTATGAACGGCGGTTTATTTAAGGGAAGGGAAGTAAAGTTATAAATTTTATGTTCTAAGGATTTCTGATGCGGTTTCTTAAGTTTTGAATATATAATAATAACAATATTACAAAGATAAAGAATAAAGTAAGTTTTTTTTCATTTTACCCATAAATATGTTGAATTAATATATATATATATATATATATATATATATATATATATATATATATATATATCGGGAGCAAAAATGTAATGTAGTCATGTAGTTTTGACCTTGCTTTTTCACATGCAATAATAGTTTAAATTATCGAAAAGCGACCCATGTCTGTATAAATGCCGATTTAAAATTCAATGTTGTATGTGAAAAAGCGATCTAAGTTCAGTCGTTTTATAAAAGAGCGATCTAAGTCCGCCCGGCAATTAATTTGCATTAAATGAGACATGATCTTCTTGTCGCCAATAAGGCCGCTTACGCAAACTAAATATTTTAGTTCATGTCTATTTTCGCAAGTTTCGTTGTTTGTTAGTTTTGAAAGTTAGGTTTAAAATGAGTTCAAGTGCAACAAATGCTAGTAACCAGGACAGGCAATTAATTTAACTCTCAAAAGACATTCTTATGATCATGTTGTAGATGCTGTCAAAAAGATAAGGAATCATTCTTATAAGACTAGCCAACAATGCAACGCAACTGCAAGAGGTTTAAATGTTTTCATTTTCATAAGATGAACATACATGATGCGGCCTTATAAGTATCACCAAAATGCTGTACTAAGTTTGCTGTAGGTTTATTTAATTTTATCAAAAGTTTTATTTCTGGAATTCCTAAATTTTTTCCTGCCATAAAATATGTATGGTTTAGTATTTTCGTCGATAAAGCTTTTTATGAATACATCTAGGACTTAACTTGAAACATCGAAAAATACATACTTTTATTGAAGAGTACTATATTTCCAGAAAGAGTGATTAAAATGTATGTTTTCTGATCTAGACAGAAAAAAAATCCCTGAAGATTTGAATTTTCGTTAATTATATTTTATGCAAAAAAATTCTTTCTTTGCATGAGCTGGGGGTATAACCGAACTTACATAATTTTCTCATGGTTTATTTTCTAGTTAATAATGGTGAATATATTTTAGGAGAATTTAAAAAAAAAATCGCCTGATATAACTATTATTAGTATTTTAACTTTTTAAAGAATTCAATTTATAGCCTATCAATCTTTAAATTTCTAGAAATGTTAAAAATGTGACTAAGATTATTTTCCTCGTGTTCTCTTCATATTATATAGAATGATTCACGGTGGATGGAACATTAGACGTTTCTGAAGCACTACTTAACGCATCGTCTTCAAATTTTGGCTGCGAAGGGTCTACCATAGTCTATCATTTTAAAATATTTTTAGAAATGCGGCGTTACCGCTTCTACCCAAAACGGTGACAAGGTCGTTATTTTAAATAGAAAACCCTGTATATTTTTCAGTTTTCAGATTCTATATGTATTTCTGAGAATTGTTTTTTAAATACCTATGTCTAAAACAATTTTAAGCTGAAATTTGGGTTACGGTACAACAATACCTTTGTGTATTTGATGTTTTGGTCATCTTATTTAAAGCATACAGACTACAGAGTGGTCCAGATATAAATTATTGTAGGTAATTTATAAAAGCGTCTAAAAATCCATTTTCAATGAGTTAATATTGCAATGGCAGAGAATAATAATTAGTGAAATACAGTTATGAAAAAATGTATTTATTCTAAATGGATAGTGCGATAAGATTTTCAAAAGAACGTGTACAAAATTTAATGAAACGTATTCAGATTTACTACAAATTAATATTAAGAAATATATTCAAATCCAATTTCAAAGTCTTTCTTTCAACACAACATAAGAAATTTGCCAGAAAATTAACAATAAACCAGATATTAAAAAAATAAAGTAAAGATTTAAAAAATGTCACTACCCAGATTTTTTAAACAAATATGCAAAATGTCGTCCATTAACCTCTAAACACTTTAATAAACGAATGAACATAAGAACTAATATCCTGAAAAGCTTGAGGTACTGTATGCTCTAATTATTTTTTAGTATTTATTAGAGTCTGGTAAGCTTTTTCCTTTAGATAAAAATCTAAATGTACCTACCCTTGAAAATTTAGACTCATCGGTGCATATAATTGAGTGCAAAATTTAGATCGCCCTGTGTGCGTGCTAGTAACATTTCGCAAAACTATACTCTTTGCGGACTATCTTGAGGCTTGAGAGCTTGAACACTGGTAAAAAAACTTATAGTCGTGCATATTATGTTTTTACAATTTTTTTTGTATAGGTGAGAATGTACCCAAATCTTTTACGGTGCTATGTATGGAAGAGTGGGGATATGCACGATAGTATGCCACAGCGTTAATTTCGTTTTCTTCATTGGAAGTCACTGGTTTGGACAAATTTCTTGGTGCTTTTAAAGTTAAACCAAAATCTCTGAAATTGTTCTCGATTCGAATAAATTTCTTGATATTCATTTGTGGTAAATCTGGATACATTTCGTTAAATTTTGCACACGTTCTTTTGAAAATCGTTTTACGCGGTCCATGTAGAATAAATACATTTTTTTATAACTGTATTTGAGTAATTATTATTCTCTGCCATTGCAATATTAACTCAAAATCACAAACGAAAAAATGAAACTTTTATTATTTATTTAGCTATTTTAGTTAAATTTTATTATTTTCATCCTCCATTAGCACCAAAATCGTTGAAAAGTACATGTTTAACGAAATTTCAATAAGAAATGCTTATAAATCAAAAACTTGTGGAGTTAGGTAGATGCAAAGTATACATTGCTAAAAAAACTAGTTTTTTTTAAATCAGTATTTATATACAGGGTGTCCCATTAAAAAAGGACTTTCAGACACTTTTATAAGTTACCTACAAACATTTACTTAATGGACTACTCTGTATGCTTCAAGTAAGATATGGCCAAAACATCAAGTACCCAAAGGTATTTTTGTACCGTAACTTAAAAATTAAAAATGGCTACATAGGTACAGGGACGTATTTAGAAGAGTTTAGTTGAATAGACACTGGAAACTGAAAAATATACAGGACATTCCATTTAAAATAACGATGTAGTCACCGGTTTTGGTTAGAAACGGCAACGCCGCATCGGGAATAATATTTTGAAATGATAAACCATGGTCATTTACCATCGGAACCAAAATTTGAAGCCGATCCGTTAATTAGTACACCAGAAACGTCTAATGTTCCATCCACCGTGAATCACCCTATACACGAAAAAAATGATTAAATTTTTTAATTTATGATTTAATTTTTTTAACACAATTTGTTCTGAACTTTTATTTAACATACCAACAATATTTATATCAAAAGAAAAAAATATTTTTAAATTTATTTAAATGTATATATATATATATATATATATATATATATATATATATATATATATATATATATATATAGGCATAGGCATAAGCATGGGAGACCAACAAAAACCGTGCTTAAAAAGCTCAAACCTTTAAAATCAATGAAGAAAACGAAAATGAAAACTAAAACACACGGTTCAAGGGCCTAAACAAACTGAATGACATGTAAGTGTAAGGTTTTAGCTTGGATAATTTGCGCAAATCTGTTTATAAGCTAGGTACTAACCATTAAACTATAAATAAATGTTCTTTAACACAAAAAAAATCACATTTTAATTATAAATGCAAACAACTTCGTACAACCAACTGAATAGAAACTCCAAAAACTAGGATATGATAAGCGTCTGGACGCCGAAAGGCGCGCGCGTTCGGTCGCGTCGGCTATAAAAACAATCGAAAATCGACCACTCCACTATCGACAATCGCCGGCACATGCATCAACGGATCGCGAATATGAAGTGATACAAATCCAACACACATGTAAAGTGGGCAAGCCTACATGAATTAGCACTCTGGCGAATGCGCCCTAATGAGTTGAGTCATACTGGGCGATGAAGCAAGGGCGGATATAACATACAAGATTTCCTTTATTTGGAGTGTTTTTATTTTCCGATCAAGTATCTGTTTATATTTTTTTATTATCACATTGTAGACAAAAATATAAATTAAAAAGTAAGTAGTTGAATATGTCACGTGTGAGAAAAAAATAATTTGGTATATTATCGAACACTTTTAATCTTTCACATCTGTATTAACTAAAGAGGTTTAAATTTAGACCAGGTCTAACTTGACAGTTACATGTTTAAGAAGACATTTGCAACAATTGAACAAATGTTTTTTCTAAATGTCACAATTACAAAATGACACTGACATAAGCGAAACATAACAGGCGAACTAAGAGTTTTAAGTACCTAGGCAACTAAACCTGGTCCAACTATTAAACCTTTTTAGTGAATACGGGGGTAAGTGTTTTATTTCACATTTCAGTCTTTCGTCTTGGGTTTTAATTTTCGATTGGTGGCATGGGGGTAAAACCAACCCTAATCCAGGACAGATAAAAAAACGTTTCTTTAAAAGCCAAGTAGTGCAGCAGTTGGTATTGTATTGTGTGACTTTTGAAGACAAAAACAGAAAGAATTTGGAATGATTAAAAGAGCATAGAAATTAAAAAATATTTCATCTGCAGGAGAATTTACCTTAACGCACCTACTTTATGTCGAGGTATCTAAATCGCTTAATTACTAAAGCAACTCTCTAATTTTTTTCACCTTATACTAGAACTAGTGACCTGCTTGGTTATTTGAAATAAGGCTCTCTCTACGAACTGTAACAAAAGTCTGGAACGCACCACCGAATATCTGGCAAATTACTTATCTAATTTTTTTTTTAATTTGCAGGCATAGGTTCGAAATTACGGCGGATCCGTTAGTGATATTCGCGATGATGCCAAGTCAAGTTTTTCAAAATCTGATTCTAAAAAAAATTTCTGAATACTCTAAACATATTTTAATGTAAACTTCATAGTTTTCGAAATATTTGCGATCAAACATTAACATTCAAAAAATAAAAGGTGTTTCTTTCACCTAAGTAAAAGTCCATTGAGTTTAATTTGATAATGGATAATGAATTTTTAAACTGGTACCGAGAGAATAGAAATTCTAATGATTCTGGGTTATGGCGACCGACGACGCCGACGCACACAGCAAGAAGTCTGCGATATTTTTACTGATAAATATCCCACCCGCAATCCAATAACAAGATCTATTGTTACCAAAATTTTGAGGAAATTTGAAGTAACGGGACATGTGAAAGATGCTCCACGATGTGTCCGTCCCAAAACAACCACTGACGAAGGTAAGGATTTGGATATTTTAGTAAGCATAACAAAAAATTCCCATCTTTCAACTAGAAAAGTTGGCCAAAATAACAATACGTCTTACATGTCTGTGAAACGTCTTTTGAAAACGAAAAAATATCATCCTAACAGAGTAATCTTGGTTCAGGAACTATCGGATGTTGAGTTTAACATGCATTTGCAATTCTGATGCGAGACCATGATAGAAATCTGTAGTACAAATGAAGATTTCTTGTACGAAATAATGTTTTTGGATGAGTCGAATGGAACTGTTAATAGCCATAATTGCCGATATTGCGCTAGGGAAAATCCTTATTGGGCGACACAAAACCACTAAAAATAATCTATGTTTGGGTCGGCGTTATAGGTCGGAAGATAATTGGTCCGTTTTTCATGGAAGCAAATTTAAAGGGTGAAAGATATTTGCAACTTTGGCGGAAATATTTCCCACTTTTATTGCCACATACAATAAACAATATCAATTCAACAGGATGGTGCACCACCGCATAAGATAAACATATAAGAAAAACAAAAGTTGCTATCAGATTCTAAAAAACTGTAGACTTGGCAACATCGCGGCTATCACTAACGGATCCACCGTAATTTCGAACATAAGCCTACCAATAAAAAAGGAATAAATAAGTAATTCGCCAGATATTTGTTAGAGTTTGTATATTTCTGTATTTTAAAATTCTCCTGTAACTGTTTTCCAACAACAACCTAATTATTATTGAACAAAATTAATTCTCCTTTCTGAATAAACCGTTAGTTTCGATTTTAATCCTCGGAGTTGAACTGGACGCTAAACTTGTTAAGTATGTTACTAGCTAAAAAAAATCAGACATTCCTACATCCGAAATGTGTGTGTAAATAAATGTTTTTTTAATAACATCGTTTCAAAACAGTGCTTTTTAAATATCCCCAAAGGAATTGCAGGTCTAAAGAACAGACTGGCTATTAAATAGGACCTTCATTGCCTATCCATTTCCAATAATAACTGCTGGAAAACGGCTTACCTCTCCCACATACCTATGCTGTGTGTCTTAAGTTGTTGTGCAGAGGTAGATGACATCAGTCTATAGAAACTTAAGGTATAAATGACACAATTTTCTATTTTTGCTTAAAATATATTTTTTTATATTATTTATCGACAACTACCGCAGACTAGTCCACACATTGAGATACGTAATTTTCTTAAATATTTGTTTCTAGCATTAGTTTTTCTCAAAAAGTGTACCTACTGTACATATTATTAAATAACTACGTGCTAAACTAAATTTGGACATAGATTTTTTTTTTAATTTTGATACGCCCCCATTTCTTTCCGCTGTGTTCAATTCATTTACCAGTTTCTACCAAATCACATCGAATTTGTATGCAAAAGTTAATTAAACGATAATGTTTTTTATGCTCATTTTTTAAACATTTTATTTGGCAAACATTTTGCTTCGGTATGCTGGATTGATTTGAAAATTTCTCACGACACTTTTTAAGCCAATCAGAAGTTTGTTTGTGGTTTCATTACCCTGGCAACCCAAAAAAAATTCAAAAATTTTCGTCGTCAAAGGTACCCTTAGCGAAATTAATAAGTGGAAATTTTATTGACATATAAAATTTTTCTTTTACATAAAAATTAAATTTTATTTTTTATATAAAACAAGATAATTATAAAAAATCATTGCCCATGTAAAACAACATTTTATTTCATGTATAATTACAAACATTAACTAAATATTTCAAATGTGTTTCCATGGTGAACAATTAATATTAGTTAAATATTTATGCTATTTTATTTAATGTATCTTTTTTAATTCGCGAAAACTTCGTTGACATTTTCATAATCCTTTTTTGTACTACGATAAAAAACCGTAGTACCGACAGACAGGCAGACAGACCGAGGGAATTGAGAAAACATGTTTTTCGGCATCTAGGGGGATTTTTTCACGATTACAATAGTTCCCTTTTACAAGGAAAGTAAAAATCCTTTAAATGTTGATCGACATTCGACATGTTCCTAGATATTTGTTTGGTGGAGTGATGACATTTTTTTGTAAACATCCATAACAAAAGACGGAGCACAGTTTACGGTTTACATTTAATTTGGAAAGTCATATACACAAAACCAACTTTATTGGAAGCTAAAATTCGACTGTTTTGGTCTAGATATAGATAACCGATCTTTATATTATCCGTAGGTGTGTTCTGTGTTTTCCTTTTGATTTGAGAAAAAATGGTTTACTTTTGGTAGAAAAATATTATGGAGAATATTACTGTAGAACCAATGAAGGTTGGCCAAAACGTTTGAAACAAATCGGTAAATTTCCTTTACTCAAAGATCCCTCGATGTGAACCTCTCATTTTATTAGGAATAGTGAAGTGTGACTCAATTTAATTCAGTACATAGTCATTTACTAATACATATACTGTATTTTCAAACATTTGTATTGGGCGCCATTTTCTTCCATTATATTTCCTACCAATATTTTACCAGTTTCTATCTAAGCCACACTTGATTTTTGGGCATATTTTAAAATAAATTCAAGTTGTTGAGATTGACACATACTGCCATTTTGTTACGTCCTGTTGAATTCGCACCAGTTTATCCCTATATCACATTTAATTTTTTTTCGCAAAATGTAAAGTCAATTGAATAACATTTTTTTAGGTTGATTTTTTTAAAATTTTATATGACCGCCATTTTCCTTCGCCATCGAATTCTTAGCACAATTTTACTTCTGTATCACACTTAATGCTTGCACAAAATTTAAAATTATTCTAATATGTAGTTTTTTTCAGGCTGATTTATTAAATATTTTATTACATCGCCATTTTGTTTTGCTATCTTATATCCATACCAAAATGTAGCCAGTTCCTTCCTACGTAACAACTGATTTTGTGCAAAATTTGAGGTAAATTGGAAAATTAGTTTTCTTACTAATAATTTTTTAACGTTTCAAGACCACCATCTTGTTCCGGCATATTTACCAAAATATTACCAGGTCATCCACATCCACCCGCGAACTGCCAGAAAAACCGACAGATGAAATTAATAAACTTATTTAACATAAGCATCTAGAGAAGCTAAAACGTGAAGATATGTAAAACCTGAGTGGGTGATTTTTTCACGATTACAAAGATTTTATTTGGCCGCCATCTTAAATTAGTACCACCGTTTTAGTAGTTTATACCCCAATTAGTTATGACTCACAATATGAAATCAGCCAATTAAGTAGTGTTTTCAAATTGAATTTTAAAATATTTTATTATGCAGCAATTTTGTTCCACCATCTTGGATTAGTATACAAATTTTACCAGTTGATTCCTACATAATAATTGATTTTTGTGTAAAATTGAGGAAGACGGGTGTGTTATCAGTGAGAATTTCTTTCTATGGTTTTTTATACCTTGATGTGCAAATAAATATATATATATATATATATATATATATATATATATATATATATATATATATATTAAGGAGTAAGCAGCATTAAAATAATGGCCATCTCTCTCTGGCGCTAAATTTGAAGTTGTATATATAATTGTGTTACAATTAGATTATATTTGATTTTATGTGGATAAATTTTTATGTATGTTATGTATACTTATTTGGCTATTAAAACAATCATCGCGCTTATGTCATTTTTTACACATTATTTATACTATTGTTAATCTTGACGTACAAATAAAAATCGATATATATATATATATATATATATATATATATATATATATATATATATATATATATATATATATGTATAGAGGATTAAGCAGAATTAAAATAATGGCATCCTCTTTCTTGCGCTAAATTTGAAGTTGTATATATAATTGTGTTAGAATTAGATTCTATTTGATTTTATATGGACAAGTTTTTATGTATGTTATGTATACTTAATTGGCTAATAAAACAATCATCGAGCTTATATCATTTTTATACATTATTTATACTATTGTAAGTATAAGGTGTAAGAACCTATTTTATTTTGTTAACCATTTTTTATTTCATTGCTCAACATATGTATTTATTTTTGACTATTTTAAAGTCGTTAAAAGTTGTGAATAAATAATACTTAGATCATCCATGTCTTTTTTTATTTAGGCATTCATTGCCAAGGGAAATCTTTGTGGGATTTTTTTTGGAAATTGCAGTTTTGAAAAACTTTGACGTGATTTGTGCTGTCTTTTGTCACCTGCAATCACTTTTTTGTCTAGTTATTCTTTTTGTAAAACAGTGGAGATTTATATATGTATATATATATATATATATATATATATATATATATATATATATATATATATATATATACAGGGTGTCCGGGAAAATGTGGGAGATCTCTCGGACTCAGATAGAACATTAAAAAATAAGATGACAAGTTCCCATAAATTTTTTTCCTAGCGGCCCTCCCTAGGGAGATACGGCCCCCTAAAGAACCCCACTGGAAATCGGTTTTTCTAGAATAACTTTTAAACGACTCAATATAATTTAACGAAAATTTAATATGATAGACAGTAGTAAGGACCTCTCAAAATACTCCCTTAAAACATAATTAGCTTGTTTAGTTTACCAGGGACGGACTAGATTGTACATTTTAACGCTCAAATTTTTAACACCCTGTATGATAAGGAGTTAAAAAAAATAAATTTGGATACCTTGAACATTAAGCTAAAGAAAAGGTGCTCTTGTTCATTGTCGATAAAATGAACCGTTTTCGAGAAAAAAAATAATAAAAGTATTAATGTTTTATTATTGTTTATTTATCAGTATTAAAGAATGCACTTTTTTACAAACGTTACTATGGTACGAAATAAATAATCTCGCATTGACGTGTGCATTTGAAATCTTCTTGACACGTTGATCTTTTTGTACCTACCTCGATATTAATTTATTAAATTTTGAATACCTTGGTAAATTTAATTCGATAATGGGATACACATTTAGTGAGTATGCAGATATGCATCTTATGTACGGACTTGCATCTTGCAATGCTTATGAAGCAACAAGGTTGTATGGAGAAAGATATCCTAATCGCAATATTCCAAATGAGAAAACATTTCAGCGAATTGACCAACGTCTAAGAGAAACTGGTGGGCAATTCTCAATTAATAAGGTAACATTATTGACGTTCATTAATTATTTTTAGGAAGTTTTGGGAAAAGGAGTACTGATGCTGGTGTGAGGAGAACAGTACGTACGGTGCAATTGGAGGAAGATATTTTGGATACTGTAGCTGATACTCCCTCAATAAGCACTCGAATATTAGCCGCGCAGCTTCATGTGTCAAAAAGTACAGTTGCTGAAGTACTTAAAGAACAGTTGTTATACCCTTATCATCTGCAAAAAGTGCATCAACTACTTCCTGAAGATTTTCCTCGAAGAATCCAGTTCGCAAACTGGTTGTTAGATCAACAACGAACAAACCCAAACTTCATTAGCATTATTCTTTTTATCGATGAAGCAGGATTTACCAAAGATGGTATTGTAAATTTACATAACTCGCATGTATGGGCTGATGAAAACCCTCATGCCACTGTCGTTCATCATCATCAACATCAGTTTCAATCCATTAATGTTTGGGCAGGAATAATCGGCAATTTTTTCATTGGACCATGCGTATTACCGGCACGATTGAATGGTGAACTTTATTTAGAGTTCCTTCAGAACGCTTTTCTAGATTCAATAGAGCATTTGCCACTTGAAACCCGCCAAAGGATGCATTTTATGCATGATGGAGCCCCACCCCATTTTAGCGTTGCTGTACGGGACCACCTAAATAACGTCTATGGAAACCGTTGGATAGGCAGAGGAGGTCCCATTGCCTGGCCTCCACGGTCTCCCGACCTAACGCCAATGGATTTCTACCTGTGGGGTCATCTCAAAACCTTGGTGTATTCCTCTCCGGTTGCTACTAGGGAGGAACTTTTACAGAGAATCACGTTTCATTGCGATATGATAAGGAACAATGCTGGGTTGTTGTGGCGAGTACAGCAGTCCTCTATTCGTCGTGCCCGCGAGTGCATCACAAATCACGGAGCACATGTTGAACCCACTTATGAAGTTTTTAATTGACTTTTTTCTATTTAGCGTATTAGGTTGTTCAGGATCAAAACATATTTAATACTCCCAAAGTTGTATTCTTTTATTATTTTTTTTTCTCGAAAACGGTTCATTTTATCGACAATGAACAAGGGCACCTTTTCTTTAGCTTAATGTTCAAGGTATCCAAATTTATTTTTTTTAACTCCTTATCATACAGGGTGTTAAAAATTTGAGCGTTAAAATGTACAATCTAGTCCGTCCCTGGTAAACTAAACAAGCTAATTATGTTTTAAGGGAAGCATTTTGAGAGGTCCTTACTACTGTTTATCATATTAAATTTTCGTTAAATTATATTGAGTCGTTTAAAAGTTATTCTAGAAAAACCGATTTCCAGTGGGGTCCTTTAGGGGGCCGTATCTCCGTAGGGAGGGCCGCTAGGAAAAAAATTTATGGGAACTTGTCATCTTATTTTTTAATGTTCTATCTGAGTCCGAGAGATCTCCCACATTTTCCCGGACACCCTGTATATATATATATATATATATATATATATATATATATATATATATATATATATATATATATATATATATATATATATATATATTATATATATATATATATATATATATATATATATATATATATATATATATATATATATAGATATATATATATACATATATATATATATATATATATATATATATATATATATATATATATATATATAAATAATTTTTGTTTTTTAATATTGTGAGTTTACAGCCCTATTTCTTTAGCGTGGGGTAAATTTTATGGAACGCTATATTTACATCGTTGGTTTATAACTGCCTAATAATACACTGTATTGTAGTTTTGTTTTTGGTGATACACAGTAATATGTATCTTGTTATTAGAACAACAACATTATTTATAATATTGTAGGTATGAGGTGTAAGAATCTATTTTATTTTGAAAAAGTTTTTGTTATTTAATTGCCCAATTGGTGCATTCATTTTTGATTGTTTTAAAGTCGTTAACAGTTGTGAATAAACTATACTTAGATCGTGTAGGTCTTTTTTCTTACTTACTTACTTCTTCTTCACCATTTCAATGAATTTTCTTTTATTGGAATTTTTTGCGGTGTTCAGAACCTTGCAATTTTGAAAATCTATGAAGTGATTTGTGCTGTTTTGCAAGTGTGCATGTATTTTTTTGCAACCTGCAGTCACTTTTATATCTAGCTATTCTTTGTTGTAAATCAGTAGAGGTCCCAATATAATTTGTGTTACAATTAATTCACTTAAGAGAATAAATTACATTTAGATTTTAATTTGGCTCATCAAGATCTTTTAGCCTGAAGAAAGTGTTACCTATTTTTGATATTTGTTTGCCACATGTTTTGACGTTCACAGGTTCAAAAAGAATTTTTTTCTAGTTTATGTCTCATTTCTTCATAATAAAGTAGAGAGAAATAATCAATTACCATGTAAAAAGGCACTGATATTAGGCGAAAGAGTCGGATTTTTGATTATTATTTATTAGAGCAACATTAATTTTTGAAGGCAGCATTAACGCTGTATTATTGTTATTATTAAGTGTTGTATTAATATAATTATATAGAAATTTGTTAAGAATTTATTTAGGGTAGAAATTATTTAAACATGTTTTTTTAAATTTACTATTAAATAATCTGGATGGCTTATTTTTTTTATTCTGTTACGTAATGATAATCCCAAATTACCTTAACTTTTTTAAAGCTTTAAGAATACGTCACCCCTTTTGAATGTGTTTGTTAACTTTAATGACCAGATGGCTTTTGCTGTTTAATTCAAGAGGGTCGATTACCCCTTTCTTGCAGGGCTGTAATTTTGCATGTTATGGGCATATAAATAGTAACATACTAAAAAACGTTGGTGACGTGTTTCTTAAAATGAGAATGGCATGAGAAACTTGAGTAGAAGACTAGCTTAGGAACACGGTTATTATACCGTTCAAACCCTTCTAGCTTGTATAATATGAAAGATAGCTCATGAAATAGTCTATAAAATATTCCGCACTATGGGATCAAAAATTCTTTAAGTAAAATGAATAATAACAACTAGAAGGAATAGTGGATATAACCCAAAATAAAATAACGGTTTTACGTCAATTATTGTTATTGTCTGGTCAATATATAAATATAGTAAGTTAATCGACATACAACAACACACTTACTAAGTATCTCTAGTTGGTAGTTCCTAAATATAAGTCAAAATTTTTAATACAAAAAATTTTAGCCTGATTGTAGAAAATAGATAAAGCAAACGAATTCTAAGTGTGGAAAGTTTACCATATTGTGTAAACTATGTCAATTGCGGACTCATCAGCTTCTTTATTCGATCTACGACATTATTTTTTGTTGCAACAAACACCTTGAGGCTTTTGGCGGGGCTTCAATTCATATCGTTACACGATGTGACAACCAGAAACTTTACAATGTTAAATGATAAATCAATATTTATATATCCTTTATATCTGGTGCGTTAGAAAAATTGAATGATTTTAACATATAATTATGTTAAAGAAATTAGCATTCAAGAATTTCGAAATAACAATAGATAATAGAGGAAAGTACACATAAATGTACAATAGCTATTTCACAGAAAATAAGCATAGTTAATTTAATCAGTCTTTTACGGTCACGCATATATATTATAAGGTCATGCTTATAGAAGTTAAATAACTGTTTTATTGTGAACATGTGGCAAAATAAATTTGTTTTGGAAACTGAAATAGAAATAAACTTTTCTCAAAATACTGCTTCTCTGTTTTTAGCAGAATAAATTTGTCTTTCTATATTGTAATAGACTATCAAAGTATATTATGGTGTATCTGGTGTCTGCTCTTTACCTTATTGACTTTAAATTACAAAAATTAGATGTGATAGAGGGATAAACTGGTAAAATTTTGGTACGAATTCAACATGACGAAACAAACTGTCGGTTTTAAGAAATGTTTAAAAAATCAGGGAAAAATAGTATATTAAATCACTAGTTTCAGAAAATATGATTTAATAGCTCGATTCCTAATGTTTAAGACTACAATAAGATAATCATATGCTATATATTATGATCTCATCAGTCAGCTATAGAAGCTCTAATAATTATATGATTGAGAAAAGTATAAAAGAAAACAAATATTCTCGAACAAGAAAAACAAGTTTTATAAAAATATCAACTTGGTTTTGCAGCAAGAAATTCTTCCAATAAATTATCTAAATTAATATATCTAGCTCTTTCAGTCTTTATGCTAATCAACGCAAGGGAAGGTAGTCTGTCTCTCTTCTCCCATAAATTGACGCAGATTGATTATTTCCCATTTAGAAAACGATGTATCTGGTTCAGCCGAGGTAATTGGAAGAACTGCAAACAATCGAGGAAACAATTGAATGACAACGCACAACTTTAGGTAGCAGTTCTACATAAAATCACACTCTTTATAAAAAGAAATAGCCACAACTAATGGTTTTACGCTATCTAAAATTTATATTTCTTTTTGAAATAAATATTTTAATTGGTTTTGTTTTAACGCAATACATAAATGTGCCGTAAGGTAACTAGTATATTTTTTTAACCAAGTTTCAAATATTTAAATTTCTCATTAGGTTGGCAAAATTTGTAGTTTCAATATGACTGAAAACCTATATAATAAATCACTGTGTCAACAAAAATTCCATTCGCAAAGCTCTTAAATGCCGACCCCTTCGCATCGCGGCGGTTACGAGGATGTTAGCACACACCTAATTCATCTTTAAATATTAATACAATACCACTTAAAGTGATGGAAAAGAAAAATGTAATATATGGAAAAGCGGCGAAATTAAAAAAATACGCTTAAGCGTTTAGTGTTTTTACATGTTTAAGTTGAGCCATACTCCATAAAACCTTAAATTGGTAAGATCCTTTCACTATAAACAAATAAAACTGTTAAACTTGTGATCAAATGAATTTTAAAATATTGAATTTATTGTTTAATAATAGTTTGTATTGCTGCAGAAATTACCATAATACAACCATCGGTTGTAGAAGAAAATCCGTTTTTTTCTATTCCTTCGCCTTTTCTAATTCATTTCTAGAGAATATATTCTGGCTAGAGATGCAAAGCTTAGGAAAGCCAAAAAAAGTTTCCGTGAAATTTCTATTTTTCGGAAGTTTCTAAACAGGTTCTTTAAATTTAAGAAAACTGGAAAAGTTCACATTAATGTGACGTTTTGCACTAAATATGACGTTAATTTTGTATTATAAAAACCTAAAAGTAGAATACCCAATATTGGAAAATTATTTATTACGTTTTATGTAAAAGCTTAATAAGATACATACATGTTTCTTATGTTATTCTTTTAAATCAGGTTATATATCTTATAGTTATACAGGGTGCCACTAAATAATTGTCCGAAATTTCAGGAAAAAAGTTTTATGAACATAGGTCCGGAAATGCTTTGTTTTCAAGATACAGGGTGCCTAAGTTTTCATATTTTTTATTTATTTTTTACACACCGTAAACATTTCTAGAGATAATTTATTTAAATTTGGCACATGATATACGGTGACTAATGTCTACGAAACGAGTATAATAAGTTTTCAAAAAATCCATTGAGTGTTACTTTTTTGCGGGTCGTGATAGCTAAGTGACCTTCGCTAACAACATTTTTAGTATGAAATTAGTTTGGACGGCGCCGATGGCTGAGATAAAGATCCCTTTTTTATCAGTTTTACCAAATTAATCCTACTTAAAGTGTATAATGAAAATGAAACGAAGCACTGTTTAAAAAAACCAAAAAAAATTGGATGGCTGAAACTAATTAAGTTCAAATTAACTGTTCCAGTTAAAACGAACGCGTCGAAATATCCCTTGCATGTAGATAATTTTCATCTGCAATGGGCACAGCGTATATCAGGTTTTTTAAATGTCCCCCCGGGGTTTAAATCTGACGAACGAGGTGGCCAAGCCGCTGGACCCCTACATCCGAACCAACTTCGTCCAAAACTTCCATTTATCAACTAAAAATGGGATGGTGTCTAGTCATGTAGAAACAATATTCCATTTCGGTCTGCTAATAAAATATGTTTCTATAAAGCCGGCAACTCATCATTTACAAAAATTAAATAATCTTCCCCGCTCAACCTAAAATAATTTTAACGTGGCATTATAAAGAATACAACAGAAATAGTACCTTACCTATTTGGCAGAAAAACTGGTCCCAGAAGATTACCTCCCAAGATGCCTATCTATACCTTCACGGAAAATCGAACTTAATGTTGAAGAAAATCAGTTGGTATTAAAACTTATACCATTTGTTGGTGATAGCGGTACATTAATTGTTCATGCAAGGCTTGCTGATTTACACCTTCACGTACACTTATCCTCACTCCAGAAGCACAAGGCTCATTTTCGACAATTCTTAATATTCGTTCTTTCACTTCTGCGAATAGTTACGTTACGTTGGCTGTTTCAATCTGCTAACTCGTACATGAAATTAATGTCAGCTAATTCAGCAACTGAATAATTTCATTTTCATTGATAATGGAAAGTGGTAAAATCAATCAAACACAATTTGAAGCAAGAAATTAAAAGCAAATAGTTAAAAAGTCACGAGTCGCTCGAGAATGTTAACGTCAACGAAAGACCGTTGCCATGACAAACTGACTCCCAAACACAACAATAATCATGGCCTACTGTAAAGCTTCAAGTTGGGGAAAAATAAAATTATTGTGTTAATGCATTTTGAGTGTAAAGTTTCCTATGCACGAATGAACATTCCGATAAATAAAACGATAGAAAATATAGAATTAAAGTAACATATCAAAGAGTTAGAGAACAGAATGATGAGTATGATTTTCTAATTGCGCAGCCAGTGACTGAGTAGTAAAAAGTCGTCGAGTCAATAGAGTCACGACCCGGAGAAAAGTACCACCGTATTTGTTTAGCACTATACGCCTCTGAATTCCGGGCACTTATTTAGTAACACCTTGTATTGCTACATGCTAAAGCAACGTATCAATTTAAATTTTTTCTCTAGCATCAGGGATATATGCAAGTGTGAGACATAGTCCCATCCCGTCGTAAATATCCTTGCTTGATATTGGTTTTCTCTTTAGTTGTTTCAGAGTTGTTCCTTTTGTAAACACTTGTATAATTTTGATGAGCAAAATATATTGCATCTTGTAGCATGAGAACATTAAAAAATAAATAATTTTAAACAATAATAACGAAATCCCCCTGATTTAATTGAAACATTTTAAAGTCAGCTTTCTGTTCTTAGTTTTAACTTAAAATTTTTTGGATGTCTCTGGACATTTCTGGAAATTTCACTTGAAATTTCCATTTTGCGCAATTTTTGGAAAAGTCGAGTTTAAACAAAATTTTTATATTTTGAGATTTTGACAGAATTCCAATAATTTTTCCTATTCCGTCCTATTTCCTTTGTGGCCTTTGCGTTAATAATCGGCCGGCGAACTGAACGTTAATGATGTTATTTTTACATATGTATCAATTTCGTCGAGTCAATGAAGGAGTAAAATCGTTAAAACTACTTACTAATCAAGAATAGTTCCCATTTAATATTTTTAAATGTTTGTTTTTATATATAGTTTAGAATCAGAAACCTTTTGGTGGAGCCACATAACTGTTTATACATGATTTGTGTAATTTTAGTTAACAAATAGAAAACTTTTTTATTATCGACTTTACAAAAAAGTTATTCTTCATAAAAAGTTTGACTTATTAAAAGAATAAACTTGGCTACAAAAAATTTCCCATATTATATCCATAGTGCGTCAAAAGTGTGTACAGGAAAAAAAGTGTGAAACATAATTTTCTAAGAAAGCCGAAATAATAAAATAAGGTTTTTTTTGTACAATTTGTAATTGGGTAATAATTTAATAAATTAGTCAAAAAATTCAAATGAAGCATTAATTTTACATATTCACCATCTCGAAAACTACGTCTATTACAAAAATAGTTTAAAAACCTTTTTAACTTGTACTTGTAGACTCTTTAATTTAGCTGTTTCAAAAATTTGAATTTCGTGCTTGATAACTTTTATTTTTGTATTTGTTTCGTACCCTGTGTATGGAATCACATATAATTTTTAATCAACCGTATTTTTAAGATAAGCAAAACTTTTTATGAAGATTAAGTTTTTTGCTAAAGTCAATAATAAAAAAAAATTTCATTTGTTAACTAAAATTACACAGACCCTGTACGTAAGAAGTATCTCAACTCGTTATTACATAATACTATTATAAAAAGCTTAAAATTACATTAAAATTTACCAAAAGATTTTATAAACAGTCACTCACGAAGCGGATTTTTTTATTATACATGCACGTAAGAATGATATAAACTCATATACAGTATGTCCACGGATTGAGTTAAAAGGAATTTTTTTAAATTTTAATTTTTCGACAAAAACGTATTATGCATAAAGCTTTTTCCTTGAAAAATAAATACAATTGATACTGTACAGGGGTGATCGATAATATCATAAAATAAATAAATGTAATAAACATACACTACCCTGGCTGTACACCGGTCTGTTGCGGGTTTCATTGTTGGAAAGAAATTATATTTCTAGCAAAACCATAATAATGCGAAGAAATTTCGATAATTGAAGTTGATTATAAGAAACACAAATGAAAATGCGTTAGGTTTATTAATAAATAAGTACAAAAAAACTTAAAATTGATCTATTAAATGTATTTTTTAGACACTTTTAAGTTTAAATTTTTTCAATTTCTCTACATATTTTGTACAATTTCCAGGTGCGTTGAAAGTGACACAAGCTATTCCATTCTTTAAATCAGACAAAAAAGATAATATCACAAATTGTAGAACAGACCCATTTCACTTTTGGATTTATGTGGTAAAGTTTTTAAATCAATTCTGACTAATGAAATATTCTACAAATACAATTACTGATCACAGCATGTTTTTTTTAAAAAGGTCTATTTTATGAAACTTGATTTCATTCGTGCAGGATACATTAGAATTAATTGAGGGCGGAGAATTTGTAAGCACCGTGTTCACTGCATTTTCGAAGGTTTTTGCTAAGGTTCATCATTTGACTCGTTGCCAAGCTAAAAGCTTCCGCCATGCACAGGAACATAATACTTTCAATCGCCGACGAATAATACTAATCACAACACTACAGTGCGCGTATTTCAGATCTGATTTTCAATGTTTTGAAGTGTGATTTTATGGCTTTAATGATGGTTTGTGGAATTTATCAAATTTCTCAATAACATAGATGATTTTTTGTGTGATATCATCTTTTATATTGGAGAATATCTGCATATAAATTACAGGGCTGAAGAAGAAGTCATAGGCTTATCTATCTTTGATATTCATTTAGGTGTTTTAATAATCTTAAATGAAAATGACATATTTACTGTTAGCACGAAGAGATTTTATTTGCGAATTTGTTTGTCGCGCATTAAAAAAGTACAGTTAGTATGGGAAATTAAACATCTTATTAAGGAATGGGTTTTTTATTTAAATAGACCACCTCCTACTTCTAAGACAACTTGTCCTAAGTTTAAAACAGTAGTTTTGATATATGAAGCATTTTAGTGGTTTTAAATGTATCTTTTATAAAAGTAAGGGAAACATTTGTGATATTACACAGTTAAGGTAACATAATGTAATTATTTATAAAGCGATTAAAAAAAGTCGATTTATCAGGACTTGTCTTAGTAGGGCAGAATATTCCCTTATGGTTTAACTCTAAAAAGCACCCTGTATTTTTCTCACATGTTTGACGTATTTTAACTTTGATAATGTAAAATATATATAACCATAAACATATACCATTTTTGCTTATACTGTTTTTGTATAATAATTTCTAAGGTCTTCAGAGTTGAAATAAAAAAACCATAGTCTTCGAAATTGTTTGTGTTCGTATGTGAATTATCCATATTCGATATTCATTCTAGTGTTTTAATAATTTTAAACGAAAATAACGTATATTTACTGTTACGTACGTCGCGTCGTGCATGGTGCGATATGGACACAGACAGACAATAATACGGACGGGGATATGCAAATACCGTCAACTTCGGCTGTCGGTAATAACGTTGAAAATGTTGGAGAATTTTGTAAGAAGAAGTGTGTGAATGTATGGTGTGTGTCTTAATAATAAAGGAATTTTCAGAATTAAACTTCGCTGATAAGCTTCAAATAATTTCCAAAGGAAGGGCAAAACCGCCTATGAAAAATTTAACCACAAAAATGAAAAACTGTATTAGACATTTTTATCCGGAAAAACAATACGAACAATTTAAATGGCTAACAGGGTGTGAAAATATAATTAAATTATTTTGTTGGCCATGTTTACTTTTTGAAAATGAAAAAGGTCTCTGGAATAAAACTGGTTTTTCCGATTTAAACAATTTCCATAAAGCTGTAAAAAGACACATTATGTCCAAAGCGCATTTGCAGGCCGTCATAAAAGAAAAAGTCTTCGGCAAAACCAGAATTGAATACACCCTTAATAAACAGTTGGAAATTAGTCACCGCCAACACAATGAACTAGTCGATAAAAATAGGCAAATATTAAGAAGACTTATCGATGTTGTTTGTTTTCTCGGACAGCATGAATTGGGATTTAGAGGTCATTACGAAACAAGGGTTTCTTCAAATAGAGGACATTTTCAAGATTTACTTAGTTTAATGGCTAAATATGATTAGAGCAGTCTAGCGTTTTTCGTGGAACCTCGAATCGAATCCAGAATTATATAATTTTCGCTGTTGCGAGGCCCGGTACATTGCTATTGTTCTGGACGAAACAACTGATATCACTAATTTTAGCCAATTATCTATAGTAATACGCTAAGTTAAAACAGACGGAAGTATTCAAGAGCGATTTTCAGGTTTTAAGAATGTGTCCGAAAAACGTACAGCAGATGCATTATATACCGTAGTTTATAACGTTACTAAAGAAATTAATGAAGAGAAAGAATTAGTTGCTCAAAGCTATGATGGAGCTGCAGTGATGGCAGGACAATTAGGAGGTCTGCAAGCTAAAGTTCGAGAAACTTTCCCAAGTGCTGTGTTTGTCCATTGTTTTGCTCATAAATTAAATTTAGTTTTATCCCAGTCCATCAATCACATTAGAGAGTGTAAAGTATTTTTCGTTACTTCAAGTGGCATGGCTGCTTTTTTTTTCCAAGTCAACAAAACGTACACAAGCTTTGGACTCCATTGTCCACAACCGTTTGCTCGAAGTAGGTCCTACTAGGTGGAACTATAATGGAAGACTTGTGTTAACAGTATCTGAAAATCGTGAATCACTGATTGAACTATTTGAGAATATAATAGAAAATAATGAAACGTGGGACTCAGAAGCAATAAATAGTTCGAGGTGGTTTTTGGACTGTTTGAAACGAGATTTTAATTTTAATTATTTGTTGAACATATTTTCAGAAATATGTCCATCCTCGGACAATGTTTTTAATATATTACAAACTAAAACAAAATGATATTGCTTTTTGCCTAAAAAAAGTGGATGATTTTAAGTTCATGTTAAGCCAAAAAAGAGATGACAGACCTATTTTGGGAGAAAACGATAACGTTAAATGTAGAGCCACAAGCCAAGCGTCTTCGAACAGACAAGGTCGGAGATGTTCAAACATCATACAGACGCCTCTTTTATGAAAGAATCGATAAATTCAGCAACAAATTAACTATAGATTTAACGGTTTAAATGATTTTAAATTCCTCGAGCTCTGCAATTTTGATACATTTAAAGGAAAAACTTTTCCGGAAAATGCGTTTAAATCTCTTCTTCTTCATTATGGCCAGTTCTTCGACCGAGTGTTACTGCGATCTGAACTAAAAGTGATTTACGAAACTGATGACATTAGCGCAAAAAATAACTAACTGTGTGAATTAGTATTGACAATACCTGCCACAAGTTCATCAGTAGAACGCAATTTTTCAACACTTAAACGTATAAAAAACTTCGTGAGAAATTCAACGGGGCAGGAGAGATTTTCGCATACATCGCTGTTGTCCATTGAAAATAAACTTCTCCAAAATATGTCGGAGCATCGACGTTTTTATGATGACGTCATTGACGAATTTGCAAAAAATTATCGAAGAATCGAATTACGTTACAAATAGGTAAGTTACTAAAAATTGCTTCCCTTTCTTAAAATTTCACCGCACGCCCCTGGGTATGTATCAATGTAAAAACTGCTTATTGCATTTATTTTCAATTACGCCCAAAAGTCAAGTGTGTCATAGGTAGAAACTGGTAAAATATTGGTAGGAAACCAATATGATGAAACAAAATGGCGCCCAATAGAAATGTTTGAAAAGACAGTATATGTAACACATATATATTGTGACTATGTAATTGGGTCACGTTTCACTATTCCTAACAAATAGAAAAAAATCATGGGAGGGAAGTTCCGTGTAAAGGAAATTTACAAATTTTTTTTTGTTACTTTTATTTCGCTAAGGTAGAAATTTTAAAATTTCTAATCCTGGCAATACATCAAAGTGCTAATGCACTTATCGGAAAAAATACCTAAGAGCTTTAAAGGGCACCATTAAATTAAAATTTTATTTTATTTTGACCAGTGGCGGCAAAATTTTTGGCCCGATAAAAACAATTACATTTTTTGCTTCAATTTCGGTTCAATTATTTTTTTTTATACAGTTTCTCATAATTGCAATTTTCTTAGAATTTTTAAATAGAAACGCTCAAGAGATTTTCTCTTATCTATACTCTTTCTGAATCTCTTACGCCTTTATCAAAACCTTAAACTGTTTAGGCGCTAGAAGGCATTATGCTGAAATTTGTTTTTGAGATAAAAAAATATCTGGCGGATACGAATTTTTTTAATATCATTTGATAACCTTTTCTTGTTGTTTTCGAAAAATAATTTTTGTATCGGTTTTATGTGTGTTATTTTATTTTGACGTTTAAAAAAAAGATATGTTTTTATACTTTGGGCGTCCCGTTCAAAAAGTTCGGTTTTTTTTTGGAAAACAGCAAGCTAACGCAGATATTAATGGGCTGCAAAAGTCTAATTTCCTTATTTTTGGATAAGCAATGTAAACATATATTTATAAAACTCATGGTGCCTCATTAGTACCATTATGTTCTCAATCCTCCCCCAAAATAAGAGATTTTGGGCGTAGTGTGATAAAAAGAGCTTTACATGAGCTTGTAAGGGTTTTATTTTTTTTTTGTAAACGTATTATCTATATAATATGATTGAAAAGTAAACATGTTGCAATTTAGGGATAGCTTCTTCTCCTTAATTACACGGACGCTATTAAAATGTATATGTAAGTAATACTTTTTTTACGCCTATGCAATATTTCAGATGTGCGCTTTACATTTTTAACTACTTTATTTGAAGTATTTTGTGCAGGGGTGACATAGGGCTAATTTCCATCAATCGTTCATTACTAGTCGGCGTTATGATTTTTGCTGACATGTATACTATCTGTTTTATATTGCAACTTACTACCCACATCTAATTACGATTAGTACAACAACCTGTAACCCATAATTGTTTTTTAATGCTTGTTTTTTCTCATTTTTGACAATACATTTTTAAATATGATATATGTGCATAAATAGAGAAAAATTAATACAATACAATAACCAAGAACGTCACCACAAAGGTTTAAGAGTTGATTTGCATAAAAAGTAAATAATCCTTTGGAATTAACTTCACACATTATTTTCTGAATTCCACAATGTATTCCTGGCATTAAGGCAGCATTATTAACATTATTTCGTCCTTAAACCGTACAAAACTGAAAGTTTAAAGTCTGGGTTATAGATTGAAAACGTTTCCGTTTTGCGTCGCCGTTTGCGCTGTCGTTAAAGTTTACTTAACGCAAAGCAATGGGTACGGTTATATTTTTGCCGTTATCCGTTTGAGTTTCCGCTAGCCGTCGAAAAGATGGAGATCTTTAACTTTGACGGAAGCGGCTGGCGAAAATCGACGTTTGCGTTAAGCTGCAACCAGTAAAATTGCTGGATTTTAAAGGGCCTTTTAAAACGTTCATCCTTCGTAATAAATTTGACATTAATATATACACATAATATCCTAGTCGATTTAAAAAAATTGCTTAGGATCATTGTCTTTAATTTTAAGAAAATACTTGTAGAAGTTTTGAGAATCCACCCTAATTAACAGGCTGAATTCGCCATTTTCTTTTTCGCTTTCGCTTCAACAACTTTACAGCTTTGACACACATTAATATATCCACAATGCCTAGGCATCGCTACTATGATTTTGATTATCCATGCTCTGCAAATTAAAAAAAGAAAAACTGAAAAGCAAGCAAGACAAAATTGCATTACACAAATAGGCGATAAATATAAACATTAAAGTAAGGTTAGTTCCACAGGCGACGCAAAGCGCAAACGTTTTCAATCTATAACTCGGGCTAAGAACCAGCGCAAACGGACGACGCAAGAAGCAAACTTTTTCAATCTATAACCCAGGCTGAACCATTACAGTTTATGTAAATATAAGTGACAGTTTTTCCTAACATCAAAAAGAAAACTAATTTTGGCGTTTCTATTATGCGTCTTAATCTTGATAAAAGAGATTTGGTTAAGCTACTGACTTGTGGAGCTATGGGGGCTATAACATCAGACTCCGTCGTAGACAGAAGCTCCAGCACAGAGCTGGCGGAAAGTTTTGCGGACTTCTGAATTGCCGTAGGGTCCACATGCGGCAGGGGCAAGTCATCATTTATTTGCACTTGCAACTAATTAATGCCTTAGGGTCCAACCAGTGGAGTATATGACACAGGGCTTATTTGTTTTTTGAACGGCTCAGAGGCCCTTAAGTACCTCAAGCACCGAACATATATTAAAATTTTTAAACTATGCCTCAAGCGCCAGGCCTCATTAGTCCTTAGTCCGGCCCTGCCGCATTCCCTTCTTGGCCCGCCACTGCATGCAACAAAGTGCATGGCCTCGACTAGAATTTGATATAAGGTTGTACATTTTAAAACTTCATTAAACTAAATAACGCGAACGCAGATTCCAATACAATTGTGAAAAATAATAATCGAGTACCAACATTATGTAGTGTAAATATCTAAGCACCAATTTGTGTATAAATTTAAATACAAGTCATAACTTAAAAACGCGTCAACAATTGTTTGTAAATAATTTAAGATGACTAAATGGTGGGAGTCATTGGCATAGATACATGATATTTTTTAGATTTTAAATGAGACACGTCTGTACGTAAATGTCCTGGAATCAAAGAGGTTTTTGCCGTAGATCTTTAAGTTTTGAGTACACAAATAATATAATTCAATGACTTGGAATTAAACGAAGAGTCAGTCCCACTCTTAACCCAAAATATGTCACGTCTGTGTACTTACTACTTTTTCGTTACTTATCAAAATGATGTTTATTGAACTTTAAAATATGCAACGCCACTGTGAATGTTGCTATCCGAACTGGCTCCTTTAAAGGTTGTCACTTCCTCATCAAATTTTAATAAAACTCTTGCGTAGGTACGTCGTAATTAAGTAAATCACAGAGCGTTATCGCAGGTGCATCTCCTAGACACTATCGCGTTTTTAGCCTTACCATTGTCTATGATCTTTCAATTCAACGTACTACCCGATATGACCGCTTACAGACGTGGTGTTATTCAGAGCATTTTATACCGCTCTCTTTCTACGTATATCTTGACATGTACGACGTGACCTGAAATCGTTTTTACGGCGGTTAACATAATATATTTGCGGGCATATTTTCTGGTTCTTTCAAATTTTGATACTTTATAATACCACTGATATAACCTACCACCTAGAAAATATAAAGTTTAAACATTCATTCAAAAAATACATTTTGAGGTAATTTTTATGTACTATACCACTAAGCGATATACCTATGTGTGTACTTTTTTATTCTCAAGTAAGTTCTAGCCAGCTTAGATGATTTTTAGTAAAATAAGTATCATACAATTTTCGAAAAAAACAACAATTTAACATGGCACAGGTTAGAGCCCATTTTGCGCGGCATGTAAATTTTGTTTTCACACTTTTTCTAAATATATATTAAATCAAAGAGCTCATGTAGAATCCATCCACTCTATATTTCTAAAACAATTTTTGATGGCCAGTATGTAACGCATAAAATTATGAACATATATTTTTAAATAATATAACAACTAAGAAGTTTTATATATCTATAACCAAACGACTTGAGTATATTATGAACTATATTGATGACTTTTGGTGTCGTTCTGCCCGTGTCTTGTAATAAAACAAATTAGGTATTAGCCCAGTTGTGTATCAGTTATTCCCCATGTGTCAGGCAAGGACTTCTGAGAGAGAAGGTCAAAATTCCGGCTTCCAGTATTGCTGTGGAAAATTTCCCACCAGAGTTTTTGGAACCAACGCACACTGATAGAAAATGCAATTCTAGCATTTCAAAATCAAATTTTATCATTGAAATATTTTGCTTAAAAATAAAGTGAAAACGTATTAGGGATATCTGCTTGATATCACTGTATCATTTGTGAACACGTTGCGCAAAATCATCAAGTTTAAATGATGCTAAAAATCAAGCGGGCTTGTGCCATATGAAGTGTTGACCGTTCTCTGCGATTTGGAATGACATTTGTAATTTGTAATAAGTATGTGTGTCAAGAAGTTGTGAATATTATAAAAATGGTACATATTTTTGGAGGTATGTAAGCTAGTTTTTTAGTATTTTCATACCAGTTGTAACGCGTTTGATTTGTTGGTAGACTTTCTTGTAAATCCAAACGGAAAACTATCTTACTGACATTATGATAGAGCAGAACTTTGAAACGACTAAATATGACATTTAAATACAAGATTTATAATATTTTATGATATTTTCCCTTTTCGATAAGCTAAATTAGGCTTGCCACCTTTTGCCCCTTTTGGTGCAATTTGAATTTATTTTAGGTAAAGTTGCGTCTATAAATAGAGCGGACCTGTTTGATATCGAAAAATCAATTTGTCCTTTGCGTCCAAGGCACACGGAATGTCAGAAATTGCTATTAGATTATATTTTACATGTTACTGGTAATGATGAACCAACAAATAATACCCAGAAGCTACTCACAAAAGTTATTGATAGCTTTACAAAAAGTTTGACTGGAACAAAGCGAGAAGATTTGAAGCAAAATTTAGAAAAAATAACGAGCAATGGCTTTCTAGCGTGATAGTCATTTCGTCTCAAGATAGTCATTCAGTCAGAAGTTCTTCTTCGAGAGTTGGCCGTCCCAAAATATCATTCGAAGAAGGCAGTGAAGTTACTAAGCGCAGAAGAGTTCAGGAAAAGGTCTCATTGATCGCCGAGGATGAACTTTGTTTAGCCACAGAAATAAAACTGCGTAAGAATGGTAAACGGGATGTTGCGTCAATGTTGCATAAAATGAGATCTTCCCCCAAGAAAGAAAAAATTGGAAACTAGGACCGAGGACCTACGGCAAGTATCATTTTCTCCAGAAGAGGCGCTTGCGTTATTTGTTAGCTTTAAGTTTACAAGATACCAATATATCGATATAAGAAACCTCATCATTAAAAAAGGACTCAAAAAACTATTCCCGACATACGACAAAATTATCGAAGCAAAAAAAAAATGTTACCCTTTTAATATTCTGGCTACAAATACGTCAATCGAAGTACCGTTACAAAATATTTTAAATCATACTGCGTCCCGAGTTTTAGAGATGCAAAAAGTTGTTTTACCTACTTTTACCAATAATATTAATGAAACTGTCATTAATTTAACGATGATTTATAAGTGGGGTTCAGATGGAAGTGGCAGTCAAAGTAACTATAAACAGGTATGCGAGGCAGATGACTCAAATATACTGACTACTTCCATAGTTCCACTGCAGTTGCAGGTTAATCATGAAAAAAATAAAAAAATCTTATGGCAAAATCCTCGAACATCCTCTACACGGTTTTGCAGGCCTGTGCGAATCCAATTTATCAAAGAGACTAGCGAAGTAATAAAAGCCGAATTTGTCCATATTGAAAATCAAATCGAACAGCTGTCTACAATGAAAATTAATTTAAATAATAATGAGTATGTTATACACCATAAATTGTTACGAACTATGGTAGATGGCAAGGTTTGTAATTCATTAATGTCAACATCCTCACAAAAATGTTATATTTGTCATGCCGGCCCTGGACAATTTAACAACCTTGATAATATTAAAACATTACCTATTAACTCTGATGCTCTAAGCCTCGGCTTGTCTACCCTTCACGCATACATTAGGTTCTTTGAATGTTTGATTCATATTTCATATAGGCTTAACATAAAAGTTTGGCGGGTTCCCAAAAATCAAAAAGATCAGTTCGAAAACAGAAAAAAAGAAATCATTCGTCAATTTAGAGCAGAAACCGGACTAATAATAGATCAACCAAAGCCAGGTATGGGTAACACCAATGACGGGAATACCGGCAGAAGATTTTTTGCTGACCCTTTATTATCATCTAATATAACCGGAATAGATCAAAACCTTATTTATAGATGTAGTGTTTTACTAAAAACTTTAAACTGCAGCTAGCCAATCAATTCAACCCGTTTTGGCCAATATGCCTTCGAAACAGCTGAGCTATTTGTTAAGCTTTATGCATGGTACCCAATGCCCCCAACAGTTCATAAGATTTTAATGCACAGTAGGGAAGTCATTGAACATTTTTTAATTCCGATAGGTCAATTAGGAGAGGATGCTCAAGAATCTCGCCATAAAGAGACAAAATATTACAGAGAGCATAACACTCGAAAAATATCTCGAAAACACACCAACGAAGATTTATTTAATATCCTCTTAGTATCCTCCGATCCCCTTATTTCCAGTTTGAGAGTTCTACCACCTAGGCAAGACAGTATTTACTGTCGAGATGTTATTGATCTTCTGCTTCCACCTGAACCTCTATAGTTAGGTACCCTTTTTTATAACGGTTTGTTTGTTTGTTCGTTTGAATCTCTTTCCATGAATAATGAAGAATGACTGAGAAAGTCAGAACACTATCGTTTTTGCACTGAGGCTTGAAAGTTTGCGCCCTTCAAATATGTATGTATATAAATGCCTTTTTTAACTTACAAAATTGGTTATTATTGTCCTTATTCAATTTATTATCTTGTGTAGTGTATTGTACCTATGAAAATAATTTTTGGAGAACGATTCATAAAAACTGATTTAGATAACCTTTTGAACTCAAATTACGAGTATTTTCAAACTTGTTTTGTAATTAATGTTTTGTAATAATTTAAGACTGTTATCATTTTTATGCTTATAGTTTCATAATTTCTTTTATATACCTAGGATATCATACCTAACATAATATCTAGATTCTAGATACAAAGAATATCTTCATTAGAAAGACATTTACGTGAGATTTACGTAAACTTCTTTTTTTTAATTTTCAAATATTAGCTTCCAAACTTTCAATTTTGGTACGTTTGCATACAAAACCTGTGAAAACTGGGGGTTTGGAGATTAATAAGTTTGGAAAATAGAAAAAAACGTTTATATACTTATGACGAATTGGTTCAACTTTCTATTATAATCTGTATCATATTTTGATAAGATTGTAGTATAAAATAAACTATATTATAGCAGAATTATTTCCATGCTGATAGTTATGTATATATCTATAAATAATGTTATTTATCCGATTGTTAACCTATTAAGGTAAGGTCATTACTGAGAAATTAATATCCAGAGCTACTCTTTTGAAAATATATAAAGTAATTCGCTTAAGACTATCTTATTATTATTAACACCACGGCAGGGCTTGTCTAAAATCTGGACCCTCCCTTATCTCTTGAATGGTGTGGTATATTTTTATGAAAATTTGAGAACTTGAGTAGGATAACGTGAGCAAATTTTTAGGCATAAAATGACAGACATAAATGTCAAATCGAGTGCCAAATTCAATTTGCCAAGTTCAATTTGGAAAAAAAAGGTTCGTGTAAAAATTGAAGAGATAGTATAGGTACAGATTATTTAATTTTGACATAACGCCATTTTGTTTTGGATAATGACAGATGCTTCAAAATTTGGGGATGAAAAGAGAAGAAAAAGATCTTTGAAATAAGGTATTACTCGACCGGGGCCCCTTTTTCTATATATTTCTAATTAATTTTTGCTTCCAAAATGGCGCCAAACTGTCATTTTCAAATTTATGTCTGTCATTTCATGCCTAAAATTTAGCCTCTGTTGTCTTACTCAAGTTCTCAAATTTTCATTAAAATGTACCAAATGGTTCAAAAGTTAATAGGAGGGGGGGTTCCTGACTTTAGACACGCATTGCATTTTCCGTTTTTTGCATTGCATTTTCCAAGTTTTTTTTTTCATGGACAATGCTGTATACGAAATTAGAAATGAATATTTTGAACTTAAATATACTTATTATTTACTTACATCAATAAAAACATTACCAGAATTGCCTACATAATTTTGAACTGCTAGAATTGCATTTTCTATCACTGTGCAACGACTCATTTTTGGGGAGGATTTAAATTATTAAATTTAATTCGCCATGTTTTGTACTAAAATACTTTATTATGCTTATATTTATTTAATAGTAGTACTAATTCTATAAAAAAAAACCATGCTAGAGTGAATCTGAATATTTACACGCGAACGCCGCGATACACATTGGTTGATTTTAAATTTCTGAAGCAACAAAAATAGAACAAAAAAAATCAATAATTTTCGTATTTCTGTAATGTAAAATTAACTACTAACTCACGCGGCGATTGCGGGAAAATATTAATTCAGTTTTATTTTATCTTGATGTTGAATATACTATAGATGAACTGGATCGATTGAGAACTTTTAACAGTGGCGGCTCTTCCATAGGGTCATTCGGACAATGACCCCCCAAAAATATTTCAGAAAATAAATTATTCGTTTGACCGTCCCTCCTAATAGTTGTAATAAAACGCGAACCTTGGGAAACGTTAAATACGCTACACTATTGGCCGAGCGCGCGTTTAATAATGTAGGAGGTTTTTAATCGATGAAAATTTATTTATATACTGTTTTTTGTAATAGGTATATTTTTTTTAATTTTTATGATCCATGTGTGAGTTGGAAATATACAGGAAATAAAATGTTGGTAGTGACTAGTGCAAAAAATTAAACAACTAAAAAGTGCTTACGAACTTAATTTTGCAAAAATAACCAATTTCAAGGTGGTTTATGTTTGAGTTGTGAATGTAGATGAACTAGCTAACTGGATATGTGGTTGTGAAGGCTCTAATTCATTTTGTTATGTTTGTTGTTTTCTAAGGACTCGCCGAACTCATTATGGTGCAAAAATAGATCAATGTAGCTACCCAATAGATTTAACAAGACCCGGCAACGTTCAGGCCCCCTTAAAAGCCTGCATCCGAGAAATTAACCCGCAATGTTGCCAAGTGTGTTGAGGAAGCCGGCAGACGATAGGGGCGACCGCAGAATTTTGCCAAAGATAATTTGCGGCTATCCCCGATGTATATATTTTTCTATTGCGACTATATTAAAATTTATTTTAAGCTAACCTGTCAAATTTCAACTCCAAAGATTAACAGCCAAATTCAATATACCTCTTTTTAAATAAAAGATCTCTTCTAATATTTAGTAATTGGAAACGCCGCGTCACGTTCCCATTCGCGAGTCAAGGGTTACCGCAGGAAATAATATAGTTTCGGCGAGCATTGATGTCTCCGGACCGATTCAAGGCGTCCCATTTAAATGAGTTATCTATAGCGTAAGCTATAATGGATCTTTGATATAACCTAAAATTTTTAGAAACTGCCGAAAATAGGGATATTTACCTTATGTATGTACATCGATGACTCTGCGATGGTTTGAACAATTTGAATGAAAATTTCAGATAATTATTAGGCAGGGGTGGCCCTATAGCAAGCATATTGAAAAAACGTTAAATATGACGGAATGGCGCCGTTTTGAATTGTTTACGCAACGCGTTCACTATTTTATCAAGTAACAACATACAGTGTCTGTTTATTAAATCTGACTTTTACAATAAGACTCGTATAAATAGAATTAAAAAGGATGAAATAAAAATTGGCATATCAAAAACCAACTTCAAAAATATGCACTAAAAAATGAAAAACAATATTTTATTCCTTCTTGAAAATTCTAGTCTGTGAAGTCCGCAACAAACTAATAAGACTAAGACATTATACTCGTGGTATTTAACATCAAAATACTCGATACATATGTACAGGGCTTCCATTGACGAGGTTTTACTTTCCCCGTATTTCTCAAGAAATTCAAAATAGCCAATCGATGTATTTTAGCCCGGAGAATTCGAAAATCGTAACAAAAAAATAATTGAATGGGAAACAAAAGATTTACGCCAAGGAGGTTGCGTTTTTTAAACGGAACACCCTATATATTATTACATTTTTGGATTCTATGGTCAATTCTAAGTGTTTTTTAATAAGGGTATATGTCTATCTTCAACTGTTTTTGATTTATTCATGTTCAGCCGTCATAGCACCTGAACGGTTGGGCCTAGAGCAAAACAACTTTCACATTCCTATCTTAGTTTTTGATAAGCTGTCTTATGATGCCAGTCAAACAAAAAAACCGAAATTATTTTGCTACCTATTTAAATGAATATATTCATATGAAATGCAGGTGATGCAGGTGATCACCTTACTTCGAAATCACTGTAATTTTGACGTATTAGTAGATATTATATTAGTTTACCGTAATGAGATATTCATTAAATGAAAAACTACAGATTGTAACGCTGTATTATAAGTGTCAAGAAAATGCCAGTGAAGCCAGAACATATAATGCCAATTTTCATAGAAATATATCCGTAAAAGAATTATAAGGATTAAAAACCTATTTGAAGAAACTAAATCATTACATAACAAAAAAAATTGTTAATATTAACAAAACATAATAACTAATAACTTAAATGCTCAATATGTACCCCATTATTCTCGAAGCAACATTGGTATCCTCTTTGCAAACTTGCAGTTATAATTTAATTTTCTTGATTAAGTCCATAAATTTCGTTCACAATTTTTTCCATAATTTCATGAATATTTTCTTTTCTACTTTCGTATGCCACGTTCTTGAGATGCCCCCCAAAGAAAGGTATCCAAAAGTGGAAGATCAGGCTATTGGCTGGCCAAGCAATGGTTCCATTTCTTCCAATCCATTCATTATGGCGTCGGTTCAAAAAGTCTCTAATATCACGCGTGGCATGTGGAGGAGCTCCGTCTTATTGCCAAATTAAATGCCCATATTCCTCCAATAGCAATTCTTCCAAAAGGTTTTCAATTTGGTTCTGAAAGAAAGTATGATATCGTGGACCACTTAGTGATTCATTATAAAATATTGAACCCAAAATTTTAATATTTTTAACACCACACTAAACATGAATGGAACTTTTCCCTTGAAATTTAATGGTTTGAAATATTCTCGGATTTTCTACAGCCCAGTGATGCGTATTGTGTAGATTAAATATTCCTGAGGAGGTAAATGTGGCCTCGTCTGTCCAAACAATTTTACAAACGCATCAGGGTCGTTTTGTTGCCGTATTATAACTTGAGACACAAATTGAAAGCGACTTTCTTTCTGTGCAGCTGTTAAATGCTGAAGTGAAAGTATGTGAAAAGGCTTAAGTTTATAAATTTGTAAAGTTTTGTGAACGGTTCTAACCCAACGGGCTAACCCTTCGACGTAGAGGTAGACGGCCATATCGAATGTCCAAACTGCATCCGAAATTGACTTGGTGGAGTTTTTCATTTAATGAATATCTCATTACGGCAAACTAATATAATATCTACTAATACGTCAAAATTACAGTGATTTTGAAGTAAGGTGATCACCTGCATCACCTGCATTTCATATGAATATATTCAATTAAATAGGTAGCAAAATAATTTCCGTTTTTTTGTTTGACTGGCATCTTAAGACAGCTTATCGAAAACTAAGATAACAATGTGAAAGTTATTCTACTCTAGGTCCAACCGTTCAGGTGCTATGATGGCTCAAAAAAAAATGTCAATTTTCAAACATCAATAAATCAAAAACAGTTGAAGATATAGTACCCTTATTAAAAAATGCTTAGAATTGACCATAGAATCCAAAAATGTAATAATATATACGGTGTTCCGTTTAAAAAACGGAACATACTTGGCGTAAGTCTCTTGTTTCTCATTCAATTATTTTTTTGTTACGATATTCGCATTCTCCGAGCTAAAATACATCGATTGGCTATTTTGAATTTCTTAAGAAATAAGGGGGAAGTAAAAAAAAATACCGTTTTCCTTCTCAATGGAAGACCCTGAACATAATATATTTTTGTTAAGTAACTAAGAATAAAACAAAAATTTTCAAGGTGGAATAAAATATTATTTTTCACTTTTTAATACTATTCTTTGAAGTCGGTTTTATTTTTTTTATAATTTTTTTTATCCCTTTTAATTTTATTTACTCGAGTTTTATTGTAAAAGTCAGCTTTAACAAATACCTAGTGAGTATAATAAGATGTCTTATTATATAAAGATAACATACACACTTTTGTCGTTATAGAATGGTGGACGCATTTATTGTTCAATGTAGAATCGCGCAAAAAGTTCAAAACAGCACTATTCGAATTACATAAGCTTGAGTATTTTTAAATTGATAAGACAAAAGTTTTTACGGGAAATGCTCATCAATTGTGAAATTTGACAAATTAGAACATATTGTTTGGCATGTGCATCAATGGGGGAAATGTGGATTTAGATGACAATATATACAGGAAATAAAAGAAAATATGAATTAAAATAAGAGATGACGAACTTTTATCTTCTTATTTTTTTTTATTTTACTGAATATTTTAGTATTTGGATGAGTTGTATGTATTTTTAAATTAAAGTTGTGTTAAAATATTTATTCCAGTATGTTTGTTATTGGGTTTGGCAGCAAGTGTTCTTATTTTATTTTTTATTATTTTATCCTGTACAAACGCACCTTTTGAAGTGGATTTCAACTAGCCAAGACTGAGGCCAAGACTAGCTTAGTTTCGGTCTCGGTGTCGGTCTCAAAAAACAACTTTGGTCTCGATCTCAGTCCCAACGTCTGAATTCAAATTCTGAATTGTTTTTTTTCACAATTCAGTTTCACTTAATAAAAGAATTTTATTACACAAGAATTGTTCTTGTGTTTATTACGCAGGATGTCTGAAATTTATAAAACTATCATCAATTGCTAATATTGGGCAATAATATTATTATGAGTAAACTATTCAAGAAATCAAACACAAGATGCTAATTCAACAAAAGAATATTTTTGACAAAATTACAGAAATCAGTCAACCCCGTTGGAGATACAATTTTTGAAGTTGGCCATTCATCTAAAATGTTCTAAAAAATCTGGCACTTCCGGTTTTAGGGTTTTAAACTTTTTTAAGTAGAATGTCCTATTATACTTACCATGAGTATTCTTGAGCAATTTTCGAGAAATAAACAAATAACTTAAATCGGCAATATCGTCTTTCAAAAGACATAGCTTTCAAACAGCTTAAATTGCGTGAAACTGTTTGCAGGTTTTACCTTTTTATTTTTGTTCCTATTGTTATCGTTTGATATCAGCTACCGGTTTAACCGGTTTAACCAGAAGTATTTAGTAATTGGAAACTGATGTCAAATGATACGATTATGAAAAGTTAAACCATGCAGGAGAGTGACAATGGTTAAAGCTAAGTTAAACTACACTTAACTTCTATAACCTTACAAAACTAAAAAAATGCCGATCTGCTGTTTATTGCTTGGAACTCGCTCAAAATAAGTTAATTATATGTACCTACATAAGAGAATAAAATTTCTCGTAGAAACTAAAACTAGAAAAAAAATATATAACTTACAGGGCTTCACATTCAAAATAAACAAGACGTATAACCAAAATTTACAGATTTTCCAATTTTTTTGCAGATTGGTCCCCGCTGATATAATTGCAAATCAAACAAAAATTACATTTTTTCAGAAAAATTAATTTTGAAAATTCAACAAACAGAAAATAGTTTTCGAAACCTAGAGTCTCGATACCTTGGTCTCGGTGTCGATAGGTCAGTCTCCCTCTCGATTCTAATTTGCTGGTCTCGGTCCCGGTTTAGATGCCGAGACCAAGACAAGACGGAGACCATGGTCTCGCGAACCCGTAATTTTAACCCTTCATATCTGCAGAACTGAATCAATGTCCTTATAAAAATATTGTATTACCATACATTAAACGAAAAAATTGTCCACTTTTCTCCAAGAAACTTGATTGATTATATAGGATAAATACCTAAACTAATATATTTTGAGATTCCGATTTGGAGATGATATTTATTTAATATTTACGATAAATGTATTTATTTGAAATTATTATACCCTTTATAAAATTACCACAGCATAGGAAACACAGCAATATACTTCGACAATGTCGTCTTTAATGTTTCTGTTTGCCGATTTAAGGCTCGCTGGACGCCATTCGAAATGATAAGTCAGGGCTAAAATAACACATACCAGGAGTCTCATATTTTATATTATACAGCATTGTAATTTAATTTATTTATCACAAGTGAACGTCTTTAAAAGGACTACAGTCTTGATTTGTGATCAATGAGTTGATAAATAGAGCTTGTGCGACACAAAAAGTGCAACCTTTCACGCCAAAGCGAGATATACTGCTGATTGGTTCCTACGCTGTGAAATTAACATTGCAACAAACTAAGATGCTTATGTATATTTCCAAGAACAAGCGCCAATTTTTTAAAATTATTTCTAGTTTCTATAAAAACAAAAAATAATTAACTTAAACATTAACACTATAATCCCACTATAATAACAAAAGATCCCATATGTTTGACCTTATTTACTAAAATATTCCATTTAATAAAATATAACAACATACAATCTTATTTTTGAAAAGAATTGTCTCCGTGTTTATACTGAGAGTTTTATTTTATTTTTTTGAAATGTCCAGATTATTAACAGATTCATGGTAAATTTTTAAGTTGAAATAATTTTTTAAAATTAATTTTAAAAAGGAAGTACAATGCTCTTCTAGTATATCCTCAAAAGAATCATAAACAGACACAGGATTATTTTTCATAGTATGGTTTATTAAAAGTGTGTGTAAATCTCTTATATTTTTATTAAAGATGTTATTAGTTTTGTGGCAAACTCTAAAAAACTTCGCTCCGGCCTTATATGTCTCTATTACTAGTTTACTGGCCACAACCATCTTGCCATAAGTGTTTCTCGCTTGAAGAAGTGAGCTAGTTTGAACAGTTTCTAGTATATAAAAACACTTAGGACAGGTTAAACACCTTTTCAGTCCTTTGACCACAAAGCCTGTAATATATGCTGCAACATCTTCAACGTAAAATGTAAGATCCCAAGCTGAAGATGAATTATAATTATGCTGAATATCATCTTTTATTTTTTCTAAAAGGGATAAATATTCTTGGGATTCTTCTATATAATCGCCCGTTTCTACTGTAGTAAGTTTGCTAGAACCACAACTAAGGATTCTTATATGTTCTAAATTTATAGCATTACCTGTATTTGAGGCTGATATATGACTGTAGATTAGTAACCTTTTATATGCCGCCTCAAATTGTCTAGCAGTTGGATTATTGTTCTATATCTATCTACTTCAAATACAACTAAAAAATAACTCAAGTTGATCTTGTAAGAGTTTATACGTCAATATATATTTTAATATTTTTTTTTCAATCAATTACTAATCTTCATGCATTTTTTTAAACTTTCCATGGCTATTAAGAAGCCTAAAAATCCTGTTTTTCGAGAAGATTTTATAATTGAAATTTCTTTTAAAGTTAAACCTAAAATGTATTCTTTAACCTCATCTAGGTAAGCAAAAAAGTCTTTGGCGGTTTTTGAAGAAAATGGCTTTTTATAAACATATTTGGCAAATCGGTGTTTCGAGTTAAATATGTCATAAATATTATTAAATTTGAGTACAAATTCAGATGTAGCCTGAGAGCCTGCAAATTCGGGACATTTCAAATCATCTCGAAGATAAGTGCACTTACGCTTTTACTTAGAGTTTGAGTAGCTAGACGTATTTCATTTTCTCCCTTTCCCACCGTACGTGTCTCATTCTTACTTTTGTGACAACACGCAACCCTTCTAAATTTTGCTTATTTACTAAACTAGTAATATAATTCCACTTAATTATGCCATTTTTGCGATCACTTATCTCGGTTTGTGATGCCATTCAATTTCTTACAAGTTTAATCAGGTGGCATGCATCTAAAAAAAAACATATATATATATATATATATATCTGAATTTGTAATAGGATCTTTAAAACTGGTTTTTAAATTGAAAGGGTTGGTAAAATCTGCACCGAATTTCTCCACCATGCTGATATTAACGGGAGCCCCATCAAAAGTTAAGAAAATTACCATTACCCGACTTTCATGAATAAAATGAAGACATTTTTGTTACTAGTTCGGCTTTTGCAGTTGTAAATTGCAGATAACCCATTTAACAAAAATATCCAATAGGCACCTTCCATGAGCCATTTAGAGCCACTATCATAAATACCAAAACTTCTCAAGCCTCATGCAGAATATCTTGATGAATACTTGTGCCAATATCAACATCTCTAGTGAACTTTTGACCTGTCAACTCTACTTGACGCCTAATAGACATTTCGTCCATAACGACATTGCATAATAAGGTTTTGGGAGAATCATTTTGTTTTAAAGTTTCGTAATATTCTGCATAATATGACTAAATCTACCTCACATCCTTAATAAAGTTAAACAGTGTTTGAATTATAGATACTTGCTTATATGTTTATGGTTTAAATTCTAATTTACAACATAAGGGATCTAGAAAATAATATTAATTATAGGGATCTAGAAAATAATATTAATTATAGAATATATAAATACTAGATTTTCGGGAGTCCCCGTAACTCGAACAAAGAAACAGATCAAAGGTACGAAATCAGTTTTCAATGCATTTTGTGCGTTGTCCTCTGTAGCATGTAAGGTTTTTTCCTAGGTAATTTGGAAAAGTTTGAAGTAACTAACGTGTATGAAAATAATGCACTAACCAAACTGAAAACACCCAGTATATGTTTAATGCCTTGTATTTGTCAATTAAATGTCAGTGTCCCATACATTTAAATTAATTTGTTGCGAGATGTGTAGGTAGAATATTACCAAATTCGGTAATTTATTTATTTATCAGTAAACCAGAAAACCCCATTCAATAATGTCACGGAAATAAATATATTCTGTTTCACAAATATAATAATTCTTAATATAAATTCAAATGGGGAAGTGTACATTACATTATTTTATTTATTAAATATGTTTATTTATAATATATTCAATATTAGTTTAAGATCAATTTTATTATGATAATACTTATTTATATATTTTTCTTTCCTTGTTACTTGTTATGATGTCTAGGTTAAATAATCTATGTGTATTGTTGTATTATGTGTTTTGACTTTTTTAAGTTTCTGCTCGTCCTGTATATTTTATCATTGTGGAATATGATGTGTACTCGCTTGGGTAAATAATAGGCATGTATCACGCCTGGTATTTACCCAAGCGATTCGCAGGTGTATCCTTATTATATATATAGTTACATAGATAAATGACAGGGTCACAACTATGTTTCCAACATATCCCCGACGTATTTACATTCCCCGTTTTTATTTACCATTTAAAATTTTCTATATTTTAAGTTTTTACAATTAAAAATTGGCGATAAATTAAAAGGCCAATATAAAAATCTTTTAAGCTTTTGGTTCCCTGATATCAATGATATATCATACTTATCCCTCCGATATTGAATTTAATACTTTCTTTCTCCTTAAGAAATAATGTACTACAGATATATCTAAATTCTAATTTCCCTATCTAAGACGGTATCAGTAGTAAATATATTAGTGTTACACGTTACTGGTTTTGGGAGGACAAAAGCTCCTAAAAAATACTTAATAAAAATATCCAGACCTATGTTGAAAAATCTGATGATGATGGTCGGTCCGCAAAACGAACTATAGAGAATGTAATATTTATTTTAAAGCATCACCTCAAGTTAACAGAAAAATTTTTGGATATCGTTTTTTTCTTAAATAATTTAAAAAGAAGTTGCTTGTGATGAATTCTGAAAAATATTTTAAATAAGCATGCAATTCTGTATAAATCTTCTAATCTAACTAACCTTCTTCTTCTTTCAGCAACCCTTCTCTATCCACTCCTCGACGTAGTCCTCTTCCAATCCTTTCCACTCTAACCTATTTTTTGCCAGGTGATGCCAGTTTCTTCCTACTTTCTGCTTGACATTATCGATCCATCTTTTTTGAGGGCGCCCAATGCTTCTTTTAAATAGTCTTAGTCTCCATTGCATAATACAATTGGTCCATCTGAGGTCATCCTGTCGAGCAATATGTCCCACCCATGTCCACTTAAGAGAGGCAACGCGCTTTATCACATCGTCTACCTTTGTCCGACGACGTATCTCTTCATTTCGTAGCCGGCCCCTGAGAGTGAGTCCTAACATGATTCTTTCTAATGCACGTTGCGTGGTGAGAAATTTATTTGCCGATTTGATAGTAAGTGTGGTAGTTTCTAGTCCGTATGTCATCACTAGAAGAATGCAAGTGTTGAAGACTTTCGCTTTCAAGTTTATGAGTATATCTGGGTTCTTTAGAATGTTTCCCAGTTTTCCAGAAGCTGCCTATGACATTCTGATTCTTCTGGTCACTTCGGCTTGTTGATTTTGTTTTCCCGATCTTATTAAGTGTCCTAACTTTAACTAATTTAACCATGTGATTAATAATAACTGAGATTCTCAATTTACTTAGCGAATATGGGATACACGGTATTTTAGGGCGACAAAATGTCTTCAGATACAACCAACAGGCTTAATTTTAAATTACCAAAGTTAATATGGAACACAAAACGCATGAGTTAAACATATTCAGAATTTGCTTAGATATTTTTGTACTATTCACCTTTATTGTAACTTCGGATGATTCTATTATAAGATATTTTCCTTTAAATAACTGAGTAGCGATTGCAGCGAGGTTATTTTAAGTTTTCTTCTTACAGTCATTTGTAGCATGTGATTTTTTTTCCTTTATTTTGCAACAGTTTCCTTCACCTTTGTGAAATGTCTTCTCCTTTTCTGTGCTGCGGAGAAATCACTAGAAGACATCTCAGCTATATAACGTCTTTTTCTACAATAAAAAAAATTAAATAGTTTTATTTTTTGGAAAAAAATGAGTAAATTCATTTTCCACAAAAGTTGTTATTCGACTTATGAGTAAATTTTAAGAAATTAAATTTTTAAAGGTGCAGTGTTACAGATTTAGGATAGTTTAAATGGCACCATTTGTATATCACTACATGCCGATTCTACAGAAAACCTGAAACAGTATTTGTGAGATAAACCCCATGATACGCTATAATTGTTTTTAAACAATAAATGCCCTATAATTAGACAAAAAGATAATATATGGCATATAACGGAAAGGAACAATATCCCGCTGAAAAAAAAGTTTTTTTTTACTGATTGTTCATAAAATTAGACAATTGTTAATTGACCAATTTTTTTAGTTTTTGTATATATTTCAAGTAGGATAATTATTAATCAAAAGCCACTAAAATTATTTCGCTTCATGGAAACTATCACAACTATACTATATGCGATGACATTGTGGGGTTTTTAGTTATTATAATCTATAATTATTGAAGCTAAAAAAAAAACAAAAAATTATATATTGTTAGGTTCAATAATTAATAACTAATAGGTTATAACAATTAAAAATACAATTTTCAACATTAAATTAAAATTATTAAATATTAATTTTTCATTGGAAATTTTTTTAACTACCATAGATATTAATATTTTCCGAGTTATTTGCAAAGAAAACTAGACTCTTTTTCAAAAAAAGTTCAAATCGTAATAAAATACCATATTAATATGATAGGAAATTTGTTTAAATTGGAACAATCTTCGCTTTGAGACTTTTAATTTAATTCTAAAAATATTCTATTGATAGTTAAAAAATATAAATAAATTCTCCTCACTAAGTTATTACCTGTATGCCGTAGTCTGCATAACTGAGAGATCCGTTGGTTGAGGGTTAACATCAGGTCGCGGCCAATCGACACGTTCCACTGATGCCGCCGGGGTTTTGGTAGCCCACTTACCAGTGTAAATTTCACTACCTCCTCAAAAATCTAATTACTGCAATCTCAGCTACACACGTTCTTTCCCCGGCCTTAAAACACACAGGGCACGGCCTCATCAACTCATTCATTTCCTCCTCCATATTCGGCCAGCATACCATTTGGAAAAGCTCAGATAGCATTTGATGTACTGGGTCGTGAATAGGCAAGGCCCATAACTTTATAGGTTGCCTCGGGCGATCTTGACCTACCCCAACTCGGTGTGAGCGATCTAGGTCACTCGGCGACCGGCTTGCTTTAGCACAGCGTTGTCCATATCTCTTCTGTGTGCGTTTAATTACCTATATTAATCTTTTTTTATTCAAAATTGAAACTTTTTTGTTACAATAAAATGCAGCCTTCAATATATAAGTTATTTTAATTTTAAACTTATGTTTAGGGATGTTGGTTCAAATTTTAACCAAGTTTTTTTGTCGAGTGCATTTCAAAAAGTTCGCATCGTATTTGAAAAAATATGATTTATTTTTAAGGTCCCAAAAAAATATTCTTGTAAAAAGTTTTAGCATGACAAATAGTTGTATAACTTTAGAAAATGTACATTTTTTATATAAGGTGTCCCAGTAGGGTGTTCTCGGTTTTGGTGATAGTGATTAAAGATAGAGAAAAAGTTTAAATGTAAATCTCTAGGATGACTTATATACTTACTTAAATAGTTTTTCATATATAAACACCCTATATTTTATTACATTTTTGAATTTCATCTAAAATTCTACGTTTACTTCATATTTTGTCCATACGCCTAAGTTTAATTGTTTTCGAGATATTGGCATTTAAAACCTGGAATTTTCAATTTTGAACAGCTGTAGAGTCTAAACGGTTTGCATTTTCCTTTTTTTAGTTAACTTTTTAATCGTCTACCATAAATTTCTTTTCTATTTCTAACCGGTACCAATATATCAACCAAGAACACACTTAAGTATATATATAAGTATTTTTTATATTTTATTAACTATAGGTATATTTGCAGTAAACACAATTATTTAACTGAGCAAACATCTTTTGTTAAAAATAGGAAATAAATCAGCACACAATTTTTGCTTCAACGGTAACAAATTAAAAATTCAGTTAATAATATTTTTCATTTATTTATACAGCTTTTCGTGAGGGTCCACTTCAGAATGGCTTCTTTTAACCTTTTTTTTCCTTCGCGAGTTCAATCAAATATTTCATTCTTATAAATAACCTTTGTCTTAAGAACACTCTTGCTGCATCTAGGTTTATGTTGTTGTGTCTATTTGTAATTATTTTCAATAGTTTTTCGGTTATTTTGGTTCCCTTCCTTATTAATATTAATTATTAATTGATTAACATTAAAATGTTTTAAAACATTCACTTGAGAAAGTAAAAAAATACTCCGAAGAACACAACTGACAACTATTGCAAGGAAAACGTCAAGCTGAATAAGGAATAAACTGGCCGCCTTTTTCGATCGGGTCGCCAATCGACCTAACGACCTCCGCCTCACCCGCGCGTCTTCCTCGCCCGATAGCTGCTCATCGAGGTAACCTAATAGAGTTAATGGGCCTTCGTGAATAGGTAGATGGCGGAGACTCCCTCTCTTACGGATGCTGGAAATATATATTTTCTGCAGGTTGCCAAATCTTATAAACACGCAGTGGTTCGTGATCACCACATTTCCTTCCTCTGGCTTCTAGGCTTGTTTTCTTAAATCTGACGTAACACGATCCTGTTTCTGCGCAGTTGTGATTTTAGATAGAATTTTCAAGGAAATTTCGAAATCTAAACAATTTTTATATTTAGGCCTTCCTGTGGCTAACTTCATGATCTATATGTAATGTCTACCATATTTCATTGTACTAAATAAACTTGGTAAGTAAAGCACACACTTAATTACTAGAACACCACACTAGGTATATTTATTTCCCTTACTTTTTATGATAAGTACGGTTTTTTTATAACAATGACTGCAGTATAAAAACGGTAAAGTCTATAATGCCAAATAATTTTATGTAGCAAAACAAGCTGAAATTTATGTAAGTTATGCATCCCTGGTAAGTACTGTCACGACTAACAGTGATTTACTAAAATCTGGGTAAAATTTGCATTATAAATACACATGGAGTGTACATAATGAATATAGGAAACAAAATAAATTCAGGTAAATGACACAGGACATTTTAGAAGAACTCCAAATTTAAGATTTGAGAACCATCTATTCTGTCAAAGTTTTCATATTTATTATGTAGCTATGCAATAATAAAGACAATCTATTGTAATAGTATGTAAAGTTAATTTGTTTCTTTATAGGTACACGCGGGATATTTTTCGGGATTTCAAACAAAATATCTTTCGACACAGCTGCAAAAAGGCTTATAATTGCATAACAAACAACTTGTAAAGAATAATAATGTTTCACCATTATTTGCATTTCATTTCAAAGATGCTGAATGTTACGCTACTGAAAGGGTGACGCTCTAATATTAACCTAACCTACCTGTGAAATGACAATTCCGAGTTAAAAGTATCTAGTTTTCCACAAAATTGACACTTGCGAACCATTTTAAGGGCCTTCAAGAAGTTAGATCACCAAAAAAATACATAACACACTAAATATCCACAAAAAGTACAACAAACTAACGACTTAATCAACACTGTCGGGATGAAAGACGCTAAGGGCCCGTCAAGAAGGCAGCGCCCATAACGTCCTGAATATGCACAGTGATATCTTTTTTTTGTCGTTTCTGAGATCTTATTTTAAACTTGGATAGAAATATTGGTGGTGCAGGTGATGTGACTAGCAGTTCTATTAAAACATTATTTTGTGATCTTTTTAAAACGTCATTTTTTTCTTTAAAATTATAAAGTATTGGCAAACCATCAGGCTTGAAATCAAACTATAGAAGATTTTTCAATAAGACTGACAAATTTAGAGATACTTTTTTATCCAAAGATAAAATTTGCAACAAAAACGCTAAAAATAAGAGAGGGGAGTCTTGCCGTTTGTCGTTTTTGCATAAACAGAATGAAACCGATTAAAATTATATTTCTCCTTTGGAAAACATTTAATTACACATTACAACTTAATTTTTTCATACACTTTTTTATCCTTAATTTTTAACTTCTTAGCTTTTTTTAATATATGTTTTTCTAATCTATTGTTCTTCTTTAGTTCTTCATATTTCTCTATCAAATTTTCTATCTTCTTAACAGCTAAAAATTAAAATATTTTTATTTACATATTTATTTTATATTGTTTTAACTTTAAATTTTAATTAATTTTCACAAAAACTTTCGACTTTCTACAAAAGTCAAAAGCCGTGATCGAATCTCGCGGTGAAGAGTAAGAAAATGCGTAATTTTACTAATAGTAAAGTACACTTTTATGAAAGATACTCGTAAGTTCTGAAAAGCCTTTCAGTTGAATTTTTGAACTACTTTGATTTAATTTCAAATAAGCCGGTGTTAAAATACTTAACGATTACATTTTTTTTAATATTTTTTATAACCTAATTCATATCTACTCAATATTTAGCCATTGTACATAAAATACCGATAATAAGTAGAAAATAGAGATTGAAAATTAAGTATTAGTTCATTTTTGAAACAATTTTTTTAATTATAATTATGTACCTTCACGAAAAAATATACGAACTGTTCAAAAGTAATGGTTTGTTATTTAAGATTTAGACGTACATTTAATGCGGTTTTTTAATTTTTATACTGCATTTTTTTCAAACCTATACTGAATCTCAAAGAAAACTGGTCCTTCCCGGGGTCCTGTCCCTGACAAAGATTTTCATGATGTTGAGCTTATATAAAATAAATATATAGAACCGCATAGACATTTTTTCGCGCATTGAATCAAACTAGAACATTAAGACTAAAAAACTGTCGAAAAAATATGAGAATCTTCTAAAGAAGTTGAATCAATCATAAGTCTTCGATAGAGTGGTGCACAATATATCGTGTTATCATATTTCTGAAAGTGAAGGATTTTAGTTTTGTGGAAATTCCTAAAGAAGAAATAATAGCTGGAGTGGAAACTGCCATCGACTCCTCTGAGGAAACGCCAATAGAGGAAATCCGACAAGAACTGGCAAGGATTTTAAGATCAAACAAATCACCACTGGTATAAACCCTTAATGCCACTGAACAGAGGCCCCTAATACACTTTTGCAAATACAATGTCATAACTATTCTTTCAGGGAAAAAAGAGAATGCAACTGTAGTTAGCTTACAAGACAATTCTTATAAGCCTGTTTCAAAGAGACCCGAAAACGTACCATACAAAAAACAACAAACATTAAAAATAAAGAGTTCTCCACTACACATGGAAATACAACACATATCATACCATAAGAAAAGTAGATCAAATGTTCGAAGCTCTACAAAAATACACCGACCATCAAAGGCGCTCATCAGTCCTATTGTTAGTGCTAATTCGCCGTTACAAAAACTGAAAACCTATCTTGTGGAGACTACGCAACCGATTGTCGAAAAAGCTGATTCGTACGAAAGTCTTCAACTTGAATTATACGAAATAATGTTCGTGAATAAGACAATATTACAGCAAGCTAAATGTCAAATCGTTGTATCCTACCATTTTTCTGGTTACAAAACTGCATAACAGACATATCAAATATACCGTTTATAGAAAATCCACATATACCGATAGATATTTAAATGCAAGGTCACATAATGATTCAGAACAAATTCAAACTGAGGCTAATAACTATATATCTAGATCCATACGATTAACTGACACACAAATTAGACAAATGTACCTGAATATAATATGTGATGTATTAAAGAAAAATGGATACGCAAAACGCCTCCTAGAGAAAGCTATTAAAAACCATAGTGGAAGACAAGTGGACTTACCATACGTATCAGGAAAATTTCAATTTATAAATATCCACATTGAGTACAAAATTTATCTAAAATTTCATAAATCTCAGAAAGTTTTTTGCAAATTTCCAATTTAACATTGAGCAGACCTTCTATCTGAAACGAGATGCTTCTGTCCACGCAAAAACGAGCATGGTAGTGTATATACTAAGATAAAAATTGGCTAACTAATTCTAAAGCAGTCAAATTATTATGGCATAATTTTCGATTTATAAGTAAAGAGAAAAGGAGAGAGGTTTTAGAAAGTAAATTTATTATTGTTATATGATCAATGGTGTAACATAAGTATAGAAATAAAATTGATTATTAATTTCTCAGCAATATTTATTATTATTATCAAAATATGTCTAGCAAGTGTCACAGTACATGGAAATATCAGTTTTGGTTATATTTGGCAATTCTTTCACATTCCTAGTTTGTTGATACCGTTGAACTGTTCTCTGTATTCCTGTATTACAGATTTTTAAAAATTGTTTTCACAACTGAAAGCGTGCATATAAAATCAAAATATCAGTCTTCCATAAAAAATGTCAATTCCAGAGTTATCAGATAAACTGTTCTGGAAATATTTTCCTGTAATAAGACTTTTGCCAGATCCTGTGTATTACAACGTTGAAAAATTTTTGCCTGTCATGACATATCTTAAATCCAAAGCAAATGTGAATATTAATCTTTTATAAAATAATCAAATTTCAATATATGATTGTGACCCTAGGACTGATTGGTTTAGTAGTGTTAATACCAATAAATGGAAGTTTATACTATCAAAATTTAAAAACCTAAAAAAAAAATTAAACTGAAAAACCACTATATAGCATTCCATTCTAGGGCTTTCAAATTAACCGGCGAGTATCAGCAAGAATAGAAGAGCATACACTCAGTATCAGAAGAAACTACCTCAGCCCTATTTCTACATCAACACGAAACATGCCACAAAATAAAAATTTCAAAGGGTGTAAGGAGATTGCCAATATAGAGTACCATGAAACCAGAATAATTCAAGAAGCCATAGATATTGAAAAAAATAAGTTGATTTAAATAAAATGACGAATTACTAAAATTACCAAAAGTATGAAAGAAAATCATTGATAAATCTAAAGCCACAACAAATCAAGCTAAAAACAGCAACATTCGGAAAATAGATATAATGACGAACGACCGTCAGATATAACCTTTGGCCCTGTGTATAAAAGAAAGTTTCGCAGTCACTATCTTTTCAGTCTTAAAGCTCAAACGTGTTCCTGTTCATCCAGTAAAACGTCAAATTCTTCATAATTTTCATCAATCTCCTAAAAAATGGAAGAAAAATCTTGAAATCTTCCCTTACTTGAACTACTAAGACTTGGTTGATATTTGTCTGGATGACTTGGATCGAATTCAACTGTAGAAACTCTAAATGGGAGTGTCCATAAGAGCTTAATTTTGCCTTAACAGAGAGTGAATGTCTGGTAGACTTGAGACAGTCTATCAGACATTCATGAATTCTCCTCATGGACCGCCTCTGTCGCCGTAATATGCAGCTCAAATGAAGCAGAATTTGGCGCAATTTAAGTCTATAGGCAGTCCATCCAAGGTCGATCCAGATCTCTCGATGGATCTCAAATATACTGATGAAAAGCTGATGAAAAATTGGATCCTTTTAGAGGGTAATTTTCTATTTCTTGGGACGCCTATTCGGAGTATAATCGGTCTTTTGTAATATTTACTAATGACACTTATGTCTGATATGTTTTATTGTGCCTTCTAATTTTGAAACACCACTAACAACTAAATTTAGTTGTGGAGTTATAGCATGTAAATATTGAAAATAGAATTTATTTTCCCGGGTAGCTAGGATTTTATTTAGATGTAAAATCTGAGCCTGAAAGATTTTTCTTGATAACATATGTTTGTGACTTTCATGAAAAGGTCATTTTACTGTAATTAAATTTAACATTTTCTCACTTGATATTTTTTCATAAAACATTAATTATTTCATTATTATTAACTAAGCCATAATTAGCAATAACAACATATGCATGGTACTTACATTTCCTTTTATATTCAGGTTTTTCTCCTCGTTTAATTTTTTCCCTAACTTCCCTCTTTTCATTTGCTTCTTTTTGCTTTTCTTTATTAGTCTTTTCTTCTTCTCTCATTTGATTTTCCTAAAAAAGATCTTAAATTAAAAATCGCATATCAACAATTTGACAGCTAAGAGTGAATTCTGTTCTTATATAATGTTCAATAGAATTATAAACAAAGCACATCTAAGAACCCTTGGTGATAAAATCTTATTTTTAAACTATTAAGGTAAGATTTTAGTTGAGATATTTATTTAAATATTTAACCTTTGAATAACACACCTTTACAACTAATATTTTCGAAACTTCTCTTATACGTTTTTGTAAGACTTAATTTTTCCAACATGGTTTGGTAGGCACTTATAGTCGAATGCGGTCTTATCGTGCGGGTTCAAATGTTACCAACATTATAAATCAAATCAGAAAACACAGTGAATACCAAAATGTTGTGTGATTCTTTTATCGAGTTGTTAAATCTCGATGGGCTATTTACAAATATACAGGGAGAAAGAAAATAGTTTTTTTTATTATATTACGCAATATTATTAAGATAGTCACTTTATATTATTTTATATACTAAATGCCGAGGGACTAAATAAGAAAATTCGCTAAATACGTATTTGGTTAAAATGTTTTGGTTGGCAAAAACAAAAATACGCAAAATGGCAAGCGCCTTAATAAAGGCGGAAGGCGGTTCGAATCAGTGGAATAATCAGGATATGTGCTGTTTATACAGCCACTTAATGAAAGTGAGATTTTTTTATCAACCACCAAAAATTATGAGCCCCACTTGACCTAAAAATGTAACCACTTATACAGTGTCATTTATTTAAATGCGGGCTACCCCTGTGCAAAGAAAACTTGTTTTTTTTTTGTATTATGATAACAAAAAAATTAGTTATTACTTCCCTCGTAAGATTTTTTCAGATGTTTACGTTTAAGGGTCCCTAGATACCGGAAAACATGTTTTCTCAATTCCTTCTTTCTGTAGATATGTCTGTCCGTTAGTCAGCCTGTTCGCGGCATAGCTAAAAAACTACTTATCCGATTTCTTCAAATTTCAGTCTAAAATTAAGGGCCATGCATGCGAAAAATACAGGCTATATATATATATATATATATATATATATATATATATATATATATATATATTTATATACATATATATATATATATATATATATATATATATATATATATATATATATATATATATATATATATATATATATATATATATATTATATACATATATATATATATATATATATATATATATATATTATATATATTTCATTAGCCCCGAGTTTCTGGTAAAGCGATTTTACCGATTTTTATATATCAAATTTTGTCTTATAATTAATAAAAAAATTTACTTATTTTAAACACGCTTTAAAATTGGAACAAGTATTCTATAATTATTTATTTATTGCCTACAAAATTACAAATGTACTAAAAAAGTAAGCAAAAAAATGGTGTCAAATCTAATAAAAAAATTTTTAAATTAAAATTCACTGGCTAATATCCAGGAGCCAGTGGCAAAAGCTCTGAGAATCGGTATAAGGAATGTACAGAAACTTGTGCATAAAAAAAACATAATTTACTTCCGAAGAAGATTAACAAATGTACACGAAAAAATCCAATGGCAAAAGATTTAAGTTACAATGCAAAAATGGATATATAAATATTATGATTTATACACGTCAGGGACTAAATAATCCTTCAGAAACTTTTTAATATTATAGACTAAAAAATATCATCATCACTTAAAAAGTCCTCCCTCATCTTCTGAGTCGTCCTCAAATGGCGCAATGATCATTGGTGCTATTTCGACATCTAGAACTTGTTCTCGATTCCACCAATCCCATATTAATTTCTCCGTATGTTCCACAGATTTCTTCCAGTACTCCGGCGTAATATAATTTAATGAATCTTGCCAAACAATTTGCACTTCATCTGATGTAAGACCATCGTTCACGTGTTTTTCGTAATATGATTTTGCCCCAGCCCATATTAACTCTATTGCGTTAAACTGGCAATGGTATGGCGGCAGTCGTAAAACGGCATGTCCGTTTTCCCGTAATATTTCATCTACGGCATATATTGTTGGTTTTTTAAAACATTTTGCCATTAAAAGAAGTTCTAGTTTCAGCATGTTGGGTAAAGGATTTTGTTTCTGTTTTATTAGCCATTTTATTAGTCATAAATATCACTTTTCTTCCAGCATGAAGTAGGTTGTTTGTTTAAGATTCTTGAATGATAAGATGCATTGTCCAGAATGATTAAAGATTGAGCATCTAAATTTGGAATCAGTTGTTCTTTTAACCACTTTTCAAGCAGTTCACAGTTCATATTATCATGGTAGTCCATACGTTTGGATGTTGAAGAAAACAGTAAAATTGCACCTGAGAGAAATCCTGTTGAAGAACCTGCATGCAAAATGATGAACCGTTTTCCCGTCCCACATCCCTTTTTTTTTGACACTTTTTACAGACTTGTCCTGCCAAGATTTCGAACCACTTCCATTAGAAAATATCCAAGTCTCGTCTAAAAATACCACTTTTCTAAATTTTGAATTAACATTTTCCGTGTATTTCTTTAAAAACTGGATACGCTGACTTGCTATATGTGGCAACTCGCATAAAAATCTTCGATTCCTTTTTATATCGAAAACCCAACATTTTTATTAATTTTGACAACGATTTTAGTCCAATTTCCAATATTCTGATTTTTTAAAGCTTCTTTTAAAACTTGAAGGGTTATATTAGTTTTTGATGTGTATAAATCGTAAATTGCATTACGAACATCCATTTTTACATTGTCACTTAAGTCTTCTGTCTTTGGCTTTTTTCGTGTACATTTCTTAATCTTCTTCGGTAGTAAATTATGCTTTTTTTCATGCACAATTTTCTGCACAGTCATTATACCGATTCCCAGAGCTTTTGCTACTGTCTCCTGGATATTGGCCGGTGAATTTTCATTTTTGTAATATTTTATTAGATTTAATACCATTTTGTTTGTGGATGCAAAAAACCCGAAAATGGTTTTCTCATTTTGTCACTGACTTGTCAATCTGACTTTGAAGTGACATCCCTCAGAGATTTTTGCGACTGTCAGTTATGTTTTGATTATGTCATCTTAAACCTATAACTGTCAAGTTAGATCTGGTCTAAATTTAAACCTCTTTAGTGAATACGGGTGTTAATATTCATTCTTAATTATATTGGTTTCAGTGACAGCGCTCAGCTTCTTATTACAGCATATCTTCATGGTAGAAGCCAGATGGTTAAATCCAATCGTAAGCTTTCTGGATCTTTGGAGGTTCTCTGTGGTGTACCCCAAGGCTCGATACTGGGTCCATAGCTTTTCACTCTTTACACATCACAATTTATAACATATTTACGGTATTGTTCTGCGCATTTCTATGCAGATGACACTCAATTGTATTTTTCTTTTAAACCTAGTGGGATCTTGAAGGCTAATGATAAATTTCTTTATGAGAGCGTCAAGGGCGCATTGCTTGGAAATAAATCCAGCAAAAATCACAAATTTTGTTGTTTGGTCGGACACAGTCACGAAATCAAAATCAGGATCTTCTTAAAATTAGCTTAAATGGTAAGATCTTGAATACTTGTAATACTGCTAAAAATTTAGGTATCCTAATGGACACTAATCTTACGTTCTCGGAGCATATAAATATGTGTGTTAAAAGGGCATTTGCTAATCTTAAACTGATTTTTAATCAACGCTCCCTCCTTACTGATAGTGCTAAAAAGTTACTTTGTGATTCCATCGTCTTATCACACTTTAACTACTGCGATGTGCTGTATGGACCCTGCCTTTGGGACTGTGATGTCAAAAGAATCCAGCTTATGCAGAATTCGTGTGTACGTCTGATTTGTGGTATTCGGGGTCGTGAAAGGGGTGTTAGTGCAAAATTGCGGGAAATCCACTGGTTGAGAATGAATGAAAGACGAGTGGTACATAGTCTAGTTTTATATAATAAGATAATTTGTAATAAATGTCCTTGTTATTTATATAGCAAAGTAAAATTCAGGTACGATGCACAATAACTATAATAACATAACACGAGGCATAAAAACACCTTGACTGCACCTCTACATCGTACCTCGATGTATGAGCGGTCCTTTTCTTACCAAATATCAAAGACGTACAATAAAGTACCTGCTTATTTAAAAGATGCCTCAGGTTACAGGTTTAAAAAAGCAGTTAGAAAAATAATTCATAATTTCTGTTAAACTTATTTTTGAATTTCTTATTATAATTTTTGCTTTTGTTTCTCTTTCTCTTCCCTCTTAAAGGGGTTGTTTTGCAGGTTGTGAGCTAATTACATTCAATTAGAAAACCCTATTGATGGCCTGTATTTTTTAAATGTTTTACATTTTAGTCACTTAGATAAAACAATATCTTGTATAATAATACATGTATACATGTATCTGCTGGTTGAGATAGGAAGCTTGGCTTCAACTCCGCCAATTGTAATTTAAATTTTCTTAAAATTACAATAAAGCCATATTTATTTATTTTATTTTTTATTTAATATTTTCCCCTAAATTATAACTATTTCCTTAAGAGTATATCAGACGTGCATACCAGCATGTGGGATTTAATTTTATTTTTTGCAAATATTTATTGAAAAACTATTAACATCAAACCCTTACTTGATATATTGATAAGATAATCATTTAATTTACTTTCTATCATGATTTTTCGTCTATAACTTAATTTGAATAAATATTCAACTCAATATTTTTTGACTATTTTTCTGTGACAAACACTTGTTTTCTTAAAAACTAAATAAACCGGGACACCAAATTTTTCCGATCATTTTCGAATAGTTGTATTTAAATACGTGTTAAAGGATTTGAATCTGCTTGTCAAATTTTGAAAATTCGATTAATCTAGATTTTTTTCGATTAAACCGGTTTATATTATTTTCAAAATTATATTGTTAGAAAAATTACTAAATACTGTTCTACCCAATAGATTATTGCGTTCACAAAATTTACCTATATCACACAAAAACATAATTAAATCGACCAACACAATCAGTAAATCAAACTGGTTTGGTTTTACGTAAATATGTAGATATCGTGTGTGTGCATGGGTGCGTGCGTGTATGTGCATGCGTGTGCGAGTATGTAACAGGTAATTAACTTTTTTAAAGTTTAATTATAACTATTTTAATTCAACTGTTGCGTTAATTTTTAAATTAAGTGTTTTTTTAATTATCAATATTTTAAGAGTATATCGTCGCAATAATTAAATTGCTACTTCCTACTCATTTTTTTTTCTTCTAAGAAAGTCACAATATAATTTCCTAAGCCAAAAATGTACATCTCAAAATAGCGCAAAAAAAAATATTGACAAACTGACGTACCCTAAATTTTTTTCTCATTTTTGGTCAAGTTTTTTGACTTTTTGTATATGTTCTGTGGTACTTATATTAATTCTTTATTTAAAAACTGACTTCATATATTGCTCTGAACTACGTATTATTAGACTTGGTAGGATCAAGACAATTTCTCGTTAACGTCAAAAAAGTACTTTTTAGAAGAAACCAAAGTTCTTTGGTTAGGAAATAGAAATTAAAACACTAGCAAAGACAACCCAATAAATTATCTTAAATTTTAAACTTATAATCCATTAAAACGCAAAAGAACGTACTAATGAAATTGTGCATCTCTATTCTTCAAATTTTTCCCTTTAACACCCTGTATATAATAAATATACTGGATGTTATACAATCTGCTTTAATCTGACAAAATTTAATCAAACATTTAAAGCAGGTTAGAACCTTTTAAGAAGAATTTAAATTACAGGTTTTACAGAAAAATATATATTTTTTAAACTATAATAAATAGATCGTCTATTTATTAGGTAATAATTCCAAAAATCATTCAATATTTTAATGGCTATTGTGGTAAAATATGCCACACTGAACCTAAATTAACGTTTTATAGGGATGATTTTTTTACTCATCGTTATAAATATAAGCTAAAATCGTATATTAAAAAAAGTATTTTATTGTATATAAAGTTACGCCACCTAGAGGGCTTTGCCGGCTAAAGAAAATTTCTAAATCTCTTCTTCTGTCGTGTGGCGGCAATATCATAGCTTCGTATATTGTGATTGCCGGAAGGTGAAGAAACTTATCAATATGCGAAATTTTCTAAAATCGGTATATGTACCTAATATCACGGAGACTTGCCGTATATTATTTACTGATTATCAGCTTTAATTAATACGGAATATGTGTTTTTTAAAAATCAATGTTTGTACTACATTTATAATACATATTCAAGAGATTACGCGTTTTTAAAGTTTTGGCATCTTTAAATCAATTAGACTAAGGCTACTATTTCTTGTTAAAAAATGTGTTGACTTACTATTCTTTGTATGAGCATCTTTATATTCTTCTTTCTATCTGGATCCATGCATTCCTTGTATTCTTTCTGCAATTGTATTTTTTCATTGCTCCGAATTTCATTTACGAATTCATAATCTTTCTTGAAAATTGTTTTCTCAAAATCTCCACACGACGGGTCAAATCTGGGATCTCTCGGAGCATGATTTTCAGGCTTAGGTAATGAAGAAATTGAAGCTGCAAAAACAATGAAAAATTCCTTGAACTAAAACAATAATAATCAAATGACTTAAAAGGCCGATTTATAATTTCGATAAAGTCAAACGGCTGGTTGCAGAAAGCTCAATTAAAGTTTAGAATGTTTGAGAGAATCTCAAATTTGACATGCTAGATTTCTGTAAGCAACTTGTCAAATCCGAAAACTCGGTTAAACATTCTAAACAGCAATTAAGTTTTGTGCAACCGGGGGAAGGTCCGATAACGAGTCACAGGGACCGACATATAGGAGTGATGGGGGGATGCTCCTCCCAATATTTTAACCTGCTGGCAAAATTTTATTTTACTGGTATTATAATATGCAGCTCTGTTGACACCTATTGCCTTGAGCCAAGAAGACATTTTTTTTAGTCGTCAAGTTTAATATATTAAACAATTTATATTTTTATGTCACTGAATAAACATTAAAACATTGTGTCGGCACCTTGGCTAGTCACAATCAATTCAAGAAAAAAAACATTTAACAAATAAATATAAACTAAAGTGTGGGACACGAAAGAAAAACGGGCGGAGTCAATCGGTTTAGGAAGGTCGGCCAAGAAATCTCTTTAAACCAGTGATGTCCCGTCGTTCTTTAAATAATATGGCATTCCTTTTTGACTATACGCACTTCAGATAATTAAAAAATGTAACTATGCTTAATGAACCTTTATCTATATTTGTCTGTTTTCTTTCGTGTACTGCACTTCTATACCTCTTTTGTGTTGCAAAAACGGCGAACTTTCGAATTTTAAAATGATTTAATTTTGATTTTTCTTGATCGATTTACCTATAAATATATTTTTCTTGAGTTCTGTCATTAACGGTTCCCGGGCTACTGCCTACGTCCACTATTATTGGACCACCCAGCGGCCATTTTCTTCCACTATCTTGAAATTGTGCCACAATTTTACCATTTTATCTATGGCTATACGTTAATTAAATATCGTACACCACTGCCTCACACAACTCCGCCCGGCAGTGCAATTCTCCGATTTTAGATCCTGGCCCGTACACAATTCAATCCAAGGCATCTTTTATCTTCGTCTTTCCCACGTCATCCGCGCCGAACATGCCTATTTCTCTCTGACAATAATTGATCGTTAAACGGGCCGGGGTTTTGAAATCTGCCAATCACGGGTATCCTGAGTACGCTAACGTCTACCGATACTTATCAATAATATTTTTGGTATTTTATTTCAATTCCTCATGCATTAAAAAAAATAATTTGAACGGACCACATAACTAGAATAATTTTTATCCGCATTCCTTTCACGCGTTCAGACTTATGTGCCAGACTTTACCATACCGCAGAAAATAAATGCATCCTAGAAATTTGGAACCAATTAAAACCTGTCATTGACCAGTTGAATACGTCGGATGGAATAATTCGCTGACAGGCACACATCAAGTCCACGTTGACCCGAGGAGGACGAATATGAGGAGCTGTCAATAAAAATAATGCTATTTTCTTTAAATGTGTTTTGTGGTAAATTGATCGTACCCCGATTTTTGAGCAATTTCAATTGACTTCGTATAAACTTTACTAAATATATTTATTATATGCAAAAAAAATCACATCAAACTCTGGATTACATTAGGTTTGCTTAGCTCCATAAGACACATCGACAAACCAAAAAAATATCTAACTTAAACCTAAATAATTGAGAAATAATAAATATAAAAACTACAGAACATTCCTTCAAAACTTTTAAATAATATTAAAACAGATTATTATAAATATAGATTAGAAAAAAACACCCTGAAAAAACCTTTTCGATATCATAAAATCTATTGTGAATTATAAAAAACATCAAAATATAAATATGTGTACAAAATGACAATAAAAAAACGTAGTTACAATAAGCTGAGGAGTTTAATATATTGTTATGGAAAATTGGGTAATAAGGGTATTCAAAAAAAAACAAGGCCAATGTGTCTTTATATCTAAGGCTCATAAAAAAGGAAGATCTGATAACTATTTTAAACCCGCATAAAAAGACTTCAGCTTAGGACTTGGATAACGTGTTTACAGAAATTATAAAACATAACTATAGGTTATGTTATTATAAAACATAACCATAGGGTATATTTTATAATTTCTTATAAATTCCTTATAAAGTCTTCCGAATCGCCTCGTCGAAGACATACCTCTGTGTTTTTAACATAAGTGGTTCCACGTATTCGGTTTAGCTGCTTTATTTCGAAGGGAAGCAGGAGACTCAACCGCTCATTGTGGGAACTAACGACCCCGCTAGAAAGGGAGCAGGCGTTGTGAACGTGTGAAGTCTAGTTGTTCCTGCATTCTATCCCGTTCGTCTGCCGCAGTTCTACATACAATATTAGCGTAATGGCTGCTATGTGGCGGGAGTGGGAGGGGTAAGGGGATAGCTTGGAAGAAAAGATCATCTCGTGAGACCAATAGTACTCTCAATGGGCATCTAGTGGAAGCCAAGTTGCATTAGAAATTTTTTTTAAAGAAAACGTCTCCAAACTGGAATAGGGTGTAAATGATCTGGAAGGGTCGCTCCAGCTCTGAATAAGCCCCGGACCCAGAGCAATCTGGCAAGTTGGGAAGTACAATGTCAAAAACATACATTGGAATATATAGAGAATGCCAAAAGATTTAAAAAATAAATATTTATTTATGAATTTATGTATCAACTAGTACCAGAATTACAGAACTAAAATTTCCTCATGTTTTCAATATATCCTAATGGTTATTTTTTAATGTTTACGGATTTCTTGGTATATTTTGTAAGTATTTCTTCCTAAACATTCTTTCAACCTGTATATTAAATCACTTTTGCAATGTGATTTACCTAATAATGAATAATACGTAAAATAATGATCATAAAATACTTACTGTTGTTAAAGAGGAGTGATCTTATCTGTTTGGGTGTAATTTTAGAACTAATTTCTCTTGGTCTATTCTTGTTTACCCTTTTTAACTGTTTTTGGTCCTTTCGCTTTGATGATTGAGACACTCCATACACTGCCTCATTATATATTTTTGAACCAATCTTTTCTTTTAATTTTATAAGTTCTTGAAAACTTAATGTTGAAAGATTTTCACGGATTGTTCTCTGTAAAAAATCACTATTTTCAGAACTCAATACTGGTTGGTGTCATACAGAACAATTAACTGAAATTCATTACATGGCTTAAAAACTATTGATAATTGAAAAACGGTTTTACCCGTCAAATTGATTTGTTCGATTGACGTCATATTTATACCTTTTTATGTAACACTCTGTATAATAAACTTTTTTTGAGTTTAGTTAAATATTTCAAATTTGGTTAATTAATGCCATCTATCGGCTAAAGGGTTAAACTAGGTATTTAGATTGAAGTAAAATCTAGAATATCAGACACAATAGTCAGTCAGTGTTCTTTATCAGACAATCTTTTAGAAAAAAACTTGTTTTTCAATTTTAATCATATATTACATAAAAATGGACACAAAGTTGAAAATAACAAATATACAAGGTGCTTCAAAAAATAGTGATATATCAAAGTTACATTTTTTAAAATAGAATATCCAAATTTTATTGCATATTTAAATCATCCATGAATAGTTTAAATCATATTGTTTTTTTATTTCCATTCTAGTCTTATAATGCTCTATACTGGCAATCTTCCTACACCCATCGAAATTTATTTTGTGGCTGGTTTCCTGATGTTGTAGGAATAGGGCCAGGGTTGTTTGTGTCGGATGCTGAGTTAATGCTCTTCTACTCTTGCTGATATTCGCCTGTTAGTTTCCCCCACGTACAGTTTTTCACAATCCTGGCACGGAATGCCATATACTCCGTGATTTTCCAATTTGATTTTGTCTTCTGGGTTTCCAATTAGTTTATCTATGGTTGTTTGTAGCTTGTGTAATGTTTATATGTTGTAACGACCAACGGTCCCACAGATATATCCTTTGGTCCCGGATGGGGGTGTATAAGGAAGCATTGCAGTCATTAACACTTCAGTCTCAATTTGGAAGCAAGAACGAAAGCTTCGAAAATGCCAAATGATATTTTGGCGAAACGTCAGCCAAAAGTGTCCTTTTCAGAAGGACAGTAGTGAAAGGATGTACACACATGAAGGACTAAGAATCAACACACACACACACATATATATATATATATATATATATATATATATATATATATATATATATATATATATATATATATATATAGTTAAAACGAATAGTTCTTGAACCACAAATGTATGTTTGTAGGAATTCTCTCGGGTATTTGGTTCTATGTAATATAGAGAAACACTATACTAGTTTCATAATTGTTTTAATTACTGACGTTTCTGCCACTTCGGCCTTTTTCAATGTATCTTGTAAACTAAAAGTAGGAAAAAAATTTTTTTCTTATACATCTGTCGATTAATGTTTAAAAAATAAAATGGCTTACCTAAAACAGAAACATAGAAGTTTTACAACACAAAAGACATACTGTAATTTGGACAACACAAATTGTTAAAACTTAACACTTAGCATCATGTTTATTTACATTTTGAATGAGGATTCGTAACCCCACTTCCTAAAGATGATATTTTTAAAAATTTAGGGAGAAAGATGATTTATTCATTTATTAACAGTTCAATATAAAACCTTATCAGACCAGAAGTGGTCTAGTGGCCTAAGGCTCCACTACGCAGTCACACGCACCCGGGTTCAAATCCCAGGAGAGTATCTTATTTTTTATTTATTCATTAACATTTTTACAACGGAACAATCTATTAATTTTATTTTTAAGTTAATTGTTTTATAGTCTATTTTATAATAACATATACAACAAAATTATACAGCACATTTTTTTTTTTTGGGACTAAAGAATATTGGTATATATTTTACTTTAAAATTAATTAAAAATTTAATAATTCCACCAAACTACATTATCGTATCATTGGATGTAGTTTCAATGTACACAAACATTCCAACAGACTTGGCCATAAATATAATCGAAAAAAAATGGAATGAACTAAAAAACTATACAGATATCCCCCTAAATGATTTTATAGAAGGTGTAACTCTAGTTTTAAATTCCACATATTTTAGTTTTAACAATAATTTTTACAAACAAATAAATGGCTGTGCTATGGGTTCATCAATTTCGAGTGTCATTGCTCAATTAGTTTTGGAAGACTTAGAAAACACCATCCTACCAAATATTGACTTCGAAATTCCATTTTTTTACAGATACGTAAACGATTGCCTCACTACCATACCTAAAGACCATGAATCGTTAATTCTTGAGAGATTCCATAGTTACCATGAAAAACTAAAATTTACTATCGAGGTTGAGGAGAGTGGTGCAATTAATTTCCTTGACATGACAATATACCACCAACAACAAACTTTAAAAACCGAATGGTATACAAAAAGTACATGGTCGGGAAGGTATATGAACTACTTCTCTAATCACCCCTTATCCCAAAAAAAAATCGGTCATAATAGGTTTGGCAGACAGGGCAATTAAACTGTCTGATGAACATTTCCGACAAAAACCAATAAAAAAAGCAAAAACCATTCTAGAACAAAATAGTTACCCATCTAAATTAATAAAAAAAAATTTTTCAACCCGTCTTAACATCTGTAGTGAAAAACCGGAAATTAACATAAAACAAAACAAAGAAAAACCCACTTATATGTCCCTCCCTTACATCCAAAACCTATCAGAAAATATGAAAAAATATTTTAATAAACATAAAATCAGAGTATGTCATAAAGCCCACAACTTAATACAAAAAAAATATAGCAAATTAAAATCTGAAACGCCCAAAAATAAAACAACGCATTGCATTTATCAAATACCATGTACGGAATGTAATGGAGTCTACATTGGACAAACGAGTCAATATTTGGGAAATAGGTTAAATGGACATAAGTATGATAAAACCAATCAGACCGCTCTAACTAAACATATAAAGCAATTCAAACATAATTTTGATTACCCAAACACCAAAATCCTAAAAACCGAACCTCACAAACACAAAAGAGAAATTTTAGAAATGATATATATCAAGAAAGAACCAAATTCAATTAACGACAAGACGGACATCCAAAAACTCAGTAAAATATATACCAATATTCTAGTAAAATATATACCAATATTCTTTAGTCCCAAAAAAAAAAAAATGTGCTGTATAATTTTGTTGTATATGTTATTATAAAATAGACTATAAAACAATTAACTTAAAAATAAAATTAATAGATTGTTCCGTTGTAAAAATGTTAATGAATAAATAAAAAATAAGGTACTCTCCTGGGATTTGAACCCGGGTGCGTGTGACTGCGTAGTGGAGCCTTAGACCACTTCTGGTCTGATAAGGTTTTATATTGAACTGTTAATAAATGAATAAATCATCTTTCTCCCTAAATTTTTAAAAATATCGTCTTTAGGAAGTGGGGTTACGAATCCTCATTCAAAATGTAAATAAACATGATGCTAAAAGTGTTAAGTTTTAACAATTTGTGTTGTCCAAATTACAGTATGTCTTTTGTGTTGTAAAACTTCTATGTTTCTGTTTTAGGTAAGCCATTTTATTTTTTAAACATTAATCGACAGATGTATAAGAAAAAAAATTTTTTCCTACTTTTAGTTTACAAGATACTTTGAAAAAGGCCGAAGTGGCCGAAACGTCAGTAATTAAAACAATTATGAAACTAGTATAGTGTTTCTCTATATTACATAGAACCAAATACCCGAGAGAATTCCTACAAAAAAAAAAAAAAATATATATATATATATATATATATATATATTTTGTAGAAAGTTTCTTGAACCTTTTTTTATATATATATTTTTGAAAAAAAAATTTCATACATGAAATAAAACAAAATGATTTCATATCCTTTTTTATTTCATGTTTTTTAAGTTCAAAAGTTTCGGCTATTTTTTAGCCTTTATCAATGATCTTGTGTACACTAAAAGATGAATAAAAATATGAACAAGTGAATCATGGACTAACATTATTTAAATTATGATATTATTAACTACAAAGAGGAAATATACAATTTTTTTTATTACTTACCTAAGGCAGAAATCATTTCACGTCAATTTACAAAATTTTGAGAAAAAAAATATAAAACGAAATACATTGCTTGACACAAACAGACAACAAACATCATATCCTCCATGTAGGTTAAAATTAAAACACCCTCGTGGTTTAATGGAAAGCGCCTCGGACCAGGCTCGAGGGCTCCCAGGTTCTATTCCCCCAGTCCTCACTATTTTTTTACATACTTACGGTATATTATTGTAAATTTTACTTAGGTTTTGAAAATCTGCTTTTGAATTGACAGAATTTGAGTTCTTTTTTATAAAGATCATTTTTAAAACTTCCCTTTTTGTTGTTCTGTTTTTAATACGCGAGTTTGTAATTAAATTTATGATTATTTTGGGCTTCGTGTTTTGTCGAAGCGGTTGGATTTTTCTTGTCGTACTTGTGGGCGTTTATTCTGTTTTCGAGATATTGACTTGACTGACCAATATATAAACCATTGCAATTTGTACAAGGGTTTTTATAAATTGTGTGTGATTTTTTATTTTTCGGGGTTTTTGCTTTAAGTTTACTAGTTAGTTTGAAGTAAATTGTTTGTTTTATGACATTATTTATTGAAATGTTCTGCTTTTTTTTTCTGGGTAGCTGTTTCGCATTAAAATATTTTTAGCTTTTTTTTATAGCATTTTTTCGGTAGTTTTGATCGGATAATTGAACAACTCTGTCAGCTAAACTGATTACTACTGATTTTTTTGGAACAAAGCATGCTGTGAGGTATAATTTAAATACCTACGTGACCAGGTTTATTTTCTATACCACTCAGTTATATTTGATCATGCTTTCACAACTATCATGAGACATTAAGGTTCACTATTAAAGTTGAACAAAATAATCGAATAAGCTTTCTTGATATGATCCTCCACCATAAAGATAAGATAATCAAACTGAGTGGTATACAAAACCAACCTGGTTAGGTAGATATTTAAATTATTTCTCACAGCATGATTTGTCCCAAAAAAAATCAGTAGTAATCGGTTTAGCTAACAGAGCTCTTCAATTATCCGATCAAAACTATCGAAAAAATGCTATAAAAAAGCGAAACATATTTTAATGCAAAATGGTTACCCAAAAAAAATTAATTAACTCAATTTTTCATTCTAGGATTATCAATATAATGAAATTATAACAACAAAACACATAACATGGCGGTACGAAATAATGACCAAAACAAAAACACAAAAACAAAAAAACACTATTTGACTCTTCCCTATATCACGGGTTCGTCTGAGAATCTGCAATCCTTTTTTAAAAAGCAGAACATTTCAATCAGTCATAAAGCAAACAATTTACTTCAAACTAACTATAGTAAACTTAAAACAAAAACCCCGAAAAATAGAAAATCACACACAATTTATGAAATCCCTTGTACAAATTGCAATGGTGTATATATTGGTCAATCAAGTCAATATCTCGAAAACAGAATAAACGGCCACAAGTACGACAAGAAAAATCAAACCCCTTTGACAAAACACGAAGCCCAAAATAATCATAAATTTAATTACAAAGAAACTCGCGCTGTCCATGAAACCACGAGGGTATTGCAAAAATTTATATATAACAACTAATAAGTAATACTAATGTTCTGTCAAGTTCATCGAATTTTGATCCTAGACGAAATAAATCATTCTTCAAAATTAATTTTAACCTACATGGAGGATATGATGTTTGTTGTCTGTTTGTGTCTAAGCAATGTATTTCGTTTTATATTTTTTTACTCAAAATTTTGTAAATTGGCGTGAAATAATTTCTGCCTTAGGTAAGTAATAAAAAAAAATGCATATTTCCTCTTTGTAGTTAATAATATCATAATTCAAATAATGTTAGTCCATGATTCTTACTACTTGTTCACATTTTTATTAATTTTTTAGTGTATACAAAATCACAGATAAAGGCTAAAAAATAGCCGAAACGTTTGAATATAAAAAAAATTACGAGAGAAAAAAAGGATATGAAATAATTTTGTTTTATTCCTTGTATAAACCTCATCCCAAAAATGTCTTAACAAATTTGTCTTAAGCACCCTAAACTTGCTGATAACTGCTGATAAAATTAGAAAACCTTATTCTAGATACAAATAATAAGCGATCTTTTCAGTAGTATATATTATATATATATATATATATATATATATATATATATATATATATATATATATATATATATATATAGGGCACTACGTGTCAGAAATAATAACCAACCTACTCGGCATAAAATTGGAAATTGGAGATATCAGCAATGCTTGTTTTTTAGGCAAGCAGAAAACAAAAAGACCTGTTATTTTGAAATTGGTATCATATTTTAAAAAACAGGAGATCCTACAAAACAGTAAAAAACTAAAAAATACTGGTATAAGTATAGCACAGGATTTGACCTTAGAGGAACAGAAGGAAAACAAAATATTAAAACAAGGACTAAAAAGAGCGCGCGCTAAAAATCTGAATGCGTATATAAAAAAACCATACACTTTTTATTAACGGAGAGCCCTACACAGCTCACCAATTGGCTGAGGAAGAAGAGTCAGATATAGAAACAGAGACCAACAGAACGGAGAGCAAAACATCTCCAAATTCGCACGATTATATTTGCTCAGAAAAACATCCAATAAGAGCCAATAACAGCGCTCCAGCCACCCCAACTATAAGGCCTATTTCGGAAGGCGATATTGAGGAAGACCGAGGAGAAAAGGATTCACCTGTGCCTGAAAAAGTTGAAGACATACAAAAGAGAAGACTCAAAACAGCAAACCAACCTATCAACAAAATAGGAAGAACCACTAGATTGAACAGCAACAAGACCCCAGGCCAATCCAGTGCATCAAAAACTATAAAAAAATAACAGGTTGGTTAGACTATCTCCTGATTTTTTTGTTGTAGATATGTACATTTTTTTTTTTTTTTAATTTTGTTATGAAGATATAAGTGTTCTGTGTAGGTTAGTGGACAGTTGTAGCATTCATTTTTTATCTTTGTTTTAACAGGATTTTTTGTTTGATAAGCCGAATTATTTTATATTTTACTTATTTTAATGAAAGGTTAGTATGGATGGGTATATAAGAGATTTCGATTGTTTTGATATTAATACATGTGAAGTCAATAATATTACTGAAGCCAAACTGGCACTTGGATCTACTAAAACAAAAAACAGTTTTCAATATTTCTCACAAATATTCGCAGTATATATAAAAATTTTTCACTTCTTGAGGCATTGTTGGCGAGTTTAGAACATAGTTATGATATAATAGTGTTAACAGAGACTTTTCAAATTAAAGACATAAATGCATTTGGCTTAAAAGATTATGTTTGTGTATATAATGATGGTCAAATTAATCAGAATGATGGTGTGCTTGTATTTATTAAAAATGTATATAAATTTAAATTTAAAATAGTTAAGATTGCCAATATAAATTGTCTAAGAATTGAATTAATAATGTCAGACAAAACTACATCTATAACAGCTATATATAGACCAAGCCCTACGGATATAAATTTGTTCATTTCTGATCTGCAAATTTACCTAAAGGATATTGCGACAAATGATACGGAAATATTGATAGGGGATTTAAATATTAATATTTTAGGTAACACTATAGAAACCCAGGACTACCTAAACGTGTTATATGCTGCCGGCTACAAGTCTCTTATAAATCAAATTACTAGAGTCGAAAGGGATCCTAAAAGTTGTATAGATCACATTTTTTTTAAAAGTGCCTCTATTAGCCAAAAGACACTTAAACCAATCATACTTCATTCTAAAATAACCGACCATTATCCTATTATGCTAACATATGAAATATCTAATAAACAAACAAAATTGGCAGAGAGAAAGACATATATTAATTATACAAAGTTTGGAAAATCATTGGAGAAACACAATTTTAACAATATTTTCCTCGGAAACGGAAATGTTGACGAAATTACGACTAAGTTGGTAGATACAGTGAGGAAATGTATGGATGAGAGCATATCAACATATTTACCAAAAACAAAAAGAACACCTTGGATTACGAATGGAATTTTAAAATCAATGAAAATAAGAGATGAGATCTATAAAAAATATAAAAGAAGTAAGAGCGAGGCATTATACATAGAATACAAAACCTACTGAAATAAGATCAATAAACTAATTGAGATAACAAAGCAAAGGTATTTTAAAAGTGTAATTATTAATAATGTAAATAATACTAAAAAGATTTGGCAGACAATAACCAGTTACAATAATTCTAATTATACAAAAAGTTCAATCAAAATTCCAGCTATTTTCGATAAAAACAAAACAGTACAATACACAGATTCTCAAACCATCGCTGAATGTTTTAACGAGTACTATGCCTCTGTAGGCGAACGGATGGCTCAGGATATTATAAAAAATAATAGAACAGCAAGAAAATACCAAAACATAAAATCAACATATAGAAATTCAATTTATTTATATGAGGCTACAGAAGATGAGATAAGTAAAATTATCGACTCCCTAAAAAATGATTCTACTCCAGGAATTGATGAAATAACAACAAAAATATTAAAATTGAGTAGTTACAAACTAGTACCTCCAATAACCTATCTAATAAACTTGATATTTTTGACTGGAAAATGCCCAAAACATTTTAAAAAGGCAAAAATTAAGCCGATTTACAAAAATGGTGAGATGGACAAAATGGAAAATTATAGACCAATAAGCTTAATTTCAAACCTTGCTAAAATTTTCGAAAAGGCCCTTAAAACAAGATTAATGTCATTTTTAAATAATAATAATCTATTATCCTCCTACCAATTCGGATTTCAAAACAATAAATCATAAAATGACGCAATAGCATTATTAACTAGGAAAATAAATCAAAGTTTGGATAAAAGTAAACCAAGTGCTGCGGTATTTGTTGATTTAGCAAAGGCGTTTGACACTGTTAGCCATAAAAAATTGTTATCTAAACTTTACAATATCGGTATCCGTGGACCTGCACATGATCTCTTTAAAGATTATCTTAGCGAAAGGGAGCAAGTCGTAGAAATAGATCATAAAATCAGCAAACCAAAGGTAGTTAATTACGGTATCCCACAAGGAACACTTTTGGGTCCAGTATTATTTTTAATATATTTAAACGAACTTCTTACACTACAATGTACCGGAACCATTATATCATTCGCCGATGATACAGCACTTTTTATAGAAGGCGATACATGGGAACAAGTAGAGCGAAAAATAAAAACAGATTTACAAATAATAGTAGAGTGGTTCGATTCCAATTTACTTACTATAAATTTAACAAAAACAGTTTATATAATGTTCTCAAGTTATAAAAGAGGATTACCTCAAGCGGCATCAATTGATGTAAACTTACCTCTGAGAAATCACGTCTGGACTCTACATCGCTCTAAAAATACAAAATATCTTGGAATATTTATAAATGAAAATCTAAGATGGGATACTCAAGCTGAAGCCCTTGCAAAAAAACTGAGATCGCTTATGTATCTGTTTAAAACTATGTCGAAAATTCTTGACGCTAAGTATCTCAAAATGATGTATTACGCCCTTATACAGTCTCTGTTAGAGGATGGAATAATTGGATGGGGGGGCGCATATCAGTCAAATCTAATTCCTGTAATTATGGCACAAAAGAAAATTCTTAAAATAATGTTTAAGCTTGAATGGCGATATCCTACCCATCTTCTGTATTCCCAAACGAATATGTTGAGTGTAAGGTCTCTTTATTATAAATCGTCTATTTTATACTTGGCAAAAAAACATATGCTTAGCCAAAACAATACTCATAATTATCGGACAAGATTTAGGGAAGGACTAAATTTGACATTGCCTAGACCAAACAAGCAAGTAGGAAGGCAACAGTTTAACTATATTGGCCAAAAAGTTTATAACTTAATGCCTCAAGATCTGAAAAATAAAATATATAATAAAAACTTTAAAAAACACTTAACAAGGTGGCTGATAAGAGAGGCAATTATTTTATAGGTATATAGTTTTTTTTTCTATTTGCGTTTTTGTATCATCGATCATTAGATAGATGTATGTTTGTAATGTTTTTTACTAAATATTATGTCGTATATCGTTCTTTTATGTCTTAATAACATTTAAACTAACAGTTATGTTTTTATAATTAATTAAGACTGTGTTTTTTTTGTATCACAGTTCATATTTATGTCTGTAATATTTTGTTTTCTACATTTTATACCGTATGGTGCTCGCTCTCTTATCCTTTTAAAAGTTAAAATGGTGTTTTGCTTTAATATACCGGTTAATTTTACTTAATTTTTCCACTTCCAAACTCTGTTTATACATGGCTGACAAGCCGCAAGCTTAGCGATGGTAAACAGGGATATCTGGGTTTAAATTAGATATATAAGAGTAGATTCCTTTAATATTTATTTACCTTATAAAACTGTTATTTCTTGTATTTTTACTGTTGTAAATAAATATTATTATTATATATATATATATATATATATATATATATATATATATGTTGATTTTTACTCCTTCACGGATGGAAAAATACAATGTGTTTTCATTCCGGGTGTACATCCGTTCACTACTGTCGTTCTGAAAAGAACAGTTTTGCTGACGTTTCGCCAAAATCACATTTGGCATTTTCGAAGCTTTCTTTCTCGCGTCCGAATAGAGACTGAAGTGTTGGTGACTGCGACGCTTCCTTTTATACCCCCACTCGGGGCCGAAGGTTATATCTGCGCAGGCGTTGGTCGATATTTATGTTTTCCGGACGGTGCTGTTGTTGTTGCGCTAATTGCGCTTGAGTTTTTGCGATTTTAGATTTGTCAATTATTGTCTTCCATACTGTTGGTAGTTTTAATGATTCGTCCCTTTTATTCAAATCACCTTGTTTTTCAATTTCTATGGCTTCTCGGATTATTCTGGTCTTATAATGTTCTATATTGGCAATCTCCCTACACCCATCGAAATTTATTTTATGGCCGGTTTCCTGATGATGTAGGAATAAAGCTGAGGTTGTTTGTTTATTTCTGATGCTGAGTTTATGCTCTTCCACTCTTGCTGATATTCGCCTGTTAGTTTGCCCTACGTACAACTTTTCACAGTCGTGGCACGGAATGCTGTACACTCCGTGGTTTTCCAGTTTGATTTTATCTTTTGGGTTTCCGACTAGTTTACCTATAGTTGTTTGTGGCTTGTGTATTGTTTGTATGTTGTGTTTCCTCAGAATTCTTCCGATTCTGTCTGTTGTGCCTTTTACATATGGTAAGACTACTCGTTGCTTTCCCGGCTCATATTTTTTGTTGTTCGTTGTTCGGGAAACCTGTGCATTAATAGCTTTCTCTATGGTGCGATTTGTGTAGCCATAATAACTAACAGGCGAATATCAGCAAGAGTGGAAGAGCATAAACTCAGCATCAGAAATAAACAAACAACCTCAGCTTTATTCCTACATCATCAGGAAACCGGCCATAAAATAAATTTCGATGGGTGTAGGGAGATTGCCAATATAGAACATTATAAGACCAGAATAATCCGAGAAGCCATAGAAATTGAAAAACAAGGTGATTTGAATAAAAGGCAATTAACGCAACAACAACAGCACCATCCGGAAAACATAAATAACGACCAACGCCTGCGCAGATATAACCTTCGGCCCCGAGTGGGGGTATAAAAGGAAACGTCGCAGTCACCAACACTTCAGTCTCTATTCGGACGAGAGAAAGAAAGCTTCGAAAATGTTCTTTTCAGAACGACAGTAGTGAACGAATGTACACCCGGAATGAAAACATATATATATATATATATATATATATATATATATATATATATATATATATATATATATATATATATATATATATATATATCTATATATAATATATATATATATATATATATATATATATATATATATATATATATATATATATATATATATATATATATATATATATATATATATATATATATATATATATATATATATAGTATATATATATATATACAGTGTGTATCAGCCAAATGGAATAAATTCGATAATAAATAAATGGGGGCGTGTTCGGAAAAACGCTTGGACCCGTTGATTGGTATTTTTAGTTGCTCATTTTCTCCAATAAAAACTTTTTATACAGGGTGTGTCCTGTAACAGTGGTCAATGCCAACTTTCTTATTTCAAATGCAACACCCCGGATATTATTTAATTTGTGGATTCTTTAGGAGATTCTAAACATATTTTATGTTCAATGTCCTATACCTATCTTCAACTATTTCGGCAATATTAAGTGTTTTCAAATTTATTTTTATTTTATTTATTTCGAATTTATTATTATTCATGAAAGTGGCTCTGGTTACTGAACTATTTATTTGATTACAAAAATCCGCTACAACACACTCAATACTTATTTACCATTTAGGCCTTCATATTAAGAATGTAAGCAAAAACCATTTTAGCGTTCCTTTTTATTGATATGGAACAAAAAGAGCCAGTTTTGTTTACTTTTAAGTTTTGTTTACTTTTGTGTAAAATGCCTGGCCTTTCTCTTTGCAAGACAGTAGTTGTCAGTGTCAGTGTCATAGTCTTTTGAATTTCGTTAACTGCATAATACCTAATATCAGAAAAATGGTTCATTTAACAGAAATGCATAAAATAACAATTCTACAAATGATTGGTTATGGAGAGAACACATGAACACAAGTGGAAGTTGCTCGCTTATTTCATGAAAAATTTCCAAATTTGCCGTATATATCCCAAGGGACAATTAGTAAAATAGAAAAGCAGTTTCGCGAGCTTGGACATGTGAGGCAGATAAAAAAAGCAGCTGCCAATTCAATAAATGATGATACTAAATTGGATATTATGCTTGAGTTTGAGGAAAACCCACATATTTCTAGTCGACAAGCCGCCGCAATGTTCGATATTAGTCATTCGTCGATTATTCGAACATTAAAAGAAAATAAAATGCATCCCTATAAAGTGATACCAACTCAGGAGCTCATGGAAGACGATTATCATAGGAGAACTTATTTTTGTGAACAAATGATGGCTATGTTAGATAACAATGTTATTCAATTAGAACATGGTTTGTTTTCGGATGAGTGCACCTTTACACTTCACGGTCATGTAAATCGTCAAAATTGCCACTATTGGTCTCGGGAAAATCCTCACTGGATCAGCGAAGAACATACTCAATATCCTGAAAAGGTTAATGTTTGGGCAGGAATTGTTAGGGATCATATCATAGGCCCCTTTTTCATTGACGGCAATTTGAATGGCGATAATTATTTAGCACTGCTCCAAAATAATGTGGTGCTAACTTTGACAAATTTGTATCCGGATCCAGCAAACCCACAAGTTCCAGCGAATATGATATGGTTTCAGCAAGATGGAGCACCGCCCCATTACCAAATTAATGTCCGGCAGTACCTCAACGGAATATTTCCAAATCGGTGGATAGGGAGACGAGGATCGATAGAATGGCCAGCGCGATCCCCTGATCTGACGCCATTAGACTTTTTCTTATGGGGACATATTAAAAATGTTGTATACAAAACTAAACCCCTCGACTTAGCTGACTTAAGAAGACGAATAACGCTTGCGATTAGATCGGTCACGCCTGAGATGCTAAATAACGTTAGAAGAAATTTCTATTTAAGATTAGGAATTTGCCAAGACGTTCGCGGCGAGCATATTCAACAGTTCCTAAATTAACTTTCTACTTTTGTTTATACATTATGAAGAAATAAATAATTTTATTTTTTTAATCTTAATTTTTGCAATAAATTTGAAAACACTTAATATTGCCGAAATAGTTGAAGATAGGTATAGGACATTGAACATAAAATATGTTTAGAATCTCCTAAAGAATCCAAAAATTAAATAATATCCGGGGTGTTGCATTTGAAATAAGAAAGCTGGCATTGACCACTGTTACAGGACACACCCTGTATAAAAAGTTTTTATTGGAGAAAATGAGCAACTAAAAATACCAATCGACGGGTCCAAGCGTTTTTCCGAACACGCCCCCATTTATTTATTATCGAATTTATTCCATTTGGCTGATACACACTGTATACATATATATATATATATATATATATATATATATATATATATATATATATATATATATATACGTATATATATATATATATATATATATATATATATATATATATATATATATATATATATATATATATATATATATATATATATATATATATATATATATATATATATATATATATATATATATATATATATATATATATATATATATATATATATATATATATATATATATATATATATATATATATATATATATATATATATATATATATATATATATATATATATATATATATATATATATATATATATATATATATATATATATATATATATATATGTAGAAAATGGTTCCATCTTGATTTTATATCAATGACAAAGGCTACCCACGCATGCTATGGGAAAGAATATAAAAAAACCACAAGGGGTAAAGTACACATGCGATAGTTGCAACACCAAAAAACAAAAATGGTATCAAACACTGGTGGTACCAGTAATATATATATATATATATATATATATATATATATATATATATATATATATATATATATATATATATATATATATATATATATATATATATATATATATATATATATATATATATATATATATATATATATATATATATATATATATATATATATATATATATATATATATATATATATATAATATATATATATATATATATATATATATATATATATATATATATATATATATATATATATATATATATATATATATATATATATATATATATATATATATATATATATATATATATATATATATATATATATATATATATATATATATATATATATAATATATATATATATATATATATATATATATATATGCATATATATACAGTGTGTCCGAAATTGGTTATGACAGTATTAGGATCTCGGAAATCGTGATAGTTACAAAAACGTTTAAATGGAGAAAGTTTTAGACAATTATGTTTGTAATTTAACGCCGTTTTGCTCGCGATTCTACCTTTTTTAGTTTTTGAGATATTTTGAAAAAACCAAAAAACTGCATTTTCGAAAAAGTCCTATAATTTATTTATTTATGAAAATTTTCAAAATCTGTAAGAACATTATTAAGGCAACTTTTTACGTAGAGTGCACCTATTAAGTAAGATTTTACATACAACGTTTCGATTTTCTAGAACCATCATCAATTTTGTTTTTTCTTATGGCCGCTGTGTTCGATTTTAACAGTTTTGAAAAGAGTATTTCTTTAGCTTTTCAACGGTGTATCACACTTTGTAATTAGGTTATTACTAAAGGTGCAAAAAGTGCGTAGAGGAAATATTTAAACGTTTTTTGGAATTATCAAAGTAAAAAGTTAAAAATTAATAGTGTTAAATAGCAATATATTGTAATTTAACATCCAGTTCTACAAAAAATCAGTAAAAACTACTTAATAACATGATTGATTCGTGCACAATGTTCACATATGTTCAAACTACCACCCGCATATAACACTAACATCTTTGCCCAAGTAGGCTTTGCGTTTGAAATAAGACTGTTTAAACATTTTTTCGAATTATCGATATAAATTAAAATTTAATAGCTTCAAATAGCAATATTTTTAAATTGGACATTAAATTCTGCATAAAATCAGTAAGTTCTACTCAGTAACATTAATACTATGTGCACTGCACATAATGTACCCCGAAGAACGACTGTCGACAGAACTTCTTTTCAAGCGCTGCACTGATTAGAAGCTTGCTAGGGTTTTTTAAGAATCGCAACAGAAAGTATGCAAGTATGACAAGGAATGGAATAGGCAAATATTAGAATATTCTAATGAAAATCTGGTTTTTTCCATAAGAAGAATTGAAACAGAACTTCACATTCTGAAGTCAACCGTTCATGGCGATTTAAAAGTACTAACCTTACAAGAATTAACAGAAAATCAGTATGAACTACCTACTCAATAAAATTAATAAAAAAATGCTACATAATACTAGGATTTAAAATGTTGACCGTTTTTTTCTATGCAGTGTCCGCATTTCCTTTCAACTGTTCTGATTACCCGTTGAATGGTATTTCTATTTATATTTTCTAGAATATTTCGGGTTCGCTGCTCAAGAACTTGCCTATTTTCTGGGGGGTCAAATTCGTATATTTCATTTTTCGCACATCCCCATAAATAAAAATCCAACGGCGTGATATCCGGGGATCTAGCTGGCCAGCGGACAGGACCACTGTTGGATATTACGTTTTCACCAAAAGTTGTTGTTAAAAAGGTTTGTACATCCCTGCTGTTATGTGCAGGACAACCGTCTTGCTGAAACCACAAGCTATTAAACTGATCATCTGGCACAGCTTCTCCAATGGCAGGAACTATTTGATTCTGTAACATGGCAAGGTATCTTGGGCCTGTCAGTATCTGATCAAAAATAAAGGGACCAATGAGACGATTTCCTAAAAAGTAATGGAAAATATTGAATTATAAGCAATTCAATTAGACTATGTTTATCTTACCAAGCATCCCGCACCACACATTAAAACCAAATCGCTCTTGCAGCCTGCGTGGATCGCGTAGTTGCGGATTTTCAATAGCCCAATAATGGTGATTTTTTTTATTAAAAATGCCACAGTTTGTAAAATGAGTCTCATCTGACCAAATGACTTTATTGCAAAAAGCGGGATTTTCTCGACATCTATTGATATACCAATTACAAAAAACAATTCTTCTTTCGAAATCACCTGCTTGAAGTCCTTGCACAATTGTTGGCTTGTAAGGACGATATTTAGTTACTTTTAAGACGCCATGAACGGTAGATTTTGGAATTTGAAGTTCTGTTTCGCTTCTTCTTGTAGATGAAGTCGGATTTTCATTAAAATATTCTAGGATTTGCCTATTGCGTTGCTCGTTGTCTTTTGCATACTTCTTTGTGCGAATCTTATTAAAACTGCCAAACTCAAGCAAGTTTCTAACCAGCGTTTGAAAATAAGTTCTGCCGGCAGCCTGGCCTTTCGGGGTACGTGTCAAAATACACATCCATGGCCCTGTTTGCATTTCTTTCATTTTTAATATAACACACTAACAGATCAAACATTTCTTCATTAGAAAAGTTTAACGCCATTGTAATCCTTATTAAAACAGCGATGAATGTTAAATAAAACTTAAACGTTGCATTTTTGACAGATTAAAAGCATTCTATTATTTAAAACCAAAGCCTACTTGAGCAAAGATGTTAGTGTTATCTGCGGCTGGTCATTTGAACATCTGTGAACATTGTGCAATGTTATTGAGTAGTTTTTACTAATTTTTTGTAGAACTGGATGTTGAATTACATATTGCCTTTTAACACTATTAATTTTTAATTTTTTACTTTGATAATTCCAAAAAACGTTTAAATATTTTCTCTACGCACTTTTTGCACCTTTAGTAATAACCTAATTACAAAGTGTGATACACCGTTGAAAAGCTAAAGAAATACTCTTTTCAAAACTGTTAAAATCGAACACAGCGGCCATAAGAAAAAACAAAATTGATGATGGTTCTAGGAAATCGAAACGTCGTATGTAAAATCTGACTTAATAGGTGCACTCTACGTAAAAAGTTGCCTTAATAATGTTCTTACAGATTTTGAAAATTTTCATAAATAAATAAATTATAGGACTTTTTCGAAAATGCAGTTTTTTATATATATATATATATATATATATATATATATATATATATATATATGTATATATATGTATATATATATATATATATATATATATATATATATATATATATATATATATATATATATATATATATGTAGAAAATGGTTCCATCTTGATTTTATATCAATGACAAAGGCTACCCACGCATGCTATGGGAAAGAATATAAAAAAACCACAAGGGGTAAAGTACACATGCGATAGTTACAACACCAAAAAACAAAAAATCGTATCAAACACTGGTGGTACCAGTAATACCACTAAATGCCCTTCTAAAATGGTGACTGGAGGTATTCACATCCAGAATATGCACTGAATGATAAAATGGCTAAACTAAACGAAATGGACGACCGACAAATATACATATCTACTTGAGAAATATAATTAACAAATTTAGATAAACAGCATACCACAGCTTAAATTAACTTCCCTAAAAAATCAACTTGGAAAAGAAATAAATAGAAGCCGAGCAACTGAACTCAAAAATAATGTTATAATAAAAGGATTACCACATAGGTGAAAGGCGAAGGCCGGAAGAAAACAGTCAATAAAATAAAAAATTTATTGCAAATATGTTCGAAAACATATAACTGTTTCAGAATGGGTAAAGGGGGCAAATATCCAGCTCCAATAAAGCTTTGTTATGACAATTGTGCAGATAAAAACAACTATTAAAAGCAAGGAAGGTGAAAAAAAATAACAGCCAACGATATTGGCTTCGAGATGACAATAGCAAAGCAGAGATTATGAGGTAGAAGATGATTTAAAAAACTAACGCACCATGACTGAAACCTTGTTAAATATTTTCTATATGAATATTCAAGGTATGCGAAACAAGCTGGAGGATATCAAGTGTTTTATAAAATCAAATAACTGTAATATCTTAATTTTGTCAGAAACTTGGTTGTTCCATGTTGAAACTAATTTTTTTAACCTTGTAGGCTATAGCGCAGTGCATTCTTGAGGCGGAGTATCGGTGGGAGAGTTTCCATATATTTTAAAGACCATATTAAATATAACGTTAATGTACAAGAGTTTATCAATATTTTAGACAACATTCTTATGAATGAAGCTGGTAGAACAATGAGTGCAGGTAACTTTAATGCCAACATACTTGACAATAGTACAATAGGAACAGCAAAATATTTGGACACAGTTGCCACGGGTAGATTTCGTGTGGCCAATTCTATTGACACCGATAACACAACCTGCGATACCTCTGATAAACTTTCGGTGATAGACCATGTTCGAATAGCCCCTCGCATATAGAATATTTTAGTGATATTAAAATATTTAAACAAAAAGTAAAAAAAAAAGTTATGATGTTTTTGTTGCAAATAGGTCTATAGATACATTTGATCAAAATTCTAGTCAATATAATATATGTGCATTTAATTAATTAATACAATGTGTAACAACAGCAAAAAAACTCAATTTAGAAGAAACCTATAAGCTATCATACAGATAATACCTGGATTACATACGATTTTTTACAGTTAATAAAAGAAAGAAACAAATTGTATAAATTAAAAAAATATCCTTCCTTATGATGAGTTCCTCGTTGGTAGGATTAATGCATTAAAAAATAAAATCAACACAAAAAAACGAATATTAAAGTCATCATATTTTTAAAAAAAATAAGCAGAAAGCCGAAAATAATCCAAAAAAAACAGTGGAACGTTATCAGTTCACTTATCAATAACAAAGAATCAAAGAAACCATAAGTAGACAATATTCTAGTTAATGATACTATACACATAGTAAAGAAAAGTCTGATATGTTTGACAATTAGTTTTCAAATATTGACCAAAGTATTATTGGAGATATCAACTTGCACAAGTTAAACACACCTAACAAAAAAAATTAAGGAGGTATCCTCCAATAACAGCCTGTTTTTACAGGAAACAAACCCTAGAGAGATTTTAGAAACTCTGGCGAATATCAACAGGAATTCCTCTGCAGGATATGATTCTATATCTGTTAAGGATATTTTACTTATAACTGAAACTATTGTACCATTCTAGTGCAGCTGATAATTGATAAACCAAGTATTCGGGAGTGGTGTATTTCCTGATGAACTAAAAATCAGTAAAGTGACACCAATACACAAATCTGGTCCAAAGGACTTAATAGAAAACTACAGACCCATTATAGTAGTAAGAGCTTTCTCTAAAATTATAGAGAGTGTAATAAAAAATCGTGTAACTAATTTCCCTAACGTATGTTGAACTGGATAAATACCAATGCGGTTTCCAGGAAAACATCAGCATCTCAAGTGCTACATGTGATTTTTTAAAGTTACTAATGAGCTGGAGAACAAGAAAACTATAGTAGCAGTTTTTATTGAAATGCAAAAAGCTTTTGCTGTGGTCGACCATGAGGTTTTGTTAAACAAACTGGAATTATTCGGTATAAGAGAGCCATTACTATCTATAATAAAAACTTACTTACTAAACCGTCGGCAATGTGTTGTCCTAAATGACCATCAGAGTGAAGTATCAGTCACTACCTGCGGAGTTCCCCAAGGGTCAGTTTTGAGACCATTACTTTACTCGCTGCACGCCTTAAACCTAAAGCTAATGGGGCTCACTGAAGATACTTCACATTTGCAGATGTTATAGTATACAGTGACTTATCTAAGGATTCTCTCGAGTCCACCATAAATAACGATTTGATTACATATACTCACTAGTTATTGCAAAATAACTTAAAGCTTAATAGTAAAAGAACTGTATATAAATAAAAGCACAAAACCTATTGATTTGAATATTAAAATAGGAACTATTTAAAATAGGTATTACAGAAGTATTTAATGTTAAATATCTTGGCTTGTGGGTAGATAATTGGCTTTCTTGGGGACAACACATTGATAACGTTCATAAAAAAATTGTTGCCCCCAATTTTGGGGGCACTTTACAGATGTCAGGATTATTTAAGCAATGAAAATCGCTACCCTATTTATAATGCATGTATATTATCAAATTTAAGATACCTTATAAATATCTAGCGTGTATGTGGAATAAGGCTTTTCAATAAAACTCAAATGCTTGAGAACAAATCAACCAAACCTTTATTTAAATTTGACTGAAGAATTTCTACAAACTATCTATACTCAATTACAAACCTACTAACATTGGAAAAAATTTTGCAACTTGAACGAAGTAGTTCATTTTTAAAATATTAACTAACAAACAAAAACAAATTGTGCTCTGGTCCATGTAAACCAAATTCACAACCTTCAACTAGGTCTAATGGTAACTTATATGTAAATAATGTACACACCAATCATGGATTGAATAACCCTATTATGAGAGCTATACAGATATTTAACGCTTTACCAAGTGTATAATTAAAGATAGAGCTAGCTATGGATTGTCTGTAAGAGACTTAAAATCATAATTAAACTAACCTACTTGTTTAGAAGGTTTTACTCAACTATTTTAATCTTAATTCTATTGTTTGTTATTTGTGACTTGTCAACTCTAAATGTAATATTAATATGACAAACGAATTTATATGTATTCTGATACTAGCATGTATGTGTTGATTAAGAATCATACCTGTAATGATAATAAAAAAAACATTGTCTGTAAAATGAATGGTATTAATAAATAAATAAAATCTAACGAACAAACTCAAAATGCTTAATTTACAGGGTAATGGATAAACAAAAAATGTCGTATCTCTAATACATACAATATATACATACTGTAGAATACCGGCTAAAAAAAAATTCATATGAACTTTTAAGGTTTAAAAAAACTAGTGATATTTATCTGCAGCATTAGAGCCATGGATCAGCTTTTTGCCATTTTTATGATAAAGATATCTACAGGAACTGCTTCATGATGTTATTCAACGTACATTAGCGCCGTTTCCAAAGCAGATAAAGCCTATGTATGTGAAGCCTTTCTAGAAACTATTCTTGTCTTGAAGGAGTGCTGCAATTTCATTGTCTGTGTTTGACTTCATCCGCTTGAACCCACTCTTCCAAGTCATTTTCTGTAATTTCTTTGGTCGCATGTTACTTTCTCAACATCTCAAGTAGAGAAATTTCTACCATGACTTTCCGATGGTGTCTGATTTTATTTCATTCCAGGACTGGGCTATCCAAAACATCACATCTTTTAGGTTTATTGCCTTCAAGTGGGTTGTCAAATCTCTTCCATTTTTGGTTGTCTCTAGTAGAGGTTTTAGCAGATGGTATATTTGTACTGATGCTTAAGATTTTCCAGCACGCCGTTTGGTGGAAAAAATTGCACAATTATATCGCCGCTTAAAAGTTACTCGGAATTAGGGTGCGATGGAGCATTATCAAGGAATAATATGACATTTCTCGGCAAATTCATATTCTTTAAAAGTTTTGTTCCACCTTGGGTACGAATTCCTCAAAGAACCAACATTTAAACAGTGTAGCATTCTTCCACGGGTTTTGTAATAAACTGGCATTGCAGAAGGCGACGAATTCTTGAATGTTCTAGGCTTGGCCGATTTTCCAATCGTCATAAGAGGTATTCTGTGCTTACCACTTGCCTTGCTACAAGCTAAGATTGGCACCCTTTCTTTGCTTCATTTTTGCCCAGGGGCTGAAACATCTCCTATTTTTACACTAATGTTTTTGTAGGTAGCAATTTATAATTGAGTCGTCTCATCACAATTATAAATGTTCTCCACAGTGTATTCGCCATCTTAAATTTTTGTCTTAAACCTCTTCTTTGCACAAGCTAATAACAGAAGTGTCTGCTGATAATTTTTCACCGCAAATAGTTAGTGTATGCCATGCCTATCTTTCCAGTGATTTAGGCATCCAATGCTTTGAATCTTTCAGATCCTTCTAGAAACTGCGTACACGGCCTAACGCTTTGGCTTGTAAATTCTGCCCGCAGATCGGAGCTCCTTTTTCTCACTATTGTACGGACCTTAAAAACAAAGCATCTCCTAATTTTTCATAATAGTTCTTCTTCACAGATTTACGTTCACTTGTCCCAGTCAATTTTGATTTATGCCATTTCTCAAGTTGGCTGCGATTTCGTTTCTAGACACCGACAGTTACCTCATGAACTCCAAATTTAGCTGGAATCTTCTTCAGGGGCTATCCTTTATCAATCCGATCTAAAGCTCCCAGTTTTTTCTGAATAGATATGACAAGTTTCGCTACCGACATGATGAGTTTATCAACAAGGAAATATACGGTATAAAATACGTAAAAAAAACTTCAACAACCACTTAAAAGGCAAGAGCACGAAAATAAGTTACGCATCAAACCCCTTCCTTCCATTCGTGCGCGTACCAGTCACCGACGTCGCGCCCTCGGATAATCGAAACTCGGATAATCGGGATTCGACTGTAAATACAAAACGATAAAATAAATTTGACGTGTTCCGCCGTTTTTTTTTTTAGGCAAGTTTAATCTATCTGGAATACATTTTTTTTTATTTTCAGGTAGTCCCCTAGGGCTACCTTGTATAGTTAAAATTAAATTAAAATAGTTAAAAAAGTTTCATCATCTTTTCATCATTTGCTGAAAAGAGGCGAGTTTATATACCCAGTACTTAAAAAATTATATTAAAGCGCCTGTTGAATCGCCCGAAAACTGGAAAACACTACTACGGACCGAATTGCTTAAACACCCCGTATACTGATATATATGACAAGAAACCAGAAAACATAGTAAAGTCAGTGACAATTTAAATGCCGCACATGATGCAACATATGAAATAAAAAATAAGAACAAAACTACTTCCGAGATCCACGAAGAAAGCAAATATTCACGAACCGAAATAATTTAAAAGGAATAAATCACCTAATAATTAAAACACAAACATAGACAATATGAATATACGTTTAAATCTGCAAATAATACCCCCAAGTAAACCTACACCAGTGGCGAAAGTGCCTATCTAACGCATGCATAGCGAATTTATGTAAAACTCCGCCTCCTACGGATGTCCAGCCATCTGAGACATAGTAAGAAGTCCAGTTGATATTTTAAATCCGGCCTTACCTTTATTTGCATTGTTCAAATAGAAGTAGGAGCAATAAATCACTGTTTAAATTATCTCAAGATCCTGTAAGGTATGTTGGTTTTATTATTATTATTATTATTTGTCTCCCAATTTTTTCAAAATTAACTTCCGGTGGTTCGTGGGTTTGGGAGGGGTTTGAAAAGACACAATTATATTCTGTGCAACGTTTCGTAGATTTATTTCTACTTTATCAAGCACTAAAAGAAACAAAGCACATTTGATATAGAAAATAAAAAAAAATTGTAAACACATGCTGCTACCTGAACATTGTTAGCATCCGTGCACCCTTATTCCTAGACTCATTGTACAATTATATACACTTTTGCGTACATAAACGAAACAAAACTATATCAATATTCCCGCACTGGGTTTTGTCAAGGAACTGTGGAAATTATTTGCGAACAGATGTTACACTTTTTTGTTCTACTTAGAGATAAGAGTCTTGACTCTTTGTGTCGAGGATACGGGTACACTGACGCTTTGAAGATTGGTTGAAAAATTACATGTTACAAACAGGGGGGGGATGTTACATATAACAAAATATAGTAAAAGAACAGGAGTAAACATTGTAGCAATTTGAGATTTTAAAATTAATAAAAATAAAATAAAAAATATATATATAAAAAAATAAGGGGATGCAGTAGTAATAAGAGGTTTTTCCATTATATCTAATATATTTTTTGAATGTTTTTGCTTTCCTTGTATTTATCTAACATATTGCTGTAAATAACACATTGTGTGTCTGATCTTAGATTGATAGTATCATTCAAGTATATGTAAATCATTCCGCCTATGTTACGTTTGTACCAGTTAGTTTCTCTATTCAGATTACAGACCAGAATGGTAGTATTTTCGAATTGAAAGGTGTAGCCAGTGTTAAAGCGAAGAGAAGCTAATGCAGTTTTATCTTTTTTTGTTTGATTGTAGTTTTTACAGTCGTTCTGTATGTAGGTTTATTCTGTCGCTTAAATATTGTTTCGTTTGTCCTATATACTGTTTTCGGCAAGAACAAGGGATGTTATAAATGACATTAGATTGTTTATCAAATGCTGTACGATCTTTGATTGTGGTGTACAAATAGTTTGTTCTTTTGTAGTTGTAGAAAGCTAGTGGTACGTTGGCATTGTTAAAACACCTTTCAATCTTTTGTGACAAACCATTGATGAATAGAAACTTCCGATTTTTTTTTGTTTAATGGATTTCTAATAGGGTTTCTTTGAATTTATTAATGCAGATGTTTTAAAAATTAGATAAGTGGTTATTTAGTATTAAAATATTCTTTATAATTTTATTTTATGTTGTCATTGTAAAAGGACGGGTGACTGAGGGTTGTAGCTCTATGCAGCATTCCTGTGATAGTACCAGTTTTTTGCGAAATAGGATTATTTGAGTGGAAGTTTAAAACTCTGCCAGAGCTGGTAGGTTTGCGAAACCATCAGTTAGTTCAAAAAAAGCCAAGTTTTTTTTCTTTTTCTAGTTCAATTGTAAACTGAATATTGGAGTGATATCCATTAAAGCAGTCCAAAATGCAGTCATACTCATTTTCCGGAACTGCAGTGATCATCCACGTATAAAAAGAAGAAAGGTACCCTAAAAGGCAGTTTACCCAAAACTGTAGTCACTAGGTCGTTCATTAAATTGTTTGCTAAGGTAGGACTCAACGGATGACCCATTACGCTTCCGTCTACTTGTAAATATATGTTGTTTTTAAAAGTAAAAAAACTAGAATCAAAGCAAAAAGCAATAATTTCTAAGAATAGTTGTTTAGGTGTGTTGACATAAGCAGATATGATACCCAATTGCCTACCAATAACATCTAATATAAGCTGTTTTGGAATATTAGTAAACAACGACACCACAACGAGTGATACAATTTTATGGAGGTGGTAAAGTTATTGTCTCCAAGAGTTCAACACACTCAAATGAGTTTTTTACATTAAAAGAATACGTTTCAGTGCGGGAATATTGATATGGTTTTGTTTCGTTTAAATACGCAAAAGGGTATATAATTGTACAATGAGTCTAGGAATACGGGTGCACGGATGCTAACAATGTTCAGGTAGGAGCATATGTTTGTAATTTATATTTTTATCTTCTATATCAAATGTGCTTTATTTCTTTTGGTGCTTGATAAAGTAGAAAGAAATCTACGAAACGTTGCACAGAATATAATTGTGTCTTTTCAAACCCCTCCGAAATCCACGAACCACCGGAAGTTAATTTATTATTAACATTTATAATTTTTTATGCCTGATAGTAAGTTTAATACATTCAGGCAAAATATGTTTTACCAAGTAGGTACTTTATAAGTAGCCTAATTTATATATTTTTTTTATAGTATAAAAATATAATAATTTTACATTTAACAGTTCGCTTAAAGCGGCTGGAAGGGAAGATCTTTTAGAAAAAAGTTATAGTAATTACAAGTTATGCGAAGATCATTTTGAAAGTGTAAAGCGCCTTTATGATACCGCTATAGCGACAATTTTTCCTGGGCCAAAGCGCAGATCTGATTTTTTATTCAAAGAACCTCCGAAAAACGCCATAATATCAGATAGGTAATTTTATTGTTAAAGACAGCATTGTTAAAATACCGGTACCGATAATCATATTAATCCCGGTAAGATTAAAATAACCCAACTGCCGTGGCTCAGGGGCAGAGAAAATCAAATCTTAGACGTTAGGAAAGTGAACACGGTCATCCATTACGCAAAAAGTTTATTTCTATAGCTACTGATAAAATTAAAGAAAATGTAAACGTTAAATAAACCAACCTTGAACAACTAAAATTTTTAATCATGCTAGTAATGGTCTTTAAAGGCATGACAATAATTTGTTTTTATCAACAATCAAACGTAATTTTAAAATACTGTAATGCAACTATCTACTATAATCTAGTCTAAAAATTTCGTATTAAGGTAAAGCAAATATTAGATAGACAATCAAATAAAAAATTAGCATTTTTTGACAATATATATGCTTATACTAACTTCATAACTTAACACTCAATAATTAAATAAATCCGCTCAACAAATCGAATTGACATACCGACTTGTATTAACAAGACTGTTTCATCCGACCGTTGCTTAGTTTAGCTATCAGCTATCCCGGCGCGAAATAGATTCTTGTTACTTGTACAATACAGATAATTAAAAAACGTATTTCCTAAGAACTGAGAACATTTATTCGAAAATGTTTTTTTACGGGACACGTAAAAGCAGTTTGTCGCTTGTCTATGATTTGATTTTCCCCGTTATAGCACGTTATAGCAATACATCGTTTTTTGTCATTATATTATTTATTTTATCCTTATTTTAGATATTACCCAAAAACCTTGTTGTTAATGCTGATAATATTGGTTTTACTTAAAAAAATCATAAAATGATGGCATTTTACAATGTAATTCCTTAATAAAAGAGAGGATATTCTTAATCAAGTACTTACATAATTAATGCTCAGATATTTTTTATAATTTTGTGCATAAATAAATATTTTGCTGAAAGTTAAAAATGTGTTTTTTTCCCTAATTTAAATACCATTTTCTGAATAGTGCAGGAATATGAGCATTTGGCATTTTTTTAAAACACCAATATAATTAGATTTTCATTTAAATGAAATAAGATTAAATCAAATTTATATCGCAATAAAAGCAAAAATAAGGACCTTACAAAACCAGTTATTCACATATTATAATACCTAAATATTCGTAACATTTTGTTACCAAAAAAATTTGAATTGGTGCGGGTAATGCTATTTTTACTTTATTAGTAATTTTTAATATCCAACAAAGTTTTTGGTGCGAGCCATACATGTCTCTGGCGCCGAGGCCAAAGAAAATTGACGCGCTACTTGTCTAAGTTTTGCATCTGGTGTAGGTTTATCTCAGCCATACCTACAGGTATTTATTATTTTGTATTATAATTATGACCTTCATTTTGTGTCAAAATTAAGAATTAAATACTTGCTATAACTTTATTTCGTTAGGATTCCTGATATTTCTCTACTTTTTGGTATGTATATTAATAGTATTCAAGGTCTATTATTAAACAAACTCAAATACACGCCATCTTGAAAAAGTGGTAAATTTCTTAAAGAATGGAAAATGAATGGATTTTTATTCGAAACTCGATTTTTTATCAATTTTAATAAAAAAAATGTGAATCTGTCTTGTAACAGAGGTGGAATGTTTGACATATTTAATCGTTTTTATCCCAGGAGGTACGGATACGACTCTACAAGAGGTCAAATAATGACAAATAGAATTCGTGCAAGCAACAATTCAAAAATTTATTCAAGCTCAACTCTGATCGAGATGAATTTTACATCACTTTCTAGAGGCTATGTAGATGCTTCTTTATGTATTTACTTGATTCGCCTAGGATCAGCCTTTCAAAGCGAAACGTAAAGCACTCTTAGCAATTTTATATCTAAGTGGCTCGCTCTGTATAAACCGGAGAGTAATTTTGGCGACATGATTTAATGCCCCTTTGAAGTTAGTTTATGGGAACTTTAGTGAAAAATAGTGAAAATGTCTTAAGGATGCCCCTTTTTTATTTTTTAGCTACTTCCCGTGCTCCGATACTGCCTATTACTGAACTTGTCTGAGATTTCTAGACGAGAAAACCGAAAAAAAAATCCCTATCGGAAGCCTCTGCTGGCTTATTATTATCGGTCCCACCGAAATGCTATTCCACCAAAAGAAGCGCCCATTTTTCCTCTATGATCGACTTATAAGAATTTTTCTAAGACTTATTGTTACCGAGCTAGAGCGCGGCAATCGTCAAAAAACAGAAAATTTTAAAAAATATCCCTCCAGAAAGAGAAATGCGCGCATAGTAACAATAGCGGTGTGCGCTACTGCTACTTTTTTTAATATTTTTGTAGCAGCATAACCATATGGCTAAGATTTTAGTAACATTCCACATTATATGGTTTTTACGTATTTTATAGGCACCTTACTGCTAAAAACGCGATAAAAAAATAGTTACTGGAGTGGCAAGTTTATTTGGTAGAGTACTTCGCTAAACCGTTGGATAGACAAACTTACACATGTAAAATTTTTAAAAAAATCAGTCATTTCCTTTACCGGGAACTTCTCTCGTTATGATCCAATTTAATTCCGTACATAGTCACCATATATATATATATATATATATATATATATATATATATATATATATATATATATATATGTGTTACATATAGATTTTTTTACGTTGATTTTTTTAAAATTTTATTTGGCCGCCATTTTGTTTCGCTATGTTAAATTCGTACCACAAGTTTACCAGTTTATCTCTATAACAAAAATTAGGATGTTTCTTGTTCACAAATTGAAATTAATTTAATAAGCAGTATTTTGAGGATGATTTTTTAAAAATATTTTTGTTTTGCTATCTTGGATTTATAGCAAAGTGTTACCAGTTCATTTCTATGCAGCACTTGACTTTTTGTGCAAAATTTGAGGTAAATTGGATAATCAGTTTTTTTAGTTACAGTTTTGCTAACATTGTTCCGCCATATTGTCATCCACATATGACCCTTAATTTTTGAGTAAAATTTGAGGTCCACCTAGAAAGTAGTTTTTAAACTATGCCGCGAACTAACAGACAGACCGACGGAATTGATAAAACATATTTTTTGGCATCTAGGGACGCTAAAACGTGAAGATATAAAAAACCTGAGAGGGTGATTTTTTATTAGAAACATTTTATTTGACCGACATTTTGTTCCTCAATCTTGAATTAGTAACACAGTTTTAATAGTTAATTCCTATATCACAATTAGTTATAGCATACAATTTGAAATATATCCATTAAGTAGTTTTTCAGGCCGAATTTTTAAATAATTTATTATGCCGCCAGTTTGTTCCGCCATCTTAGATTCGTACAAAAACCACCACTTGATTCCAACATAATATTTGATGTTTGTAACAAATTTGAGATAAATTGGAGAAGTGGTTTTTTAATAATAATTTTATTTGGCCGCCATTTTATTCAGCCATCTTGAATTAGTACCATAATTTTCTAGTTAACTCCTATACCACATTTAGTTATGGCACACGACTTCTAATGGATCCATTAAGTAGTTGTTTCAGGCACAATTTTTAAATATTTTATTAAGCCGCCATTTTGGATTCAACAATTGTTTTTCCCTATATCGAACCATTCACAATGTTCATTACGAATTTTGTCGTTTAAAAAAATATTCTTCTGTCAAAAAAAAATGTTTTTTTCCCATAAATTTTGCACTGCATAACATTTTTAAATATGGTTAAATTCAGTTTTCATGTAACTTTTAGAGGCGTCAAAAATATTTTGACGTGATTTTTGAGCTGCATAAAATTTTCAAAAAGGGCTTTCACAGATTTATTAACTTCTAGTGGCGTATTTTTGTTTTAAATCTTTTGACAGCTATCAAAAAAGTTGGTTTTTTTTCTCCGTTATTTTTGGACTGATTAAAATTTTTAATTATAAATAATTTAGAAGCTCAATTGATTTGAAAAAAATATTATGGCATACCTCAAAAAAAACTGTTTTCCCCCCAACTTTTGAACTGAAAATTTAATAGTTTTTCGTTTAACTTTTATTTAAAAAAAAAATCGTCAAATAAAATAGTTTTTTCCGTAACATCTGAACTACCTAAAATTTTTAAATATGGTTTTCACAGTTCCTTGTAATTTTTAGTAGCGTAATTTATTTGAAAAAAATATTTTGACATCTGTTAAAGAAATTGTTCTCCCTTTAACTTTTGAATTGCTTTTTATAGTTTCATATAACTTTTGTGATGTAATTTATTTGAAAAAAATATTGTGACATTTGTCAAAAAAAAACTATTTTGAAGCACATTGGATATAGAAGATAAAGATATAAATACAAATAACGTTACTATGCGCACATTTCTCTTTCTGAAAGGAACATTTTTAAAATTTTCTGGTTTTTGACGATTGCCGCGCTCCAGCTCGGTAACAATGAGTCTGAGAAAAATTCTTATCAGTGGATCATAGAGGAGAAATTGGCGCTTCTTTTGGTGGAATACGATTTCGGTGGGACCGATAATAATAAGCCAGCCGAGGCTTCCGAGAGGTTTTTTTTTTCGGTTTTCCCGTCTAGAAATCTCAGACAAGTTCAGTAACGGGCAGTATCGCAGCACGGGAAGTCGCTAAAAAAATAAAAAAAAAAGTATGCTTAAGGCATTTTCACTATTTTTCACTAAAGTTCCCATAAACTACCTTCAAAGGAGTATTAAAAAATCACGTCGCCAAAATTACTCTCCGGTTTATACAGAGCGAGCCATTTAGATATAAATTGCTAAGAGTGCTTTACGTTTCGCTCTGAGGGGTGATCCCAGGCGAATCAAGTAAATACATAAAGAAGCGTCTACATAGCCACTAGAAAGTGATCTAAAATTCATCTCGATCAGGGTTAAGCTTGAACAAATTTTTGAATTGTTCCTTGCACGAATTCTATTTGTCATTATTTGACCTCTTGTAGAGTCGTATCCGTACCTCCTGGGATAAAAACAATTAAATATGTCAAAAATTCCACCTCTGTTACAAGATAGATAGATAGATTTACATATTTTTTATCCGAAGTCGAAAAAATTGATAAAAAATCGAGTTTCGAATAAAAACTTACTCATTTTTCCATTTTTTAAGAAATTTACTTTTTCAAGATGGCGTGGATTTGACAGCTGTTACTTTCACCGACATGCCATTATAAGCAGTTTGACAGGGATGTGATCTTTTTAACTCGAAATGCCTCTAGAAGTTTGTTTAATATATATAATAATAGAATTTGAATACTATTAAGATACATACCAAAAAGTAGAGAAATATCAGGAATCCTAACGAAATAGAGTTATAGCAAGTATTTAATTCTTAATTTTGCACACAAAATGAAGGTAATAATTATAATACAAAATAATATACATGTATGTATGGCCCAGATAAACCTACACCAGATGCGAAACTTAGACAAGTAGCAAGTAGCGTCAATTTTCTACAAGAGTCTGGGGAACAGATTTGTGGGAGCTCCGAAATCGGTCGATCATACTCTTGTAGTCAGGGTGCTGGTGGTAAATTTTACTGATATGTTGTTTCGCAAAGAAAAAATAGAAATAAGTGTATCTATTAATACTTTTAATAAATTTAAAAGTAGTAGAAAAATGTGTATTTATAAATAATTTTAACAAGTAATAACCGGTGAGGATTTTAAAGTTTTACAAGGCGTTATCGGAAAGATGGTTTGGAAATTTAATAAGGCAAGGGGGCAGATTTTAACTTCGATCATTATTAACTAAATACAGCATCATTCCCGAATTAGGGCAAAATGTGTGTCCGCAAAGTAAGAGTGGAGTTTGTTTATTTGTTTTTATTGCACTTTTGCTAATAAGAATACAACTAAATTTAAAAGTAAGTGGTTTCCACTATTTAGATACGTTATTATCCAATAAAAGCCGCACAGCGATTTGATTTTTTTCATGGGTAGACGGTAGCTTAAACTTTTTTTGTTAGTTTGTTTCTTTTTGGTAGAAAATAATTTTCTTCCCTGAGGTTGTGCTAAGAACAGGAGCTTTGAATGTCGGTATTGCTGAATTAGATTTAATTACACTTAATGTCGGTCCAATGGAAGACAAAGCATTTACAATAATTTTCCAATGTTCTACTATAGTGGCTACATTCAAATATGAATGAAATGTCTCCAGAAGTTTTGCCTTACGTTGATTTATATCAGAGTTCGGTATGTATGTGGACCTTAAAAGGTGATTTATAATAACTCTCTGTTCTGCTTTCTGAGGATTTTCGTCTATAATTAAATTCAGTGACGGCTCGTACTCTAAAATTTAGGGTCGGCCGAGGCTCACAGCCAATCAAGGGCGCTTTTGCGGTGAAGGGGTAATGAGGTAATTAGCAACCCCCCATTTACAATAAAATATATTAACAGACTTTTCTCTTTAAATTAACCCCCCCCCCCCAGAAAGATTTTCCTAAAATCGCCTTTGAGGCCAATGTGGTGTTAATTGGTGCCGCGTCCAAATATGATCAAATACTAGTCTTATTATTTTCCGTTTATTTCTTCAATGATAATTAGTTAGGCATATATAGCAGATCTAGGCTAGAGTATAAATTTAATAAATAAGAAAAAAATGTTAAAAAAACGTTTTAGTCAATTTAATTTTTTAATATTTTAATGTATCTTTCTTCAAGAGGAAAATAAAATCGATGCAAGAGTAAAAGCTACATACACAACCAAAAAAGTCCATTGTCCAGCAAGAACCACGATACGGCTGGCCGACTTATAAAACAATTGCAAATGATATTTTAAAATATTCACTTCACATTTCGTCACTACATTTAAACACGTAACATGGAGTGAAAATTACTAATATAATATGTTAACCATCATTAGTTATGACTAATTTAAAGAACTAAAAAATTCATTTAAAATTAAGTAGTATCATTTAAAAATAAGTAGTATCATTTTATAATAATTACAATTAATACTTGAAAAATGGCAGTATTCAATTGGGAAAAGTTCCGGGGATACGGCCACATCGAGACGGGCCGGTGTTGGGTGATATAAGCTACGACGAACGTTATGTCATGTGGATGTATGCGGACGTGCTACGTACCGCGTGAATTGTAGCTGAAGTCTCGCATGTGAGATGATGGAATCGGCTGGCCGAGCGACCGTCTATAATAAATATATTAGAATATCTGTGGACGGTGGCCCACGGAGTGCTGTTAATGACGTTATTTATATGTTAGTCAAGCAACGATAATAGGGATGCCTACCTATGTTGCTATATGCCCAGGAAATAATAAAGTACATTTTGGTTTCGTGCGTTTTTAGGATGTTTGCAAAATTATTTTTGAAAAATATTTACCTACTTTTTTAAAGAGATTTTTCCCTGTATATTTTCTGGTACAGCCCGGTCGATCCTGGCGCCCCTGAGGAGCCGTCACTGATTAAATTATTACTTAGATTCTCATCTTTCAGAACCTGGTGTGAGCTAGAATTTATATCTAATGCTGTATTATTGGGCGTTGTTTTTAAATATGTGCAAAGCATATGAATATGTTTGCACATATTCCATTTTATAGCCGAATCTACGCACGTGCATATATACGAGTGTATTCAGAATTACATTCTATACATTTAAGAGCACAGGTAAAATCTGGCTTTAGAATCTCAACTTTGTATAATTTTTTTGAGAAGATGGCACGGTCCAAGTTCCGTCTTTATTTGTGAAAACTGATGTAGGTATTATCAACACAAACTTTTTTTGCTGTCTTATGTCGCTGTCTTAAATCACCTAACTTCTTTGGAATTTCTCCTAAAATGCAAACAAATATATTTAAAAACCATACAAAAGAATTCCTTCTATAATTTTTACATTTCTATGCATCCCCAACAATTTTTTAATAGCTTCAAATCATGACGGTCATCCAAAATTTTGTTTTTTTTTAACTCACCTCTATGGTATAAACTATGCCTTCAATTATTGTGCAATCAAACCTTTCCATTGGTTGCTCTTGTTTCTACTAGAAATAATGTTAATTAGAAGTGTTTGTAACAAAAAACTGAAAGCGTTTTAGGTATAATAATATTACGCACCTCAGAATTGTTAATCACTTTACCCAAAGCTAGTTTATAAAAGCAAATCTAATTTAATTTAATACTTAACAGTGTTCTGTAATCTAATTGAAAACATATTTAAAATACTAAAATATAAGTTTCTCTGTACGCTACACGGTCGAACAACACAAGAGCGTTACATGCGTTGTCGATGCCAATCGTACAAACTCGGAACTCCTACAAATCTGTTCCCCAGACTTTTGTCAATTTTCTTTGGCCTCGGCGCGAGAGACATGTATGGCCCTCACCAAAAACTTTGTTGGATATTAAAAATTATTAATAAATTAAAAATAGCATCACCCCCACCAATTCAAATGTTTCAGAAACAAAATGTTAGGAATATTTAGGTATTATAATAGGTGAATAACTGGTTTTGTAAGGTCCTTATTTTTGCTTTTACTGCCATATAAATTTGATTTAATCTTATTTCATTTAAATGAAAAACTAATTATATTGGTGTTTTAACAAAATGCCAAATACTCATATTCCTGCACTATTCAGAAAATGGTATTTAAATTAGGAAAAAAACACATTTTTAACTTTCAGAAAAGTATGTATTTATACACAAAATTATAAAAAATATTTTTTTTTTTTTAAGTAAAACCAATAATATCGGCATGAACAAACAAAGTTTTTAGGTAATATCTAAAATAAAGATAAAATAATAATCTAATGACAAAAAACGATGCATTGGTATAACGTGCTATACGGAGAAAATCAAATCATAGACAAGCGACAAACTGCTTTTACGTGTCCCGTCAAAAAACATTTTCGAATAAATGTTTTCAGTTCTTAGAAAATACGTTTTCTAATTATCTGTATTGTACAAGTAACAAGAATCTAGTCCGTGCCAATTCGTGCCGGGATAGCTGGTAGCTAAACTAACCAACGGTCGGATAAAACAGTCTTGTTAATTCAAGTCTGTATGTCAATTTGATTTGTTGAGCGGATTTATTTAATTATAGAGAGTTATGTTATAGAGTTAGTATAAGCATGTATATTGTTAAAAAATGCAATTTTTTTTGTGTATACCGTGGCTGCTCCTCAACACAAACGTTATATTATTATATAAACTATTTTATTACTTGTTTTATTTTTTCAGTTATTTTATTGTCTATCTAATATTTGCTTTACCTTAATACGAAATTTGTAGACTAGATTATAGTAGACAGTTGCGTTACAGTCAACAATAAAATTACTTTTTATTGTTGATAAAAACCAATTATTGTCATGCCTTTAAAGACCATTACTAGCATGATTAAAAATTTTAGTGGTTCACGGTTGATTTATGTAACATTTGCATTTTCTTTAATTTTATCTGTAACTATAATAATAAACTTTTTGCGTAATGGATTACCGTATCATAAAGGCGCTTTACACAGCTTGTAGATACTGCAAAACATTTACTTTCAAAATGATCTTCGCATAACTTGTAATTACAATAACTTTTTTCTAAAAGATCTTCCCTTCCAGCCGCTTTAAGCGAACTGTTAAATCTAAAATTATTATATTTTTATACTAAAAAAAAACTATAAATTAGGCTACTTATAAAGTACCTACTTGATAAAACATATTTTGCCTGAATCTATTAAACTTACTATCAGGCGTAAAAAATTATAAATGTTAATAATAAATTAACTTCCGGTGGTTCGTGGATTTGGGTAGGGTTTAAAAAGACACAATTATATTCTGTGCAACGTTTCGTTACACATCGCTTACGTTATCAAGCACCAAAAGAAATAAAGCACATTTGATATGGAAGATAAAAATATAAATTACAAACACCCGCTCCTACCTGAACATTGTTAACATCTGTGCACCCTTATTCCTAGACTCATTGTACAATTATATACACTTATGCGTACTTAAACGAAACAAAACTATATCAATATTCCCGCACTGAAACGTATGCTTTTAATGTAAAAAACTCATTTGAGTGTGTTGAACTCTTGGAGACAATAACTTTACCACTTAACCATAAAATTATATTACTCGATGTGATGTCGTTGTTTTATTACTTAATTATTGCTTTTTGCTTTGATTCTGGTTTTTTTACTTTTAAAAACAACATATATTTTCTACTAGACGGAAGCGCAAGCGGGTAATCCATTGAGTCCTACCTTAGCAAACATTTTAATGAACGACCTAGTGACTACAGTTTTGGGTAAACTGCCTTTTAGGGTACCTTTCTTCTTTTTATACGTGGATGATTCCATCACTGCAGTTCCGGAACATGAGTATGACTGCATTTTGGACTGCTTTAATGGATATCACTCCAATATTCAGGTTACAATTGAAATAGGTAAAGAAAAAAAACTTTTTAGACATTGAGGTGGTTAGAAACGAAGACGGAACTTTAAAAACTAACTGGTTTCGCAAACCTACCAGCTCTGGCAGAGTCTTAAATTTCCACTCAAATAATCCTATTTCTCAAAAAATTAGTACTATCACAGGAATGCTGCATAGAGCTACAACCCTCAGTCACCCGTCCTTTCACAATGACAGCATTAAATTTATATTATATAAAATTATAAAGAATATTTTAAAACTTTAAAATAACTACCCATCTAACTTTTCAAACATCTGCATTAATAAATTTAAAAAAACCCTAATAGAATCCATTAAACAAAAAAGTTTTTTTAAGTTTCCATTCATCATTGGTTTGTCACAAAAGATTGAAAGGTGTTTTAACAATGCCAACGTACAACTAGCTTTCTACAACTACAAAACAACAAACTATTTGTACACCAAAATCAAAGATCGTACAGCATTTGATCAACAATCTAACGTCATTTATAACATCCCTTGTTCTTGCGGAAAACAGTATATAGGACAAACGGAACAATATTTAGGCGACAGAATAAACCAACATAAAAACTACCGTAAAAACCACAATCAAACAAAAAAAGACAAAACTGCATTCGCTTCCCATCGCTTTAACACTAGCCACACCTTTCAATTCGGAAATATTACCATTCTGGTCGGTAATCTGGATAGAGAAAATGGTACAAGCGTAATATAGGCAAAATGATTTACATATACTTGAATGATACTATCAATCTAAGATCAGACACACAAAATTTAAGTGTTATTTATAGCAATATGTTAGATAAATACAAGGAAAGTAAAAACATTCAAAAAATATATTAGATATAATGGGAAAACCCCTTATTACTACTGCATCCCTTTTATATATATATATATATATATATATATATATATATATATATATATATATATATATATATATATATATATATATATATACTCTGTGTCCGAGATAAGGAGGGCCACTATGGGGATTTTGGAAACGGTAAGAGATACAACTTTGGTTAAATGGGAGAAAAGTTGCGTAATCAAGGGTCTAAGAAAATGGCGTTTTCAAATTCCTGAAACATTTTTCGGATTTTGAGATATTTTGAAAAAATTGGATTTTTTGATTTTACGAACTATTTTTTTCTGGCGTTATTATTTACCCTAGAGCGAAACCAATAACAATTCTCCACAGCAACTTTTAATGCTCTTTAGGACGACGTTATTAGTTTCTTAATCTGACGTTTCGTTTTTGTGGGACCATCATCAACTTCATTTTTTTAAATACGGCCCTGATATTCTGATATCAGATTCTGAAAGCCCTTTCTATTTCGAATTCAACGATGTATAACACTTTATGGTTTAATTGCGTTTTAGTCTTTTTTTCTTGCCTTACACAAGAAAATTCCTATTACGGACCTGTACACACCAATACACATATGAAAACCGAAATAGTATTGACGACTTGACTTTTTTTTAATGTAGATTAGTTTTAGGCCGATAATGGACATTTCATCTAATATAAAAACATCATTTTATTCGTAATCATACAGTCATATGAAAAATTCAAATTCTGCAGGTATTTTCTCGTGTACCATTCGCAGTATGAACGACGATAATTTTCCAAATACATACATACGCAAAAATTAATTAATAGAAGACATGACTAATTATTGCGCACTAAATTACACAGTAAGCAAATGTGTCAAAAAATCAACGTTACTGACAATTATTAAAGAAAAGCAGGCTCCGGAAAACAAATGAATGTGTTGATGGCCTCTTATACATTTGAATTGTCAGCTAACGTTGATTGTTTGACACATTAGCTTACTGTGTAATTTAGTGCGCAATAATTAGTCATTTCTTCTATTAATTATGTTTTCTAACGAAGAAAAGTTTGACATGGTGGCGTGTTTCATTTCATCCAACAGAAATTGTTCTGTTGCGGAGCGTTTGTATTTGCAAAAATATCCCGAAAGAAGACAGCCAAATCAAAGGATCAAATTAGTGGCAAACCTTAAAGCATATGGTTCTTTCAAAAAACCTGTAGTTTCGCGACAAAAGAAGAGCAATGAAGAAACAGTACATAATGTTTTGTTAGCGGTCACTGAAAATCCCTGTACATCAGTCCGATTGGTCGAACGAAATGTTGGTATACCAAAATCAACGACGCATTGTATTTTACAAAAACAAAAGTTCCATCCGTATAAGTACAGAATTTGTCATGGACTTCGACCAGGCGATTTAGAGCGACGTCGCTCATTCTGTGAATGGTACACAAGAAAATGCCAGGAGAATATGTATTTTCCATATTACATAATATGGTCTGATGAAAGTATGGTTACGAATAACGGTATTTTCAATAGACGAAATGTTCATTATTGGTCTGAAACCAATCCACGTTTAAACAAAACGTCGAGGCACCAACACCGCTTTGGTTTTAATATGTGGGCTGGTATTATTGGCACAAGGATTGTAGGACCATTTATTTACAACCACAACCTGACATCAGAGCGTTACCTACATTTGCTGCAAAATGATTTAGAGGATGCTCTCGATAATATGCCTCTGGCGACAGTTCGCAACTGTTGGATGCAGCAAGATGGTGCACCTGCACATAATTCCAGAGCCGTTCGAGCATATCTATCCATGAGATTTCCAGAGAAGGTGATTAGCACGCATTCGGAAACACCCTGGCCAGCGCGTTCACCCGATATAACCCCGCTTGATTTTTTCGTATGGGGGTTCGTTAAGAATCATGTTTATCAGCGAAATTTTGCTACAGAACAAGAACTGAGGGGGTTAGTTTTGGAAGCCTTTGCTAATATTACTCCACAAATTTTGGCTAGGGTGTTAGAATCAACGGTTAGAAGGTGCTATCTATGCTTAGAAAACGACGGAAATCTTTTTGAACATTTAATATAAATTTAGTTGTTTTGTTCGTATTCCCTTGTTGTTGCTTTTTAATTTTTAGATCTTCTGCTAAATTAATTGTATTTGATCTTTGTTTATTCTATTAAATTAGTGCATCAATTCAACCACTAGATTATTATTAAACACCTAAATGACATAAAGTGTCATATGTTATGGCTAATTGTTTATTCTTTGAAATTAAACTAAACTGAACTTAACTAAACTATGTACAGGTCCGTAATAGGAATTTTCTTGTGTAAGGCAAGAAAAAAAGACTAAAACGCATTTAAACCATAAAGTGTTATACATCGTTGAATTCGAAATAGAAAGGGCTTTCAGAATCTGATATCAGAATATCAGGGCCGTATTTAAAAAAATGAAGTTGATGATGGTCCCACAAAAACGAAACGTCAGATTAAGAAACTAATAACGTCGTCCTAAAGAGCATTAAAAGTTGCTGTGGAGAAGTGTTATTGGTTTCGCTCTAGGGCAAATAATAACGCCAGAAAAAAATAGTTCGTAAAATCAAAAAATCCAATTTTTTCAAAATATCTCAAAATCCGAAAAATGTTTCAGGAATTTGAAAACGCCATTTTCTTAGACCCTTGATTACGCAACTTTTCTCCCATTTAACCAAAGTTGTATCTCTTACCGTTTCCAAAATCCCCATAGTGGCCCTCCTTATCTCGGACACAGAGTATATATATATATTTTTTTTTTTTTAATTTTATTTGTATTAATTTTAAAATGTCGAATGGCTACAATGTTTACTCTTGTTCTTTTACTACATTTTGTTATATGTAACATCCCCTGTTTGTAACATGTAATTTTTCAACCAACCTTCAAAGCGTCAGTGTACCCGTACCCTCGACACAAAGAGTCAAGACTCTTAACTTTAAATAGAACAAAAAAGTGTAAAATCTATTTGCAAATATACTAAATTCACCATTTTCACAGTTCCTTAACAAAACGCAGTGCAGGAATATTGATATAGTTTTGTTTCGTTTACGTACGCAAAAGTGTGTATATTTGTACAATGAGTCTAGGAATAAGGGTGCACGGATGCTAACAATGTTCAACTTAACCGTATTTAAAAATGTTATGCAGTGCAAAATTTATGGGGAAAAAACAATTTTTTTAGACAGGAGAATATTTTTTTTTAACGACAAAATTCGTAATGAACATTGTGAATGGTTTGATATAGAGAAAAACAATTGTATTTTGCAGATGTCAATTTCCTAATCAATTGTGTTATTAAAATTGTATCAAATAGTAAAACCTATTAAAAGCTTACACCAGAACCAATTCTGACAGAATATTCTTTTTGTTTAAATTATAGTATCCTATCTATTACGGAAAACCCCAAATCAAAACTTAAAATCCTTCTAAGTTCCAGTAGAGAAAAAAATTGAAAAATTTTCAGCTGTAAAATAAAATTTTGTGTATAGGGTGTGCGATCTCGTGGGAGATCTCGAGTCGGGTGTCAATCGGGCATTATATTTGGATTTTCCCATCTTGATTCTTAAAAAAACTTAAGACTAAAGATAAACATCTATGTAAAAAATCAAGCTTCTACGAAAAGTCGCAATTTTCCGTATCTGTCACATTACCATTCGTGATAATAGGTATTTAACTTTAAATTGCCATTGAATTTGATTTGGTGGAATATAAAATACTTTTCGTATTTGTTACTTAAGTGCTATACCATAAGGTATTATATATACATATTATGCAAAGTAAATAATCGACAGATGACAAAACAAAATTATGAAAATATGGAATATTCAAAGCAGCAGCAAGGTTACGAATCTGATAAAATAAACAAGGCAAGCTAATCTGCTAAAAAACTATATAAACTTATCGCAAACCCTGTACATTTTATTCATAAATTAATTATCCAAATTCAGTGAATTCTTTTCTGATTTGGCTCATTTTGTAGTAGCACAGAAAATATAGCTTAAACACAGTTATCTTTTCTGTGGTAGTACTATTAACCTTTTATAGGAATGTCTAACAAAGTTATGAAAATAATCTTTAAATATTGGTTAAGATATTTATTTGTAAATGTTCTGCTAAACACCTCTATTTCTATTACATATTTCATTGAAAAGAAAAATCCTTTTTATACTTCTGACTTCAAAGCCTTCAAGGTACCAAATATGCAGCCAGGCAAACACATAAACATATGTTTGGAAGTTAGAACAGTATAAAATTAATCGTGGCCTCTCACTAGAGATGTGTAAAAAGTACCTATTGGACACTATTATTTTTACAACAGATACCTGATGAATGTTTTGTAAACTATTAAAATAGAATTCCTTAATGGGTTGTATAATTGTTAATTGTTCTAGACAATATTAGGGGAATGACCTTTTTTTTGTAACAAAAATTATAGACACAGAATTCATAATAATAATATGAATATGAACTTTTTTTATGAAACAAGAGAAATTAAGGACAATTTAGTAAAATTACAGTACTGTATATAACATGTCATACTATCTTATTTTTTGTATATTGATTATTAGGTATCCAAATATCCAATTCAAAACATTGGATACTTTATCAAAGTTGCACATCATTATAACCTAACCTAACTCCTGTCTAAAATTTACCTTTGTTTTAGTTCTCAATACATAAAGCGAAAAAGTATATTATTCACACGAAAGAAACAAAAGAATTGTACGTTTAAAAACTGCAAAGTTGGCATGCATTGCAGTAGTATTAGTAGTACTTATTACCAGAAAGAACATTTTCTATTTATGAAAATACTAAAGAGCAATAAGGCCAATTCCTGATTCAATATATAATTATAATTTAGTAAGTAGTTCAGTTAGGCATGAATATATTTATTTCTAAGCAACTAGAATAATACTTGCTAAAAATGTATTTCTGCCTATGTTCTACATATTGATAAATACATTTTCGATGATGTGCTAAATTAATCTTAGTTTCTCATTAGAAGAACTACTACAAGTAAAATATTTAGTTGTATCATGTTGCACAGTATATTTTTACTTATGATACAAATATTTTTATTTACAGCTTCTTGCCGACACTGAAAAGAAGAAAACGATATGCAAATGATGGCTAGTATTTGATACAGTATTTTCATTTACCTTTCACATAGTCAATAAAATGAAAAACCATTGATCAGCATTAGCTGAAGTACCCATAGGACCTGCTCAATAATTGTTAAGATATTTAACTTTGTAAGTATCGGTAAGTATTAATTCTGATTGTTTTATGTTTAGATAGTGTTTATTAATGCATGGTCCAATGGACCCTGTAACATTTTCTTCTATTTTGCAAAGATTACAGTGACACAATAATGTATTTAGTGTGATTTCTGGTTATTGCTGGATTTTGTATGTATATTTTTTAATTAGTCTTTTGCTCAAATTGATTTAAAAGTTTTATACCTCAATATTCTATTATTCTATATAAGAAATAACTATTGTATTGGCTTAATAAATCCGTTATGTTCATTACTTTTATGAAACGTTTTTGTTTATTTGTACATAAATTCTGCTTCAAATACAGGACAAATAAGTTAAAAATTATGCAGAGCCATTGACTTTATATATGAAGAAAAGCCAATGGCGCAGCTATATAGCTATTAAAAAAATGCTCCCTATAATTTATATCTACTTTGAGACAGGAATCATATCCATAGATATATTGTATACTTCATTAATTTTACATGATAACACTCTGTATTTAGAATTCTCAATAAAATTTGATATATCTAATTTTAAAATTGAAAAATGTGCAACTTAATATAAATTACCTCTTATAATAAACAATTTAGTAGTACGGTCATGTTATGCTTGTAATGATAATTTAAAAATCGTGCTAAATAAAGCCTATAAGAAAACGAGGATTGGGAGGTGGTAACCCTACTAGCCGTTTTAAAAATATAAACATCTGAACTTTAGGGAAGCTTAGTACTTAAAACACAGATACAATATTAGTTTTAAACTCATATACCAACAAGATTTGGGTTGATTAAAATGTACTACTAATGTAGATATTAATCTTAAGTATGTATGATCTGACAAATAAATTGACCAAAAATTTAATAATCATTAATAAAAAAATTGTTGTAAAAAATATACTTTTCATATTGAGAAACCTTATTTTTGTGCACTTTAGGCAGTTAACCTAACTTTATTTGCCATTTCCTATTTCAATCAATTTTTAATTTATACAGGGTGTCCGAAAATTGTACAAGGCATCAGGTTTTTTTTAAACAGATCATTCCACTTATGATATATTTAGGTTTAATGATTAATTGTATACCTTTTTTTTATAAAATAGGTCAAGAACTACAACATATAAAAAATTTAGTGAATTTCACTGAAATTGGTTTGTTATAAGGTTTATGGTCCTTTAAGGTATCCCCCTCCCAATTCCTATAAGCTTGGCTCAGCATCAATTTTAAAATATATCACTCCAACTATATTATATAAGTATATTTTAGCCTTCTGAAAACCTACTGTAAAAACATATTGCACATATAACAAAATGCTTCTTTATATTTAGGTTCACATAGCTGTTCACTATTTTGTTTATTTAGGGCAATGAATTTGGAAAACATAAATTTAAAGTTTTTCTATCCTTTGGGGTATTTAATTGTCTTTTAGCTCATGTAATAAATAATAATGCAAGAGTACAATATTATTTCAGTCAGCTAAGCTGACAATTAAGATTATTATAGCTTTAAAATATATAGGTTTTTGAAGTAGTAGTTTGTCTCCTATTAAGCAAAAAAAAAGTAACAGATATAATCAAAAATAATAATAGTGAAGTTTGTTTTAATAAAACTTTGAGATAATTTTTGACTTATAAGATTATCAAAATAAATAACCATTTCATTTATAACTTGAAAGATTTATGACTACACTTAGACCTATAAAATTAATTATTTTTAGACATCTTATACAGAGTTGGAGATCGATGATCTCTCTACTAAGTTAAATTTTATTTATAAATCATTAAGCAAATCTCCAAAAGTTAAGAGATGAAAGTGGAACGTATCGTTTCCAAAGAGTCAATTTTGATTTGTTTACAAAACAAAATAATTATTCTAGATATATGTCTAGAGTTTAATGCAGTAATTTCAATATTTTTATTGTAATCAAAAGAAAAAATATAACAAATTTTTTATCAGTTGTATGGTAATTAGCAGTATCTTTCAACATATACTGAGGCTGACAAAATATGTATTTTTTCAAATGAATGTTCTGTACATTTTTTACAGGTAAGAAAAACTAGAAGATACCTTTCCAAAAAACTGCATTTCGGATTTTCTGAAATAACTATGATATATAAATGGATACTGATTTATATAGTTATTAAAATTGAAATTCACACTTATCTATAAATTGTTATATTATTTCAGGACAAATTCCAAATATATCAGTTACAAATAGAGTACTTCTTAAAACTTTACAACTATTTCCGATTAAAGATTATACAGCACACTTCATGTAAAAAATTATATTTATGTTGCCTACTATATATTTTCAACATTACAGTATATTTATTTATTCTCAACATTGCCAACTGTAATTGCAGAGAATACAAGTTAATATTATTTTTTCTTTATTTAATTTTAGAGTTTTCATATTATGTATGTAAATGTATGTAAATGTATTGGTAATTTATTATAAATTAAACTACCACTATAAAGTAGTGATTTTTATTTGCAAAACCTTGAATATGAATTGTATTTATTAAATTTGTTTGCCATGTCATGATTAATGTACTATGGCTTTTTTCTAAATCTATCAGATGATTTATTTTTTATAGATACTGAATTATTAAAAATGCAATTTTCAACTCATTAATTTGGTTAGTATCTAAGTAACCAAAGAAAGAAAAGATTTTCCCTACAAATTTGTTTGTTAATAGAGTTAGTATGAAAAATAAAAAAAAAATTGGGAGACAGATTACTTTATATGACAATCAATTAGTACAAAATACACGATAATTTACTTTCACCTTCCTGTTTTTTGGAGTCCTTTGTACACTCAATAAAAATAAAATTATAGCTCTGTTGACCCCATACAACTTTTATTTAAATATATATGCTGTAATAAAAAAAATCTTACATAAACTGGTCTAAAAGTAGGTGGTTCCTTAGGTTCTTCAATAAGAGCCTACATTTAAATATTGTAAACCTAATAAATAGTTCAGTATTAATTTTAAATTTATTTTTATACTTAATGAAAATCTATAAGAATGTAACAAAACTTGCTAGAAATTTTAATAATATTGTTTTAACACAGATTAGGACCTATTTGAAATTTAAATCCAAAACACATACTTACCAACAATATATATAAAGGAGAGTTATTGTACAAATAATATTTTGATTACTTACCAATTCAGTAGATAAATATAGATAGCATATGTCATAAATATTAAAGTACAGTTAAAATTTAAAACATATTTAATTCAAAATAAATAAAACAAAATTTTGGCTAATACACCTAAAACTAGTCCATTGTATTATCTGACTATACATTTATCACTACTGAGAGAACACATTAATTCTTTAAATAATAAAGAAAAAAAAATGAGTTCTTTGTTTGTTTAAAAATGTGTTACCTTGAAATAGGTACCTCCAAACACCTGCCAGTGTTTTATATATATATATATATATATATATATATATATATATATATATATATATATATCTATATATAATGCAAAAGTACAATATTATTTCAGTCAACTAAGCTGACAATTAAGTTTATTATGGCTTTAAAATATATAGGTTTTTGAAGTAGTAGTTTGTCTCCTATTAAGCAAAAAAAAGTAAGATATAATCAAAAATAATAATAGTGAAGTTTGTTTTAATAAAACTTTGAGATAATTTTTATACATTGTAGGTGATTTTTGGAAAAGCAGTTTTTCTTATATTACATTTTGTCTTCCTACTTTTAGGTATTTCAAGCTGAGTCAAGTCCTTTGGTCAATTGTAAAAAAACTGGCACCACCTTACATATCATCAGAAATTAGCAACACTGGAAACTAGATTTCAGCTTGTATTTACTTGAACAATAAATTATTTTAAATAATATTTTTTTATTTAGAAAATAAACTTTTTTTAAGAGCTTTAAAAAAACTAATACATCAAATTAGAATTTTTGACTTATAAGATTATCAAAATAAATAACTATTTCATTTATAAATTGAAAGATTTGTGACTACACTTAAACCTAGAAAATTAATTATTTTTAGACATTTGGAGTAGATATACTAAGAGTTATACAGAGTTGGAGATCGATGATCTCTCTACTAAGTTAAATTTTATTTATAAATCATTAAGCAAATCTCCAAAAGTTAAGAGTTGAAAGTGGAACGTATCGTTTCCAAAGAGTCAATTTTGATTTGTTTACAAAACAAAATAATTATTCTAGATATATGTCTAGAGTTTAATGCAGTAATTTCAATATTTTTATTGTAATCAAAAGAAAAAATATAACAATTTTTTTATCAGTTGTATGGTAATTAGCAGTATCTTTCAACATATACTGAGGCTGACAAAATATGTATTTTTTCAAATGAATGTTCTGTACATTTTTTACACGTAAGAAAAACTAAAAGATACCATTCCAAAAAACTGCATTTCGGATTTTCTGAAATAACTATGATATATAAATGGATACTGATTTATATAGTTATTAAAATTGAAATTCACACTTATCTATAAATTGTCATATTATTTCAGGACAAATTCCAAATATATCAGTTACAAATAGTACTTCTTAAAACTTTACAACTATTTCCGATTAAAGATTATACAGCACACTTCATGTAAAAAATTATATTTTATGTTGCCTACTATATATTTTCAACATTACAGTATATTTATTTATTCTCAACATTGCCAACTGTAATTGCAGAGAATACAAGTTAATATTAATTTTTCTATATTTAATTTTAGAGTTTTCATATTTTGTAAATGTATTGGTAATTTATTATAAATTAAACTACCACTATAAAGCAGTGATTTTTATTTGCAAAACCTTGAATATGAATTGTATTTATTAAATTTGTTTGCCATGTCATGATTAATGTACCGTGGCTTTTTTCTAAATCTATCAGATGATTTATTTTTTATAAATACTGAATTATTAAAAATGCAATTTTCAACTCATTAATTTGGTTAGTATCTAAGTAACCAAAGAAAGAAAAGATTTTCCCTACAAATTTGTTTGTTAATAGAGTTAGTATGGAGAATAATAAAAATATTGAGAGACAGATTACTTTATATGACAATCAATTCGTACAAGATACACGATAATTTACTTTCACCTTCCTGTTTTTTGGAGTCCTTTGTACACTCAATAAAAATAAAGTTATAGCTCTGTTGACCCCATACAGCTTTTATTTAACTATATATGCTGTAATAAAAAAAATCTTACATAAACTGGTCTAAAAGTAGATGGTTCCTTAGGTTTGTGGCGTTTGTTTTTCTTTTCATTGTTACTGCATAACATACTGTACATATTTATTTTATTTTACATTTACTTTTTTAATCTAGGCTAATTATCTATTGCTATTGAGAAATGTAACAATTTGTAGGTACTTAGTTTTCTGTACATAATTGTGGGAATTTCCATCGGCATTTAGAGTCTAATTTATAATTTACACTATTTTTATTTAAAAAACGGTTAGTTAGGTATTTGAAAAAACACTTGTATACGTGTTTTTTTATTTTATTTTTTTATATATTTTAATATTTTTTAAAAATTCATACAGGATGTCTTAAGAGGTGAAACCACCCTTTAAATATTATATTTTTTTTATTTAAAATACAGTTAATTATTCGGAAAAACGCATCACTTATAAAATATGATTGAAATTTTGTATATAGAATCCGAACGAATATACAATAATATACAGGGTCCATTTAAAAGTATCCAAGTTGGGTTTGCAACGGCTTTGTCTGCATTATATTAAAATTTTATGTCAAGTTGTAGTGTGGTGGAAGTCATTAATTTAGCTTTTTGATTTTTTTAAATCGAACAAAATATATCGGAGTTATAGCATGGGGCATTTTTTACGAGACAGTGTTTATGTTGTCAACTATAGTAAAATTGAATATGTATTTTTAATTTAGTAGGTTATTTACTTCCAACAATCAGGAGTTTCTAAAATGTTTGTAATTTTTATTCATTCTATTTAGTTTTTGTATACAGCCTCTTGTGAAAGAAGTCGGCACTATTGCTAACTCCGGTATTTTTGGAACTACAAGGTTGGTTAAATTAGAAAGTAGTATTAGTATTTTTGCTGCTGATTTGGAAGGTAAAAACAAAACAACACTTGATCATCCAATTTTCGAACGAATGGGAAAAACGTATTTTGGTAAAAGGGAACATCCTGTATATGTTTAGCTAGAAGGATATACATCTTTTTGTTCTCATTCCAAAAATACCATACATCTTGATATTTGATTCAGTCGCTTTTGCGATATTTGGGTCTAATGCTGCCAATTTCAATATTAATCAATGAAACTTAAATAGGGCAAAAACGAAACAAATATCAATATGTATGATATTTTTGAAATTGAAATAAAAAGATCTACCATTCGAGTTAAAAATATACAGGGTGTTATGTTAAAAAAATGCATTTTCCCATTTATTCTAAAATGCGATGATCGAATTGTTTTTTGTTTTTACCATCAGTCAGCTGAAAAAGTACTAATAGTTTGCTAACTTTGTCCTAACTTTGTAGCTACAAAAATAACGAAGTTAGCAATAGTTCTGACTTCGTTTGGCTGTATACAAAAAATAGATAAAATGAAGCTTCAGCAAAAATTTCAAAAACTTTTTTTATTTACCTCTTTTTTATGTTTTTAATGCATACTGACCAAGTTAATGGTGTTGTCAGCTATAATTAGACGCCCTTTAAATCAGCATTTTTTATGGCATTATGTAAAAATAAAAAACTTATGTTATGTTAAAAAAACCGCTGCAAATTGAATCAACACTTCCACATCATCTTTAACTCATAAATCGACATATTACTTGATTTTTATGAAATTTTGGATTTTTATCACCTCCACTCCATAACCTCACTTTTTATTTTTGTAATTTTTGCCAAATGAACTAAAAAATTGACATCTGTATTCATGTCATTTTTATCGAAAGTGCATGGTGTTCGACCTGTAATGAGCTAAAAGAAGTTTAATGAAAATTCATTAACCCTAACCCCTTCTTTTCAGGTTGAAATGAGGTCTCGAGTTCGAATCTCAGCAAAAACAAACACTTTTTCTTTTTTTTTTAAATAAATTAAATTAAAAGGTTTAAATTGACTAAACAGACTAAACAGCTAAATATTTTCTGTTTGTTTAAATTGACGTTCTTAATTTGTTTTTTTTTCAAATATTTCATAAATCAAGAACTTACTAAATAGGGATAATTTGATAAATATCTTTTTGGAAATTTTTAAATAAAAAAGACAATTTTTTTAAAACCACTTTATGCGAGCTATTAACTTTTGAGTTTGATCAATACTCAGCTGGGAAAGTGTACGATCCTGTATGGATACATTTATTTCTATTATTTTGCTTTAGAGCTGCTTACCATTGCCTTCTTTTGAAGTAGATGCAGTCACGTGATCACTGATTGGTCGGCTTTCATCAATAATGCCTCCAAAGTCACCCTCTTGGGCTGTTTCACATGACCGTTCCTGAGGATTTTCAAACGACTCAGCTACTCCCAGCCCACAAATTAAAGGAGACTCTACTAATACTAGTAATACCAGATTATCAACTTCGGTTAAAGTCCCCATTCCACCAGTTCCAGTCTTTTTCGCATTATCAATTTTAAGCTAGAAATATGTACCACAAGTTAATAACAATGTTTGCAAGTTACAGTAGTTCTCACCATTGCAGTTTTCCTTAAATTCTGCCAGATTGTATCCCTTACGTAGGTCCAATCTTTATCCGCGGGAAGTAAACAGATACTTTGGGCCAGTACTGCCATTTCTTTCCATTTTTCTACCTTATCTTGCTTTTTCAGTCTGTCGGAGAATGCACCGAAAAGAATGTGTTTATTTTCTCTAATCTTATTTAAAAATTGCATTTTACGGTCAAAAACAATTTGTTTTGAAGACATTTTACTTCAGACGGTGGACGACGCAGCAGTTCCGGAGTACATGTATTTAATGATTAGTAATGATGCCGCATAACCATTGCCCGAAAGCGTGTTGTGACAAGTCTGCTTAAAGCGACAGAAAGAATTATAGTAAAATACCACATTACATGTGTAGCTACATATGTACAAAATTATTTAATTTCTACAATTGTAGCAATATGCATTGTGATACAGAATTAAGTAGGACTTGTTGCTACATGCACATTACTTGTAACTTGTAGACTTGTTACAATTGTATGGTTTGTGTTATAGGCCCCAGATGTAGGCCTGCACCTGTACATATAGGAAAAGTGTAAGAAAATCGAATTACTATTGCCATCTGTGAGCCTGCTCATCCGCTGGCATATAGAGGGTGGAAGCTCATTGTCACTTCTAAGTGTGATGATGTATTTCTAGAAGACCCTGACTGTACTCTAATGTACTTGATCCAGTTTACCTCTTGTTCATATACTAATGCACAAATTTCTTCTGCATACTTTAACTGCAGGACATAGTGTCCATTCGAAACCTCAGTGTGTGTTGTGAAAATAAATTAAAATTACAGGAGTATTGAATGCAAAATTGGGATTTATTTATAAAGCTTATAAGATTATATGAAAGTTCTATATAATTATACTTTTCTATTGTTCTAATGCCTATTTGCTTTAATATAAATTAAACATAAAACTCGTTCCAATTTCGGAAGATGGGTTCAGATTTTTATGTCTAAACCATTCACATATCAATAATGTCAGTGGCCCAAACTAATAATATAATTAATTAAATACGAAAAAATATATATTTCTCACCCTTTTCTCTAATTCTTCTTCCTTTTCTTTTTCGAGATCATCAATATCAGACATTCTTATTAGGTTTCCACTAAAATATATTAAAAAAAAGAATACCAATGAAAAATAATAAATATTGGTAAAATCAAAATTTTTTTATTTTGATTTTTTGTGAATGGTGATTAACATTAACAAAAACAAACATATTACGTAAAGAAAATACCTTGGCACGGATACTACTCCATTTGCCAAGATTGCTCTCGTTCCGTGACTTAGTCAAAGCTGGGGCGATCCTCCCACTTGTTTTATTCCTTATTCCAGTTTGGAGCCATTCTCGATGTTCGGATGACGAGCTGTAAACTCCGAGACACCCTGATTTTAACAAATATCTTTTTAAACACTCCTTTCTTAAATCTTTTAAATTAATCTTAGCTTCTACTAGGTACTCCTTGAGAGTACTACCGGTATCACGAGACGACCTTTTCTTTCTAGCTATCCCCTCACCACCTCCCACTCCATCCTCATAGCGGCCGTTACGCTAATATTCTATGTAGACAAACAAAAATCTTTTTTTCTATGTAGAATTGGGCAGACGAACAGGATAGAATGCAGAAACAACTAGGCCTTACACCTTCACAGCGTTTGATCCCTATCTAGCAGGGTCGTTAGTTTCCATACTAAGGGACTGAGTCTTTCGCCTCCCCTTGAAACAAAGCAGCTAAACGGCACACGTGGAACCACTTATGTTAAAAACAAAACGGCACACGTGGAACCACTTATGTTAAAAACATAGAGGTCTGCCTTCCACAAGGCGATTCGAAATACTGCAAAGACAAAGAAAATAGATTTTTTTTTTGTTTAGGGTTACGCACCCCTGGGCGTTACGTAATGTCCTTGTCAACCAGGACTGGTTATATAATTTGGCGGGAGCACTTATGTGCGCCTGGGACTATGCCCATTCCCATCATTTTAAAGTATTTTAGATTCTTGTTTCCTGTTTCTGACTCATCGTTTTCGCTATCAACGGAGTTACTCTTAGGACATCTACGGTTGTTGACGAATAGCCATTTTCTTTCAAAGCAGCGCCGGATTTGCGCACTTCCGTGGTACTTTCCGGCTACAGCACTGCACATATAAAATAAGCTCGTCCAAGAGAAGTATGCACAATTCCCACATCTCCTAGGAATTATCGTCTCACAGCGGCTGGCCCATTATTTAGGACATTTCATAAGTGATGTCCACCGGACTGTCCTTCCAGGCACCTATGTTTAACTCGGCGTTCCGATCGCAAGCCCATAAAAATAATGAAGTTAGAATACCAAAAACTCTTTTCTTATCTGATTATGACTTCTGCACCACATAAACTTCTAAAGTCTACCACCGTATTACGATATATTTACGATATTGCAAGTCATACATATCCTGAATGTATAGTTCCATTACGTGCGTTTGTGTTTAGAGAGTCCAAAATTTGGTAATTGTACCACATACAGTATAGTGTCACTTGGCCGATTTGAATGATTTGTAATGTGTTAGTAGATTTTCTTATAATATCATTTTTTACCTGTTAGGTAGATCTTTGTGTCTCGTTAGATTAGCACCAGGTTTAACAACAAAACTATTATTAAAGCCATATTTGTCAATAAATCTAATTTTTATAAGAAAACGGTTGAATATACAATTAAAATATTAAAGATGCACCCATTTTCCAATTTATAAGGCTATATTATTCAGAAATATTAATAAATCGTATCTGTAAGTTATTATTTTTAATATGGAATTATTCTTGATTTTATATTTTATGTTGGTAGGGTTTCCGATTTAACTTATAATTTTCAATGTAGTTGAGTTTTAAAAATCATATTGCGTTTCGGTTAACCCTGGTTAGGCTTTTTTGTAGTTTTGTAAAAAAGTGTATCTATACTAAAATAAGGATTTATTTAACCAAATCTATACTGTTGGGTGGATCTGTCACGTTAGGTTAGCCCACATTCGTCGGTAAAACCATTAATGGAATAAACCATCATTAACGTCACTGACTCGTCGAAATTTGCTTGAAAATGTTAAAGCTATATATAATACACAAGTGTCTGCGGATAATACAGTGGATACAAAGATAGCCCCATCCTCACCATTTTAGATGTGCGCGCGTATTTAACCGAAATTCCGATTGGCCAAATTATGACTTTAATAATCGTTTACGGCTTTAATGATGGTTTTATCGACGAACCTGGGCTAACCTAAACTACCGCGTTCCGGTGTCTCACCCATCTGGCAGGCCGTCGGCGTAGCATTTGAAAACGTACATGCAACCGAATAACACGATCAGATTGCACAAGAATGCACCGTACACCGATATGAACCGGTATCGATATTGGTAAGTAATGAGGGAACTGCAACCTGGAACTGCTGCTGAGTCTGACAAGGTATTTAAATGTATATATTAAATAATATTATAATTATTAACCCGATAGGGAACTTGCATATTTTTTTATTACATTAATCTATTCTCTTACATACAAAAAGTAAATATCTAAAATATAACGCCTTAAAAATCAATACTTATTTTGTAATAAAGTTCTAAACTTTTGCGCTCAAACTGTTTACGCTCAATATTAGCCCGATAGGGAACTTGCATATTTTTTTATTACATTAATCTATTCTCTTACATATAAAAAGTAAATATCTAAAATATAACGCCTTAAAAACCAATACTTAATTTGTAATAAAGTTCTAAACTTTTGCGCTCAAACTGATCATTTCAAACGACAGCATTTTGCGCCGACTACGGTTTGATGTCACATCGTACCAGTATGGCGGCGTGACCACCGAACGGCAAAAATGCAATATCAGCTCAAGGCCTTTAAACTCTTATAACAGGCCTTGATATCAGCTGGCTGCTGGCTCTCAGCTGTCATGGTTGATGGCAGTATTGGCAGTATTCTTTGTTTTAATTTTGTGATTTTGTGGTTTCATTTTTTTTTTATTTAAAAGAAAAGGGTGTATTACTGAACAAAATAAACTCTCGACTAACAATAGTAATGGTAAATGGATTATTGACTTCTGCAATCTAGGGTCGGACACGTGGTTCCGTCCATTGAATGCAAAATTTCTGTTTATGTTTTAGTAAAAAAGTTAGTTAATCTTGTTCTAATGCATCTTGGCTTCCACAGGTTGCCCCTTAAAGAAGTTCTACTGGTATCACGAGATGACCCTTTCTTTCAAATCATCCCTGTACCCCTCCTACTATCGCCACATAACGGCCATTACGCTATATATTCTATGTAGAACTGGGCAGACACACTGGATAGAATACAGGAATAACTAGGTCTCACACGTTCACAGCGTCTGCTCCCTTTATTGCGGGGTCATTAGTTTCCACTCTGAGCATTTGAGTCTCTTGCACTGAAACAACACAGCAAAACCGACCATGTGGTACCACTTACTTATGTTAAAAACACAGAGGTCCTTCTTCTACTGGCGGTTCGAGAGACTGCTCTAGACTAGAGGTGTGTAGTTCGCGAACGACCTATCAAAAATAACGAGTCTTTAGTGAGAACTAAATTAACTAGTTCGCAGATTGAAAATAATCTAGTTCGTTCGCGAACTATTAACCTATCTATTAAGGAGCAAACGTTCCCACTTTGCTGAACGATTAACAATAATATCGAACTAAAAGAACGAGTTTGTAGTAACGGGAACTAGATATATGATTTCGTAGTCGTTCACCAGATCGTGTTTCGAGTTTCGTTTAAACAGAGCTTGGCGTGAAGCGGCATTAAATCTCGGGAGTCGGAAGAGACGATCTGGGTCCAGTTTAATTTTATTTGCTATATTGCCGTATTGACTTTATAAATGTTCTATCAATGAAATAGGTAGATTAGTTTTTTTTTTCATTGATATTATTTCTTTATTATTTAAAATTAGAAAGCATTGCAAATAAGGTAATACTACCTTAAAAGTTAAAACAAAAATAAAACATAATAAAATACACGTATTAAAGTTTAAAAACATAAGAATTAACAATGCTTTGAAAACATCATAAAAGTTGCAAAAAACCCAAATAGGTTGCGCTAATTTAAGAACTAAAAGTAAAACCTATAAATATACATACGAACAAAATTAAAGTTATTTACAAATTACGATTTAAAAATAAAATTTCGTGTTCTTTTTTTGCGGATAACCTACTTCTTCGCTCGGATACGAATGTTCCTGCTTTTGAATATAATATAACTATGAAAAGCTCAGAGAACAAGTCGATACTTCCCATACGTTATGACATTCAATGCTACATTGCCAGTAATTTTAAGAACGGTAAAATAGGCACCACGGTACTGCAACGTTGCAATACTTCCGGTAAATGGTTCAAATCATTTACGTCATGATACAACAAAAACATTACGCGGCTTTTGCCTTTAGTTGTTTTAGTTGGATTAGACTAACCAAAACTAATCTAAAAGATATTAAAAAAAACACTCAAAGTAGGGCAAACCGTACGTCACATCCGTTGTTTGCATAATTTTATTTCTTGAACAAAAAATATACAAAAAAGAAGAAAGGCCGGAGTCTCAAATTCGTACCATCACGCTGAAAATCGTCAACTCTGCCACGTAGCTATTAAACCCCCAATAAAATAATTAACAAATCACATAACAATCATTCCGGACAAGGGACAAACTAGCGCCACTTAGTTCTAATCAAACAATTACCGCGATACCAATCCTATCTATATTTAGCTCCGCACATGCAATTTCCGTTCTCGACCAGTCCATTGTTTATCATTATCATTCTAATTAGTAGTTCGTTCGCGAACTAGTTCTTTGAACTAGTTCGATTTGGTGAACTAGTTTGCGGGAACTAGTTCATTAAAAAGAACAGCACACCTCTACTCTAGACTAACAAAACATGATATCACAAAACACTGTCAATGTCGTCCATTAACCACAAAAAAGACAAATGACGTCTGACGGCTTGACGAATGACGCCTGTTATTGTTGTACGTAATGACATCACGTCTCGTTTTTGGGCGGGTGACGTGATTTGAATTTTGGTGCTTTTTTAATTGGCTTTTGTTGGCCAGTGGGGCAATTAAATTGAATTTTTTTAAATACCACGTGGCTTTATAATCTTCAGTAGGTTTTCGTATTTAAATATTTATGCAAGTTCCCTATTCTCTCATTTACACAGTTGCGTCAAGTTAGCCCCCCATATAAGAATTTTAGAAGTTTTTTATTAGAAATTGATTATGCTAGTGTACTCTGCTGTGCCACTAATATTTAAAACTGTGTTTGTTTGCAATTGACATTATTAACAAAAATAAAAAAGTGGCCAACTTGACGCACATCGTGAGAAATAGAATGCATTCCCAGTCTACTTAAAGTGTGCTGAACATGTTTTTAGCTAGTCTTTTGTTTTAACGTGATAAAGGAAAATAGATATGGTTGGGCCAACTTGACGCGCAGCCCCCGCCTTCATATTTAGATAAAAAGTGTAATAATTTAATAATGTATTATCTGTCTTATTAATTGTTCACAAAAATTTGAAACTTCTGAGGTTTTATTTTATTATTAGGAGACGCAGTTTTCGCTAATAAGTGCATTTTTTTTCCAAATTTAATTTAAATTATGATACTCTACAAGGTATGCCCAAAATAACTTATTGAACATTTTTTGGAATAGCACAAGATTATTAATTTAAATAAAACACCCGACAAAAATATTTCAATTTGAGGTATATATTTTAAAGCAAAATAATCATACCTCAAACAGATTCCAAATTCCCCTTTGTTCATCACGATATTTAAAATGTTGGGAGGGTTCAGAGTCAAGTTAGAACCGCTATATCTGCTTTGAAAAAATTAAGATAGAGCAAAAAAAGCTAATCTATAAATATGCTCAGCACACTTACGTTGAATTGAATTTAGTTTTTGTTCGTTACGATACTCCTCCGTCAAGTTGGCCTCGCCATATCTATTTTTTTCTAAAATAGGTGAAAACAAAAAACAAGTTAAAAAATATGCTCAGCACAATTCAGCACAGTTTAAGTAGACCGGAAATTAATTTTTGTTTACCACGATAACCGAAATTTGGGGAGAGGGGCTGAATGTCAGGTTGGACCCGCCGAAACTATTAAAAAAAAAACAAATTAAAACAAAAGACAAGCTAAAGAATATAATCAGCACAGTTCAGCACACTTCAAGTAGATTCGAAATTAATTTTTGTTTGCCACTATATCTACAATTTTGGGCGGGCTGAGCATCAAAAATATGCTCAGCACATTTCAGCACACTTTATATAGATTCATAATTAATTGTTGTTCTGCAAGATATGTAAAATTTTGAAGGGACTGAGTGTCAAATTGGCCCCTTTTTTAATAATGTCAATTGCAAACGAGCACAGTTTTGAATATTAGTGGTACAGTAGAGCACAACTTCTAGCACAATCAATTCCCACTAAAAACCTTTAAAAAAAAAGTGAAAATAGTACAAAATTTACCCCGCCCTATCTATTTTTTTTAACTTAGAATAAAACAGAAAAACAAGCTACAATTATCCTCATAACTTAACACACTTTAAGTATTCTGGAAATTAATTTTTGTTCGCCACGAGATCTAAAATTTTTGCGGCAGAGCGTCAAATTGGCCCCGCCATATCTATTTTTTAAATTAGATTAAAACAAAAAAACTACCTAAAAAATATGTTCAGCACACTTTAAATAGACTGGAAATTAATATTCGTTCCCCACGATATCTACAATTTTGGGAGGACTGAGCGTCAATTTGGCCCCGCCATATCTATTTTTTTTAATCAGGTTAAAACAAAAAACTAGATAAAAAATATGTTCAACACAGGTTTTTCGCCGACGGGCAGCAAAAAAAAAGATGATGAAGGTCGATGTAGTTTACTTAGGTACTGAGAATGATTGGCAGCTGCGGTTGAGAGAGAGCCTATAAGTGTACTAGAAATAGTACAAAAATAGTTATAGAATTCTGGGTCAATATCAGGAACTTTAAACCACACAGGATAGTTACATCGGCGATTTATTTCCGTCTGTTTAACGGGAACGAGCCTTGCTGCAGTGATGTCGCCTGGCCTGCTCGAAACAAGTTTATTGCGTTATTTCTATAGGCGGATATAATATGCCTTTAGCCTTTTGATGCTGTTATTTTCATTTTTAAAGCAATAAATTACGACAAATTTTATATTAAACTAATAGAGCAACATTACCATATGAATTTCGGTCAATAAGCAATGGTCAATTGCTCATCAAAATGTTTTAGAAATTCATATTTGGACATAAAAATAAATTATTAGGAAATAATTTAAACATTATGTTAAGACAAAAATATATTATTATGAGTGCCTTCTTAATTCATGAAATTTTGTTATATTATGTAATTTTATGACAGGATTTTTATTTATTTATTCAAGTAGGAAAGCCCTAATACAAAAGTTATGTATAATCCTTAAAAAAATCTTAAATTAAACGAAAGTCAGGAGACATTAACAAATAAAATACAATACAAACAAACCTATAAAATACAGAAATCACAATAAAGTATCACATTTTCTTATACTCAACCAAGACCAGAGACAGAGTGCAGGTACTTTGTTAACATTCTCTTAAATGACTACCTGCGGTCTTAATATTCACAGGCAAATAATTATATTCATTCAAGCACTTGTAAAAGACTATTGCCATGCTACCCCTTTAACGCACACGTTCAATATGGAAATGATTTTGTCTGTCTAGTAGAGTAGTTATGCATTGCACTTCTCAGTGCTAGGAATTCATCAAAGTAGCCTGGCATCATTCCATTACTTAATTTATAAACAAATGCCATAGCAATCAGTTTCAACATTAACGCCAATGGAAGCCAGTTTAACGTTTTCAACACCGAGTTAATGGGTGTGTTCTATCACAACTCAAAATTATCCTCATTCCTCTATTATGAAGAATTTGCAATGAAGACAGATACCCATTAAACATTAAATACACAATAGTGGCGCAGCAATCGAAACAAGGCTGGATATCAGTTTGAAAGATTGTCAGACGGGCAAAAAAGGTCAAATTGTTAGCAATTCTAGAGAAAAAGAACAACTTTGTTCTTATTTTCTTATGCAAGTACTCACAGTGTTTATGGAAATTTAATGTGTCATCAATCATGACTCCCAGATACTTTATTTCATTGGTCCAAGCTATAGTTTCATCTTCAATCTTCAGCTTGTATGTAGCCAGGTTAATATTTGATAGTTTATGCTTAGTACTAAGCAGCATTGCTCTAGTTTTAGTTACATTAAGTTTTAATTCGTTAATTTTAAGAAATTTATCAATTTTTAAGAGTATGCTATTTGTTTTATTTATAACCTCACAAAACCTGACTTCGACCACTTAAATACTCACTAAACCGTTTAAGGGCTCGACCCTTGATACCATAATAGTTAAGCTTATTAATAAATATACCCCGGTCTATTGTTTCGAACGCGCGCTTAAAATCAAGGAAAATAGCGTCAACAAAATTACCCTCGTCTAAAATAATTTGACTACATTTCAGTTGTGAGGTAAACTGTCCAGTTGTGATAGAAGTATTCAAGTGTAGGAGAACGTGACCCATGCTATAAAATGTTTCTTTCAAAAACTTGGAATTCAGAGTAACAAGGGCATGATTTTTAATTTTTAATTTACATATTATATTTTTTAGTTCGGCAAAAGTAACTGGTGTAAAATGATTAAATTCACACTCAATTTGAGGTAGTGATTCAGAAGACCACTCGGATAAAGGCTGTATAATATACATATAAAGGGGTCTAGAACCAAAACTCCTATGTAAATAAAAGAGTTTTTTTTGTTTTACGTTTTGAGATAAGTGATTAAATAATATTTTATAAACAAAATTATTGTCCACAGTATGAAATTTTTTTCTGAATTTGATATTTTATGCTGGAGAATGTGAGATTTGAAATTAACTTATGAAAAATGTGAGTTTTGAAACTAAACATATTGAAAAATGTAAGTTTTGAAACTGAACATATTGACCGATTTCAGAAAATGCCAGGTATTTTTCTGTTTTGTGAGTAATTTTTTAGATTCTTAATGAAAAATTTAGTTTGAAATTTTATAGGTGTGAATTTTTTGTCAATATGTAGATAAAAAAGACTGCACTGATTTTCTAGAAAAAAAAATATATATTTCAAAATTTACCAAACATTTTAGAAAAATACAGAACAACGTTGAAAGGAAACTTAAATTCTAGGTTCCGACACTTCTTCTCTTGGTTGGCATAGATCAATATCATCAGACTTCTCCTGTTCATCTTCCCCATCATCAAGAATGTGTTTGTAGAAATTAAGATTTAATTCTGTGTCTTCATTTCTCTCCAGTCCTGGCCGTAATGCTTACACAAGAGTGCATTTATGTCGACTATTTTTGCGGGTTTTAACATATTTTTCTCTTCTATTATAAATCTTTTTGGATCAAAATCATGCGCCGTCTTTCCTTTCTTGCAAATACTCTTGGCTACCGCAACGGTATTCTTATAAAAGGACTCCCCTTGAACAAGTACATTAGTATTTTGAGTATTACATTTAACAATCAATCTCTTATATTGAGTTATTTGAAAATGCCAGGATCCAGGTAGCTTTAAAACATCCTTTTTCGCCTCTTTCCAATCGAAGTTTTGGCAATCTTTACCAAGATTTATTACTTTTGCATAATTGGAAAATATGAGTTGATATTCTTTTGATTGCAGTATTATCTCCTGCCTTTTGATCTCCTTCTCCATCTGCTCAAACACTCTGTCAGGAGGTATATAGCTATGACCTGTAACAGGAAAGATAATCTCCACTCGATCTATATCTTGAGGCGCAGAAAGAATCCATGCTGAGACCATTGAAACAGTTTTAATACCAGCAAGACTTACTTTTTGAAGCGCGTCGTAAACGCAGGAGGCGATTTCATTTGAACTTTTTGCAAACTGATTCTCAGTCCAACAGTAGGAACTTACTGTTGTCGGATTAAGTTTTCCTTTTGAACAGTCTTTGACAACTGTAAAATTATAAATTTATGCCTGGCGGCTATAGTACGTTGCCTGATCAGGTACCTTAGGCAAAGGCTGATTTTTTTGACAGTCAAAGGACATAACCAACAGATCTTCTCGGTTTTCTCGGAGGAGGTCATAGAAAGCATCAGCTCTTAATTTGTGGACACGTTGTTGCGTAATAAGACTTTGTTTTTCTTGTTCGTCTTTGGTTGCTCTAATTTTTTCCTTCAATTCCAAACAAGTGGAACAAACATCCGTCCGGGGAGTCCCAAACCCAAGGGTATATTCAGTATTAAGAACGTGACGAAAATAACTCTCTTTTACTGGTGTTCCATTGTACATTCTATAAAGTTCCTTGGCGTTCAAATCTGAAGACAGATATTTACGATTTGAGGTTGCAGATCGGCAGTAGTGGCTCTCAACACATTTTAGTGAATTTATGAAATTCATTACAGCCTCTTTCCTGGGCAAGTGGTTTTTTTTTCTTCGATCGCCGCCTTTTCTCTCTAGAGGCATTTCTCCATTATTGAAAAAATGTTTTGCTAATAAATTAAATCTAGATATCCCCAAAATATTCGTGAAGGTTTTCAGACAAACGGGTATCAAGTTCATTTGTGAATTAGGAATTTTCATTTGGTACGACAATCCGGTGCTTTCTACTTTTTGTTTGAGCGGTGTCTCTTTTTTTTTCTAGTAACCATATACTTAATTAGGAAATTATCTTGATCAACCTTCTTCTTAGATATATAAAAGCTTTGATGAAACTTACGTATTTCTTGCATTGTCAGACTCTTGCATTTCAGCTTCTCAGATTTGTGTTGGCACTTCGGGTGTTCAGGAAGTTTTCTTGCACAATACCTAAAGAAATATACAACACAAATATCTAATAATCCTAATGCAATAAACTAAGGCATACCTTTTGTCTTTATCCCTATTGCGATTCCATAGGTCGGGGGTTCTTTTAGGTTTTCTTGTTCTAAACGTACCGGGAATAGCAAATTCTTCCATCACAATAAAGTTTACTTTATGCTTTGAATATATCAACAAGTAATACATTTTGTAAAAAAATATCTCACTGTATCCGCCTTATAACGCGTTTTACAAACGACTAAATCAGAAACAAAACCCTGTCCATTAAATCAGTAAATAAATACAGCCACAATCAACACGTGAATTGCCGGGAAAATGTGAAATTAGAAAAACAGTGTTCGTATTTGCAATTATGTTACGTTGGAGAATGCAAGTTTTGTATTTAACACCGCTATGCGCTGCTATATTAGTTGACCTTTGTAGATAATGTGAGTTTTGCAACTCAACCTAATATTTTGATACAAATTTATACGGGAAAATGTAAGTTTTGCCACCGTTTTATAGTTTATATACACAGATACGCTCTTTGTACATAAGATGGCGCTCCTAACTCGATTTCCCAAAAAAATGGAGAATGTGAGTTTTACTTCTAGACCCCTCATTATTATTAACAGTAGACTCAATGCTACTTACGAAAAACTCATTGAACTTATTTGCAGCGTCAAGCCGATCTTTAGCTCCAGACCTATACTCAAACCTAATATTTTGCCATGAGAAGCCACTATCAGGCTTTACTATCTTCTTAATATACCTCCACATTATCTTAGAGTTGTTTCCATTCTCATCAATTCCGGTTTCATAATATTGACATTTTTTATTTTTTAGCAGATTAATAGTCGGCGGCAAATTTGGAAAACTCGACTACCATTTTTAAAGTTGAGAGAGTTTCGCTATGCGCTTTTAAACTGGAGGTAAACCAATATACAGGCGGGCGTTTACATTCGGAAGATGTGATCACTTTGACAGGAAAGTGTTTGTTAATTAAGTTTGTAAATATTTCAGTAAGATATTACATTGGCCTATTAGAATCGTAGTCACTGGATTCATAAAAAAAATATCCCATTTGATCTTCTTTAAGGATAAATTAAATCTTTCAAAGTTTTTATTGCTCGCATTACGTATGTTGATGCTGATAGGCTCATGCTGATAATTCCCATTTAAAGACAATACAGTGCCCTGATGATCAGATAGGAAGGGCTCAATTACCCTATTAATAAAAGTACTGGACCCTTAGTACAAATATTATCTATACAAGTTTTAGAATATTGAGAGCTTCCAGTACATTGATGAATTATCAGAACTAAACCATAGGAGCTAATCAAATTTATCAGTTCATTGAGGTGATTACTGGGAATGGGCATTCGAAAGTCAACATTAAAATCTCCCATAATTATAACCATATTTGATATTCTAACCAGATAATTTAGGGCTTCCTCAAATAATTGAAGAAAGCTAATAAAATTATTGCCGAGGCATGATGTGTATAGGCAAACAATTACGGTTTTCGAACCCTCCAATAAAATAACGCAGATCTCCAAATCAGATTCATGACAGAATTGCGATAAAGTCAGTGGTTTCGCCAAAACACCTTCCTTAACAAAGATAGAGGCGCCACCGTGTACAATATTGCGCCTACAGCAATAGCTTAGTAATTTATAATTCAAAATATTAACGTGTTGTAGAACAAACTCATTTAGCCAATTTTTGCTAAAACATAAAATATCAAAAGCATTGGACTCCACAAACATTTGTATCTGATTAATTTTGTTACCTAGACATTGAATATTAATGTAAAATATTTCCAAAGAAGCAGAATAGTTCTCGAACTTATTAACGCGTATTGGAGATGAGGATGATGTCAGTTCTTCTAAATATTATATCTAAATATTATTAACACAGTAGAGCACACTTCTAGCACAATCAATATACACTAAAAACTTCTTAAAATACTATATAGGGTACTAACTTGACGTAGTAAGTAAGTAACACAAATTGACAGATAACTGGTAATCTCTGTTAGAAAAATAATGTATCAATGAGACAAAAACACATTATTATTGGTACTTTTATATTTCCTGATAAAACTTTAGTATGACGGAACTGCAACCTGTAACTGTAAAAGATGAGTTTTTACTATCTGGACAGGACACGCTATGATTACAAAGTACAAAGTCAAATTGTCTTGTACTCCTTAGTCCCTGGCAGTTTTGGGTTCGAAGGTTACAGATACGGCAGAACTGGAACTTGCATGCATGTCCGCGGAACTAGATCTATCTCCGTACCCGACCCCTTCGAAATCCCAGACCTACCTATCTCTGGTACGTTTTACTACTAACCTTCTGTATCTACAGGAGCCAAAGAAGCATCGGTGAACATTCGGACAATTTTCGGATCCTGACTTATTTCGGATTTTTTGCGGTTATTAAATATTAAATTTTCTATTACAATACGGTTGAGTTTTTTTAACGCAATTTTAGAACAGACACGTCCAACTACACTGTGCAGAAGAGGGCCAACAACTTACAGCTCTGGAAAAATATTATTGTTAGTGTCCAGAACATGATTCACAATCCGACAGGACGCACCTCAAAGGAGCTGGCAAATTTTTCGAGCCGAAACAAAACAAAAGCCAATAACAATAGATGATAAGACGAGACAAAGCAAGAGAAAGTTGTGAAATCAAAATATTACATAAAAAAATATATGGATTTGAGTGATACAATATTTTACATTATTAAGTAGCATTTTAAATATTTTTTCCCATTCACAGACAGTGCACTCTTTTACCAAGAAACAAACAAGCAGTACCAAAATTCATAGATAAACATAACCTACTGTTGATAATAAGTAGAAAACAATTTACTTTCCTTTTATATTGATATTTTGATCAAAGGAAAATGTCTAGATTATTTGGATTATATGGTGAAGTGTGCGCAACCCATCCTTGGGAAGTTATAGTAGCTGTGATAACACTGACAACATGTTTTTTGACTTTGGATAAACAGGTAACATCCACACCAAAAAAACATTCGCCTTGTGTTGGTTGCTTTGAAGAACAATTTCATGCTGCTGACATGGTTGTTATGACGCTTATTAGATGTCTTGCAATTCTATATACTTATCACCAGTTTAGGAACTTACAAAATATGGGATCAAAATATATTCTTGGAATTGCAGGCCTTTTTGTTGTTTTTTCAAGCTTCGTATTTACTTCAACTTTACTTAATTTTTTACATATTGATCTTGTAGATCTAAAGGATGCTTTATTTTTCTTTTTACTATTAATTGACTTGTCTAAAGCAGCAACATTAGCACAGTTCGCCCTTACAGCTTCAAATGCTGAAGATATTAGTAAACAGATTGCTAGAGGTGTTTCCATTTTAGGCCCTACATTAACACTAGATACAATTGTGGAAACTCTAGTCATTGGGGTAGGAACACTGTCTGGAGTACGAAGATTAGAAATGCTATCATATTTTGCTTGTTTATCTGCGATAGTGAATTATCTGATATTTATGACATTTTATCCTGCATGTTTAAGTCTTATGCTTGAACTGGCTAGAATTTCAAATTTTTATGGGGAAAACCAGCAATTAGTTAGGAAGAAACTTCTTGAAGAGAATGATAAAGCTAATCCAGCTGTGCAAAGGGTGAAACTAATTATGTCATTTGGATTATTAGTAGTACATTTGCATAGCCGTTGGTCAGTTAATGATGAATTCAAAGCATCTATTAATAATTTGAAGGATGCTGTAAACTGTTCAGATGATACATCTTTTTATGGATTTGTTATGAAACAATTTGTACTTGGTGCTGATCACATAGTTATTCTTATTTTACTATTAACTTTAATGGTAAAATTTATATTTTTTGAAACCAAAGATCATTTAAAAGAACAATTAGAGCAAGATGTTTTATTGGAAATTAAAAGAGATATTCAGAAGAAAAAGCACATTCGAACCATATCTATAAATGCTGAATCTCAAACTGAAGCTATTTGTGCTGACCTTTTAGACACTGAAGATAGTGTTAGTGATAATGATGCAGATTTACCTCGTAGTCTTCAGAATTGTTTAGAAATTTATCGGTCAGACGGTGGAGCCAAAAAATTATCAGACAAAGAAATAATTATGTTGGTCGATACTAAACATATCCCCGCATATAACTTGGAAAAAGCAATTGGAAATCCTGAGAGAGGTGTTAGGATTAGACGTCAAATAGTAACAAGTCAATTGAAGTTAAATTCTGTCTTCCTTAATATGCCTTATAAAAATTATGATTATAATAAAGTAATGGGTGCATGTTGTGAAAATGTTATAGGATATGTACCAGTACCCTTGGGAATTGCAGGACCTCTTTTACTGGATGATAAGATGTACTATATTCCAATGGCTACAACTGAAGGTTGTTTAGTTGCAAGTACGAATAGAGGTGAGTAGGAATTTCTTTAATTTTTACCATTTCAGAAAACAGGAAATTTAAATATTTTCTGCCAAAACAGTAAAATGTATTTATTTATTTTTAACCAATGTTATCAACATTTGCAGTCTCAATCAAAGTCCTAAATTTCTTCAGTGTAAGGGCAAAAACTTAATACTACCGTAGTAATTATTGACAAGGGTACCAATTGTATTTTTGGATTATTTATTTATTTTCATTTTTGACATATATTATTCTTAATGAACATTGACGTCAAATTTATGTTAAAATTACAGTAAAAAACAAACTATTCAAATCTTATAACCTACCACAAATTATATTAACTAGCCTACATAAAAGTCATGAAGGCAATAAAACTTTTTCCAGTAAGAACTTTTTTAGAGCTGACTTACCTAAACCTAACCTTACCTTGAATTTCTCTAATTTCCACTGGTACTGCATTATAAATTCTAATACAAGAGATCAATGGTCATGCCTCTTACAGCCGGTTTGAGATTAAACAAAGCAATAGGTTGGTTATATCCGTTGCACCCAGTGGCGACAATTCAGGTGAAGTAGGTGAAGTGCTACTTCACCAGGAAAAATAAACAAGGAAACATCTAACTATATTTATTATATATCTCTTAAAATTTAAGTTTTTACATTCATCTATTCACCTAATTGGCAAAAAATAAACTGTACATCTCGAATAAATATTTTACTTGACCGCGGCATTTCTTTTTAATACTTTCAATCGAACATTATTATAACAACTATAGCAGTGGCGCAAACCGTTTCGACTTTGCTGGAGGTGCTATGTTTAGTTTATGATTTTCCTACTACGTTGCCATGAAAACGCTTTCAAGAAGACGTCGAGCGCGTGGAAGAATAATGTTAACCACCGCCATACAATGCTCTCGGTAAATTGCTAACGCAGTACACTACACCCACGCGTCGTTCAGTTTGGGGTGGTTGTTTACTTATATTTTCGCGGATTTCGCTGCAACCGGTTAGTTCCATTGCAATTTGCTTGACTATTTTTTGTTATATTTATTTATGGTGTTACAATTTTATTTGCTGTTGGGTTTATTAATTTACATTATTGATGAATCCGATCAAGAATGTAGTTTGCCTTTTGTTGGAAACTTTATTTAATCAATGGAAGGAACAAGATCAGAGTTTTACTCGTCATCCTGGTGTACGGTGTACAAATGGTTATGTATTAGTCAAATATTACAAAAATTGTTTTCAGTTTCAGTTTATTCAGTTTAATTCATGTACATACTGTATACGTAATCTTATATCTAAAATTGCAATATTCATGTATAAACTGCACCTAAATGCAAGAAGCATCTGTATGTGCGTAAGTACTCAAATGTGTATTAGTTTCAACTTAGTGATATAGATATTACCTAGAAAACAAAAAAGAGAAGTTTTGCTGGCCTTGTTTACTAGTTTCCAATAAATATTCAGTGTGGAATAAGGAAGGATTTGCAGGTACGTTAAATATATGAAGACTCGGCGGAGCATTTAAAATGCGAATTAATGCTAAAAACATTTGTAAAAATCAAAGCACTATAGCTGACACTTGAAAATGCTAAACTAGATAAAATACATTTTAACGCAAACGTCCCATTAAATAGGCAATTTATGTGCTTGGTAATTGACTCAGTTTTGTACCTTGCAAAACAAGAGTTAGTCTTTCTCGGCCATGATGAGAGCAGGGAGTCAATAAACAGGGGGAATTTTAAAAATCTTTAAGGTTTATTAATATCGAGAAGTTCCCAAGAACTAAAAGATCATCATGAAAAAATTAAAAATGTTTTTACTGGTGACTAGAAAACTATTTAAAACGATAAATTAAATAATTGAATGCATTTCTGATTATTTAAATGATCATGTAAAAAATGAAATAATGAACACACAGTTTTTTTCTGTGCAAGTGGATGACACCACTGATATTACACGAACTCCCCAGTGCTCCATAATTTTAAGATACGTTAATTCAGAAGGTTCAGTAGTCGAGAGATTCTTGGGATTTTATAATGTCAGCTCCGATACAATGTCGGAGAATTTATATTCTCTATTGGATCAAATTTTGGACCAATTTGACTATAAATATAAATTAATAGGGCAATGTTACGATGGCGCAAGTGTGATGTCAGGCCATCTAAATGGCCTTCAAAAAAAAAAAACAGCGCTGCAGGCTGTATTTGTCTATTGTCTTGCCCATCGTCTTAAACTTGTGATGCAGCAAAGTTTAAAAATATTTCTATACGTCGAATTTTTTTTGCAAGCCTCACTGGTATTCCCTCATTTTTTCATCACTCAGGCAAACAAACGTATGCTCTTACATCTGCATCTATGAGGCGTATACCAACAATTACAGAAACTCGTTCCTCTTCAAATTCGAAGTTAGTAAATGTGATTGTTCAAGACTGGAATAAATTAAAAGACATCTTTGAATTTATTACAAACTGTGACAAATCTGATGAAAAATCAATCAGGATTTCGAAAGGATTTTTAGGTGAGATGAACGATTTTGAATTCACGTTTCTGGCATTAGTGTTTAATGACATTTTCTCAATCTTGGACATACTATTTGCGTTCTTCAAAAAACATCGCTTGACATTCATTTTTGAATATCCAATATAAAACGCTGTCGTGAGGCTCTCTGTAAATAAAGAAATGCACATTATTTTAATACCATGTTGGATAAAGCAAATTCTATTACAGAAATAAATCATTACAAACGTGACCTTCCTAAGCTTTCACCTGAAGAAATTAGGGCTAAGTATAGAACCCTTTTTTATGAAATATTGGACCATATTTTAAAGGAAATGGCACTAAGCTTTCAAGACTATGAAAAACTTATAGTTTTGTGTTTGGCAGATTCTGCTAAATTTTCTGAATATAGTTTAAATTTTCTGACTGGCCCATTTGAAAATTTGTTACAGTTATATGGGGAAATATTTTCAAAAAGTCAACGACTTAAAAATGAGCTTGGTCTTATTTTTGCCAATGACAGTAATTGGAATATATCCCTGCAAGAATAAGTGAAAAAAATTAATGGAAATAAAGATATTTTAACCAAAGCATATAAAGTGTTTTCCCTTATTTTGACAATACCGTCGACAAGTGCTTCAGTGGAAAGAAGTTTCTCTTGCCTCAAATGTGTAAAAACTTGTTTAAGAAATACAATATCTCAAGAAAGACTTACTTCTCTAGGCAATATTTCAATTCAAAAGGAATTTCTGGAGGAAATTAGGACAACTCATCCATTTTATGAGGATGTTGTAAATAAATTTGTTGCTATGAAGGATAGGAGAATTGATTTAGTATGGAAAATTTAGGTAAGTCATAAAAATATTCTACCCCTTCCACATATAAAAAAAATTCTGGAAAAAAAAAATTTCCATAGACATAATTTACAATGTATTGAAATTGTCAATTTAATAGAACAAAATACAAAATAGTATAAAAAACAGTAGAGTACAGTACAAACACTTCAATAATTTGTTCCCAAACTCATGTAGCAAATAGAATGGAGTTTCAGCAAGCCTAACCCTCAATTTTTTTACAAAGAGTTTGTGCGATGGGGTGGTTTTTAAATCACTTGGCAGTTTGTTGAAAACCCTTAATGCAACCATCTCTGGACCATCCTGGACTTGGCATATTCTTGCACTAGGAATATACATTTTTTCAGAGCAGCTTGTTCTGTAATAGTTGATGTCACCACACCTGTTGTATTTGTCTCTGTTCTTCCAGTCCAATCGCTGTTTGGATAGTTTCTTTTTGTAATGTATGTATATGTAAACAAAATTTGTGCGCACAATAACTTGAAAATTATTAAACCGATTCATTTAACATTTGCACAAAAAATTCATATTTTGAAAATGCTCGAACTGATTTCTATTAAATTAAAAGCAGAAGTGGTTGGGATATATAGTTTGACTTTAATAATTTTGGGAAATCATTGGAGTAGAGCATCGAGAAAGAATAAAAAAGAAGTGACATCACGCGAGTTTAGGTTGGCCATATTAATATGACACTTGTGTCATTTCAGATTGTCAATTGCGTGTTTGTTGTGTCTTCAAGTGATTTTATACTATTTTACATGTTTTAGACTATTTAAAGTGTTTTTTTTTATGTGTTTTTTTAAAAACAATTATGGTGTCTTGTGCTGTCCTCAGTTTTTGTAGCAGAGACGGTGTGGATAACAAGAAATCTATGGGAATAACTTTTCATAGGTTAGTATAAACCAGGAACAGGGTCGGGTCCATAACAATTGGGATAGCATTTTATACATTTTATACATTTATGAGATAATACCCAATTTTTGTATTTTTTTCCAAGTCATTTATGTTGGTGCATTGAAAACAAAAAATGTAATTTTCCAAATATTCCTTCAAAAATGTCATTTTCAAATCAATTTGGTGTAGCCAAAAATATCACACTGTTCGATGAAAAACAATTTTTTACAAAAAAAAAATATTAGTATGGTAGTTGCCTAACTCAATTTTAATGAAAACTTTTTTAATGAAATATCAGATAATAATGTACCACTATATGTCCTAAAAAAATTGTGTTTTTATTTTTGTATTGTGCAAAGAGTATTCTGAGAAACTTTAAAAAATCTGAGTGGAGTTCAAAGAAATTACAAATTTAATTTTTGTCTAGTTTTGGTAATATTATTGGCTATATTAAATTGCAGATTTTCCAAAGATCCAGCACGTCAAGAAGCTTGGTTAAAATTTGTAAGCAGAGGAAGTATAGTGTGCTTTGTTCCAAGCAGTTCTCTGAGCAATATTTTGACAGGACCTCAAAATGTTATGTAACAAAAGTAAAATAAATAAAGGATCTAACATAAGACACCAGAGCAACAAAATTGTAATATTTAAACGTCAATAATTTTTTTGTAATGAACAGTACCTGTTTTTTTATGTTACGCAATTGTTTACTAGATAAATGAAAATTTAATTCTAACTGACAAAATTGTATACTCCCATTGTTCCAATTTTTAAGAAAATCAGATAGAAATAACAGTTCGACTCTGTCCAAGCCGCCATATTGTTACCACACTTAGCTCCGCCTAGTGGTAACTGTATTTCTGTCCGTAATAAATGACAATGACATCTCCTTTTTTATTCTTTCTCGATATGCAAATACCCTGTCAGAGGTTTATTAAAGGAGAACTCCTTCCTGTAGTTATACAAAAAAATCGAGTATAAAAATGATTCTTAATAACAATGATTTTCTGATACTGGTAAAAATATCTCTCACTTAAATAAAAAATCTAATTTTCTATTGAAAAACTTTATTAGGAGGACATTGTGTCATGGCATTGAGCTTATATTTATAAAGATTAGCATTTTACATGTGATCCAGATGTTAAATAGCACAAAGTCTCAACCAACTTTCTTTTCTGTGGTGGATAAGTCAATTTGTTTGACTAAAATCACTTGTAAATGGATTTTAATGAATAATTTATATCGTCAGGAATAAGAAAGTATTTCCAAAAACCAGTGCTGGAAATGGTCTGAAATGGAATTCCAGAAAAAATGAAATCAATTCGTTCTGGTTCATAACTTGATCAATTTTTGCATTCTTAATGATACTTTTAGTATAGTAGAGTGGTAACATTTAAGTTTGGTTTTCTGTAAAATGTTTAATAATCGGATATGACAAAATATTGTTGTTAGCTGCTTAGAATTCACAGGGTGTTGGAAATGATGTATATATTTTACTTGCAAATTGCTTTTGCTTTTTTTTAAATTAGCATTCCTGGGTTTTGAACTTTTTAAAGCAAGGGAATCGGTATTGTTAAATAAAAAAACATCAATTAATAAGTAATAAACATTAAGGAAACCTATTGAAGACCTAGTATGATTTTGTTTAAGGAGTAAAAGTTAAAAATATTATCTAAGAAAAACACACAGTTGTTATGACAAGCCATAAAAACTTTACAGATTATATATACATGTATATAATCAAACTATCAAAGCAATCAGTAAATATCAAGCAAGGTAACTATGAGATAATCAACAAGATATCTAAAAACCAGCAAGCTACATCATTCACTCTACAGTTAAAAAGAGTTAACCACAATAAAGTTTCTGCACTCAGCAGTCGGTCTGTCATAAGCTGCCAAATTCTAATTAAAGGGAGACACTAGCCGATGATGCGGTTAATTTGTTTGTACCTGATGGGCTGCCTATTGCAAGTATAGTCAGTTTTTGACAATATACACACACCCACTACTAGAATGAAATTATAAATAAAAAATTGTGTCCTGGAAGACCTCTTCTCTGTATACTGCCGACCACAGGTTAGTGTAGAAAATAGTTTTTTTCTCGATTATATACAGAAAATTTATCTTTTTGTTTCCAAAAAATCTTTTTCACGACTATATAGGGTTCAATGCCAGCAACGACTAAAATAAAAAATAGTTTTATATACAAAGAGATAAAGTTGTTCAATCATCTGCCTGCTAATATAAAAATTATACAAACCTTTACCAAATTTAAAAATGGACCAAAAAGATTTCTAATTTAACGGTCATATAATTAGTTGTAACTTGTTTGTCTTGACTTGTGAGTAGAATTGTCTTTTTGTTATGGCTTGAATCTATTTGTTTGTTTGATTGTGTAATGGCCTCTCTACAATTTTAGATATGGGTGTGTGTATGTATGTATATGTACATATTTAATTACTATTTGATTTAGGATTAGTTTTTTTTTATTGTACCCTACTCTTTAATTATTTGAACCATTTAGGACAAACATTTTATTAAATTTTGAACGTTTCACTAACAGAGTAATTCTCTTTTTTCATATTCAAATTTCTTTATTCACAAACAGATCACAATGTGACATGTGTATTGTCAGTGATTATAAAAATATACAATAATAGCTTAAGAATAAAAATACTTCAAAATACTTAAATCATATAAAAGCAATATAAAAGTGAAATATAAATGCAAAAACAAATCAGAGCTTTTTGTTATTATACAAAGTTTTTAGAGAAGAACTTGTAAATGGGGTCTTTACAAAGTAGGTCAAATAGACTTCTTTTAAAGGATTTTAAATTTACTTTAAGTTCACTCCGCAGGTGATTGTATATTTTTAATGGCATAATAAAGGAACTTTTAGCAGGCAGTCAGTCGAACAGCAAGTAGTTTTATATAAAAATTATTTCTGAGGGGATAGCTATAGGGCATATTATCAACCAGCAGGAAGGAGTTAAAATGTTTATGAACTTACAAAGCACACTGCATTATATAAATTGATACAATTGTTAACAATTGAAGCCCTGGAAAAGAATTGTTCGCATAATCCTCTTCTGTTCAATTAGTACCTCATCCTATAAATGTATAATTCAACAGTGAGTAGATATAGGCATAGTAATAAGACATTACAATCCCTCTGTCCACCACCGCTCTTAACTTCCAAATAACAAATGAATGAGTAGCAAGAATATGGTCAATGTGAGCTGACCATATTAAATTACTATCCATTATGACTCATAAAAATTTAGTTGTATTCACATGACATACCCCCGATTGCACAAAACTTAATTGCTGTTTAGAATATTTAACCAAGCGTTCAGTTTTGACAATCTGTTTACAGAAATCTAGGAACACGCTGTCAAATTTGACATACCATTAAAAATTCTAAACTTTAATTGAGCTTTCTGCAACCGGCCGATAATCTTTACCACAAATATTTAAATTTAGATTGATGTCATTTGTACAGGTACTGAACAGCATTAAGTGTGTCATTTGTAAATTCAGGACAAGGTCATTGTTTTTGCAATAATCAAGCACCCTTTCGATGCCGACTTCAACCAATCTTTCTATCTCAACCAAGGAACTGCCTGTTATGACAAAAGTTATATCATCTGCATATACTGGAGCTGATTAAAACTGACTGAGCAATGTCAACATAGATAAGGAATAACAAGGGTCCCAGAACACTTTCTTACAGGACACCAATAGGAATGTCTGTCAAAACGGATTGATACTTCTGGTCATTCACCAGTAGCACAACTTTTGGTTTTCTGTTAGCTAGGTATGTGATCCATTTGAGTGAACTACCTCTCACACCCTAGCGTTCTAATTTACATAATAAGATATGGTGATTGACCAGGTCAAAGGCACATGAGAGATCGAAGAAAACACTCACGGTGGTACACCCACGATCCAATGCTCAAACAAGTTCTTTAACAAGGCAAACAATGACATCTGCTGTTGAGTAGCCCTTTCGAAAGCCAAACTGTGAGCTAGGAATGATCTTATTTTATTCAGGAACATTTTGTTACATATTTCTTTATTAAAAAAAGTAAGTTTAAAATTAAATAGAAAATGAGGTATCCTTTTTTCAACCCTAATGTATCCTATAAATGTTTGCCAAATTTTCATCTTGACTGGTTCACAAAGTTAAAAGGTGAGACACATTATATGCACTGCATATAAAACTAGAGCGAAATAATGTAGAATAAATAAATATAAAATATTCTGGCTCCAAAATATCTACCTAATTCAAAAAAAAAAATACACACAAATTTCACATAATTTAATATGTTGCTAATATGAGTTTAGGGATTTAATCTGATCTAAATTTTTGGAAACACAAAAAACTCTCTTAGATGGTATGGATTTGGAAGGAATATGCATATTCCACACAAGAATTTTTTTTAGATTCAGGTCTTATTATTAAACTTACATTTTTCATCTTAAAATGAAAAAGTCAAAGTTTAAATGAAATATTCAATCCAAATAGCATACAAGCATAGCGTCTGTTACCCCGAATTATTATAAGAGAAATATAAATAACAGTGGACAGAAGAAACTCTACAGACCAACTACACTTTATGAAATTTATTTCAAAAACTGTATTATCGGATATTTTTAATTCATAATTAGTAAATAAATCTATTTAGAATATTTTTAATTACAGATGACACAAAACTTGAAGCTGAAAACTGGTAGAAATGTCTTTTTAAGTAAAATACCTTTCTCCAAGAGAAATTAATTGGTTACAATGCTTCAGTGAAAATCAACAAATTTTTAATTGACTTGACAAATATGATTATTTTTAGTACAAAGCAGTTGACAAACATCAGCACATAAACAACTCTTAGAAAAAAAATTGAAGTCTATAGTGGGACAATATTTGTAAGAATTTATGTCAGTGAAACATTAAGATTGTTTGCAGCATATCAATAATTTAAGCAAACTCAATTTCTAATTTGATTTGGCTAGTAGTAAAATATATGAATGAAGACAGTCAAGGTTTGTATTGATTTAAAATCTGATTGACTTAACTTTGACGTGCTCATTGCATGCCAGCCTAGGTAGGAAAGAGGGGTCGATTTTTTGAAAAAATATTAGCTTTTTTTTATGGAAATACAAATAAATACAAGCTTTCAAAAAACGATTTTTTTTACATTTCAAAGGTACAATTCTAGTAAACCATTTCCTTTATCAAAAAAAAACCTTATTTTACATTTTTTGTGTATGTAAGAAAGTTGCTCTAAGACATTAAGTGATAACTTTAATAAGACATTATTAACAAACACAATATCAGAATTCGTATAGAATAGTATTTTAAAACACATCTTGGAGCAATTTTCTTTTCTAAATCCAGTAAACATGGTAGAAGTAAAATAAAAATGAAAAATAGTGTATTTTGATATGTATTATGAGATTTCTGCCATTGAAATGTAAAAAAAAATGTATTTTTTGAAAACTCTCTGAAAGCCAAAGAAATATTTTGTTGGAGTTTGGTATAGAGGTATTCTTGAATAAGCTGAATAAGAATATAAATTCAACAATTTCATAAAAAAAAATTGCCAATATATATTTTTTTTTCCAAAAAAATCGACCCCTTTTACCCTACGAAACGCATATGAGCGACATCAAAGTTGAGTGTGCCAAAAAATCAGATTTCAAATTCATAAATAGTAAAAAAAAAACATAGTAAAAAAAACATTAAAATATTCAGCAAACTTTGTCGGTGTTTTATTTTTGCAAATAATGATAGTTTTAGTTTTTTTTAAATAGTAAGATCGACTTTTCTTATTTTTTTGTCGTATATTTGCTCTTTAAATGAGTTTGGGTATAATTTTAAAAATCTTCCTAATAATATAATTATTGATATTTGAAGTAAGTGTATTGGATTTATATATTTTATGTGCATATGCTATTCAATCAGCTAGGTGCACTTTATAAAAAATACACTGATTGATATATAATAAGATAATAATTACTATAAAGAATTAATATATACCCTATCCTTCAGTAATATATTATTTTTAATATGGTAACTAATTCCGGAGATTTGTCTTTTTTCGTTTTTATTAAATGACCCATGATGAAGAACTAAAAATATTTCTAAAGGTTGGTCAAATAAAAATAAAACTTTAATATAATAAAGACATTTCCTGGCCAAATTCCCCGTCTTTTTCTTGAGTTGTTTAAATATTTAAAAAAATTGAAATTACCATTAAACTTTCAAAATTATTAGTGTGCATATAAGTATTCCCAAAAGGTCTACATAATTATTTTGTAAAATCAATTGTATTAGAATATGTTGTATATACCCTACTCTAAAATCAATGGTATTTACGTAAATATTTTGGTGACATGTTTATGTTCAAATAAAAACAGTAAAATTGGAAACACATTATTGTCTCACATCCTTTCATGTCCTGCATGAGACACGTGATAAAATATTAGAATCACACTTCTATCACTTGACATGAATTCACATTATATCATTCGTTTAAAAAAAACTTGTTTTCATGTATTCATGTGTCCATACACTAAATGTGCATACGTTTCTGAAAAATAAGCAGTAAGTTTTTATGACCATACTTGAATTTTAATGATTTAAATAACCTCGTAAATAACTTATAACTACTGAAAAAATAATTGGAAAAGTATGCCAAGTATGAAGGTCTGCTTTATATATAATATATATATATATATATATATATATATATATATATATATATATATATATATATATATATATATATATATATATATATATATATATATATATATATATATATATATATATATATATATATATATATATATATATATATATATATATATATATATATATATATATATATATATATATATATATATATATATATATATATATATATATATATATATATATATATATATATATATATATATATATATATATATATATATATATATATATATATATATATATAATAAAACAAAAAAAGAAGTGAAAATTTACAATACAATATGATGGAATAACAGCTAAAAAGTGTCTTTAAACATACTATTCCATATTATACTTGTATATATTACTTGTATGTTTCTTTTATATCATATTATTTTTAAACTAGTAATTATCAACCCCAATAAATTGAGTGGAATCAGGTATAAAGACAAACAAATTGAAAAATAGGTACATTTTTACTTTGATGGTAGCCATTTTTCTTTAAATTGTTTTTTATTATTTATTGTTTTGATTTTTTTAAATATTTGGGGGATTACCCAGTTTTTGTTTTAAATTTTAATTCTGTTTTACTTGATATTGGATGGTAGGTCCAGTACGATTAATTTTCTTTAATAATTAAGAAATTTTTAATGCAAATTTTAATTAACAAGTTAATAATTGTCCTGCTTTTTTTTGTTTTGCTATTAACTTCTGGGCCTCATATTTTGATCCGGATAATTTAGAGGCTTAGTATTACCAAAGTTTACTGAATAGAAATATAAGTAGCCGCACTGGGCCGGCGGCCCTTTGAAAATCGCAGATAAAAGGCGAGCCGCCTAGTTTCAAACCCAATCGATACTGGCCCCTGTTACCGAGCTGTTCAAAAGTAGTTTAGATTCGCGCTACGAATTTTTATCTACCAGGGAATTTCAAAAGTATAAATAATAACTTTTGACAAAAGTTATTGAGTTGAATTTTGTTGTCGGACTAGTTTAATATTTTACAATTACAGTTTTAAATGTTATTTAAATATAGTGAATTTAATATTAAATTGTTACTTACCTGCTAGTCGAATTTCAAAATACAATATTTTTATTATATAAATTAAAAAAATCGGTAAATTTCCTTTACCCCGAACTTCCCTCGTATGATTTTTTTCATTTGTTCGGAATAGTGAAGTGTGACTCAGTTTACTTCAGTACATAGTCAGAGTATGTAAGTGGTACATATACTTTTCATTTTTATTGGGCTCCATTTTGTATCATGATATTGGATTCCTATCAATATTTTACCATTTTCTTTCTACCTATGTCACAGTTAACTTTTGGGCATAATTTAAAATAAATTCAATAAATAGTTTTTACATTGACACATACCGCCATTTTGTTAGTTTTTTTCATTTGCACATATAATTTTTCTGCAAAATTTAAAGTTTTTTTTCGCCATCTTAAATTGAAACGCATATTATCAGTCTTTACGTACTCCGTCGATCCGCACTTATTTCCTAATCCCAAATAATACACCACTTTAACATAACAAGAAGATCGTTAACGAAAACCATTTAGAAACTTAATATCTGGCAAAAATCTGGGAACCAACGGAGTAGGCAAGGACTGATAATACGGGTTTCATGCAGGATATAAAATCTATATGTGTTCTGAGGATGTAACAATAAAGTTGCGAAACGTCGACAATTTAAAAATAGAGTCTTGTTTTATTTTACTTACCCCAAATAATATACCACTCTAACATAAAAACAAGAGGATCGTTAACGAAAGCCATTTAGAAACTTAATATCTGGGAAATAACTACGGACCAACGTAGCAGATAAAGACTGATAATATGGGTTTCGTGCAGGATATAGAATTTGTATATGTGCCCTGAGGATGCAACAATAAAATAGCGAAACGTCGACAGTTTAAAAAAGTCTGTTGTTTTTTTGCTGGATCCCAACCCCAAATATACACTACTCTAACATAACAAGAGGATCATTAACGAAAACCATTTAGAAACTTAATATATGGGAAATATCTGCCGGTCAACGGAGTAGGTAAAGACTGATAATATGGGTTTCATGGCAAATTCATACAGGATATAGAATCTATGTATTCTGAGGATGCAACAATAAAGTTGGGAAACATCGACAATTTAAAAAAAGACTTGCTTTTTTTATTGGATCTTAACCCCAAATAATACAATACTCTAACATTTTTTTAAATATATTACTAGGTCATCCTCATATTTCCCTTAATTTTTGGTCAGAATTTGAAGTCAATCGGGTAAGTAGTATTTAAGCTATGTCGCGAACTAATAGACAGACAGACAGACCGACATTACAGACGAAACGACGAAATTGATAAAACATGCTTTTTACAACCATCTACAGAGCAATATCTAATAGGTATATTGGCTCATATTTGTCAAATACATTTTTTTTTGTTTCACTCTATAGCACAATAACAAACTGGCGCGATCACCGAGTCTGAACAACTGTGTATGTGCCGGAGACCCGGCCGGTACCCAGAATGTACCAGTCGGGGCGAGACGCGAGGAATAGGTAAATCGAGTCACGTGTTCAAGTGCTGCAACTTATATTTTTATTCAGTAAACTTTGGTATTACACTCGAGAGCAGATCATGCCATTAAATCCGTGTACGCTCTAGTTAAAATCCCGGAAAATCCTTGGGAAAAATCTTTTAAGTCCGTATAAATATGTTTCAGATCTATATAAATCTACAAAAATCTGCGATCCTTCTTTAAATCCGTAAATACTATGAACATTTATTAAAAATCCTAAAAATCGACATAAGTCTGTCTAAATCCATGGAAAAATCCAATAGATATGTTTTTAAATCTCAAAAATCTCCAAAAATATGTCTTTAAATCCCCAAATACTGTAAATAAAAAGCCACAAATGTGCTTGAATTCTTGCAAAATTTGGCAAGCAGGTGAATAAATATCCATGTGAAATCTCTTGAGAATCTCGTCCCTGCAACCGTTGATTAGTCGCAAAAAGTGTCAATAAGCGGGCTGAGAGCTAAGTCACAAAAAAGGTAAGTATATTTGATATTTTTCTTGTGTTGCAGCACACAGTTATAATTTATTATCAAGAATTTTCGATGCTGGATGCCGCCCGGTTCGATTCGTTTAATACCAATGCTATAAACTTATTACATATTTGAAATATAGGAAATGTATATTAGTGTAATAATTCTGTGATATATGGAGTAGAGGATTCCGATTTAAAAAAAAACTATTAGGCATATGGAAATAGTTTTTGCAAAATAGTAGTAGAGTTTCGGCAAAAATGTATTATGTATAGAATGCTTGGAAAATAAGTATGATTGACATTGAGTAATTTCATGTCACATGTATAGGGTAATAGAAAATTAAAAAAATTGGGTTTTGAAGGTATTACTTCTCTCGTAAAAGGAAAGTTTTGTAATTTTCGATATTTATTCAGATCTTCAGGATCTATAGATACCAAAAAATGTGTCTTCCCAATTCCGTCTGTTCGTGGCATAGCTAAAAAACTATTATCCTATTCACTTCAAATTTTGCTCAAAAATCAAAGTTCCTAGGGGGATGGCATGGTAACATTTTGGTAAAAATCCAATATGGTGAAACAAAATGGCGCAATAATAGAATGTTAAAAAATCAGCATTAAAAACGACTTAATCAAATAATATCAAATTTTGCAAAAAATCAAATGACAGAGATGACATCATAAAATGTTGGTGCCAGTCCCATTTATGGCGGAACTAAATGACGGCCTTATAAAATTTTTAAAATATCAGTATCAAAAAACTACTAATTTAATTGACTTCAAATTTTGCACAAAAATTAAGTGTGGAACACGGATAAACTGGTAAAATTTTGGTGTTAATCCTTAATGGCAAAACAAAATGGGGCTCAAACAAAATGTTTAAAAAATCAGTAAAACTACATTGTGTAGAATAAGACCTTATTTCTATTGAGATAAATATAAAAGGTTATACCTATTATTATGCACCATATAAATAAAATTGTAACATAAACAAAATGTTTAAATCAGTAAAACTCCATTTTCTAGAATAAAACCTTATCTCTATAGAGAAAATATAAAAGGAGATAATGTATATTATTATCTATAAATAAAATTAATAAAAACATATAAAATATCAAAATTAAATGAAAATAAAAAATCGGCAGTCACTTTACCCGGAACTTCCCTCATAATATATCATTTTCTTTTTACTTTGTAATCGTAAAGAATCACCACCGAGATTTTTTTCAGATCTTTTTACCTCAAATTTTTCATCAAAAGCAAGTATTACCTAGAAATAAAGTGGTAAAATTTTGGTGCGAATCCAAGTTGGCAAAACAAAATGGCGGCTTAATAAAATATTTTAAAAAACCAGCCTGCAAAACTACTTTTTTAGATTGATTTCAAATTTTGAGCAGGAATTCAGTCTGATATAGAGATGAGCTGGTAAAATTGTGATAAGAATTCAAGATGGCGGAATAATATGGCGACCAAATATTTGTAATCGTGAAAAGTCATCTTACTCCACATTTGAAGGTCAGATCATCATATCAATACAAAGAAAAGATGTTAAGCTTTTGGCTGAAATATGTATTTACCATAAAGTGTAGGAGTTGCAACATAAATTTTGCAGCAATGTACAGAGTAGCTAAAGAAATTAAAAAACAAATCGGATAATCTTAATACATTTTCCGAGGTATTTGGGAGCTCCAGATAAAGAAGAACTAAGAAAGGAATTCACAACTTTTGTGGATATTTTGATTTAAAAGAAGTTCCTTATGAATATGATACAAGTCATTGGAAGTGATAGACGCCTTTAATTAAAGTCCAATTTAATGGCAATAAATCTATGGTCGTTAAAAAGGATCTATTTGCTGATAATATGAAACAAATAATGGTAGGCAGTGATAGGCTCATACGGATTAGACGCATAAGGACGGATACGAGGATGAATATGAAAGAGATGAGTTTAAAAATGATGAGAGTTTGATTCTTCGGACCGGGAATTTCAGAACTAGAAGTTTATTGGAAGCAGACCTAAATATGGAGATATTAGAACAAATAGAATGCATCAAATTTTAATTGGAATGCTACTATGCCATATTTTACAATAAAGACTGGTACATAGAAAGAATCTTAAATAAGTATACAGTTGCATGGTTTTCTTGCTGAGCTCTCCACTAAAGGAAATATATGAATACTAAATTTTGACCTAGTTAAATGGATATTGATTTGTTTAATAAAAGTATGCTTAGTTTAGGAGACCATCAATGATGGTAGTGCGGTTATTAGATTTGCAATTTTCTCCGAACAGCTACAATTATTTTGTTTCTAGCAGAACTTATATTCCTCTGTATATTTTGAGTTTTTGTAAAATATTCTTTATGTCAACGATGTAATTTCTGGTAAAATTGCTACTAAAGAAATATTATGAAATACCTACGAAATATATTACTGGTAAAAACATCTTGCAGGGATATTTCAAAAAAATAATAATCAAGCGTTCCCAGGGTGTTCCATTTGAAACTAGAAAATTCTTAAGTTCTGACGAAATTGCAAATGCGACGACAGTGTCGCCACTACCTCCTTTAAATGACCATTTGGCAAAGTCTGAGTGAGCACACTTGCAGTATAATGAATTATTGTAGGCATGGAGATTCAAAGGACCCTGTTATGAATTTAACAAAAAATTACACACTAGAACGTTATAATATGCTTCACCACTCAAAATTGAATTTGATTGAATTTAATCAGTATTTCCCCATTACAAAAAAAAAACAAATTTGGCATTAAAAAAGTGAGTTTAGTTTTTTTTTAAGATAATAAATCGAAAAATAAATCAAGTATCTGTGCCAATGACTTCCACAATTTTTCAATATCAAGACATTTACCCCACCTATTTTTGTTTTCAGTTTGAATATCAGTTTGCTCTTTCTCAATGTTAATCTTATATCCCTTAAAATATCAAAGATCTGTGCTCATGAGAAACACAATCTATAACTCGTGAAACATTACCGTAAACTCTGGTGCAAATTTGAAATTAATTGGTTTGACAGTTATCAAGTTATTGTCCTCGTAAATATTGTTTATGCACACACAAACCTGTACAGACATTATATTTTGTCTAAAAATATGTTTTCTCCTGTAGAGACTAATTATTTAATTAATATTAAAGCACCTTAATCTATTGATACTAAATATATGTAAAAAAAAATTAGCATATCAATACATTTGAATTTCTGCTAAATGATAGAAAAGACAAACATTTTGATAACTCCAGTAAGTTCTATAAATACATACACATATTATTTTTTAAATCCCAATAAAAAAAATTAAATCGAGAAAAATCCAATAAATACATCTGTGATTTTAAATTTTTAGGAGTGGGACACCCCCCCGATTGTATTGCACCTCGTGATTACTAAACATTTTCAGACCTTACAAAATTATTTGAAACAGAAAATGTGAGTCTAATGAATCACATTCTTTCGCTTACTTAAGTGATGGTAATATTTTTCTGCCTATAAAAAAGGGTAGGAGTACTTATACAAACATTTTAGTGTACCACTCATTTATTTAAATGCATAAGTTTATAAAACTTAGTAACACATTACTAACTATTCTAAACCTACTGTGGGGGTTTTAAATCCAACCCCCTACGGAATCCCTATGTTTTCTTCCAGGAGTAATACATTTCAAGTGGCTTATTTTCTTTCCAGTATTTATCATTGACTTGGCCCAATGTTTGATTACCATTCAGTTGTACGTACTGACCCACACTTGGAGAAATATATATGCAAAAATTTAATAAACTGTGACTTGCAGACAGTTGGGAATCTAAATCTAATGTTAATCGCATTGCAAGATACTTATGTAAATGATCAACTGTAGCATTTGCAGTCGTTTTAATATATCGAATTGAATTTTCTTTCAGTGCCTTAACCAGTGGGTTATCTCCTGACATTTCTGTTGGATGAGGCTTAAATACTAATTCTATTTCATTTAGTGTATGAGGCTCAGAAGGTCCTTCTCCATCTGTATCAGTTTGCTCAGTTTGTGCTGTTGAATCACTTTCTTCACTCCTTTCAGAGGTCATGGCACTTTTAGGTCTTCTTTTTATGGAGCTTACACTGGATGACACAGGACTAGGGGGATCACATGGTGTACTACGACCAGAAGGGGAAGGACTAGTTGGGTTTGTATTTTGTGTAGTATTTGTAGGAGGGTTGGTTGGTGAAGTGGTATTTGGTATTGCTGGATTACTGTTAAGTACTTGATTAGCTATGTTTTCACTAGTACCTGCTCCACTTGTAGGTTCACCTTGCTGCTCACTAGTAACGGTTTCATTAGGTTTTCTTCCTCTGGGAGCTCTATTTTGGGACTGCAGTTTTATACCTTCATTTATGGATTGCACAAATGCCTCTCTTGAATGAACTTTGTTTAATTTAGCCAAAACTTTTTCTTGGTGAGCTTCATATTCATCTCTACTAGGATATATTTTTGATATAAGTAAGTCAAAATTAGGATCAGCTCGTAGGGACCTTTTTGAAACTAACTTTTTTCGACAAGTAGGACATTCCTTGTTTCCTGATCGCAAGGCTGTGATTATACATTCTGAACAAAATCTATGAAGACACTCCTTCGTCGTCATTGTTTTCTTGAGCATGTCCAGGCATATCGGGCACATGAGTTCACTATGAAGACTTCTGGGAGACACTGCTATTTCAGTATTATCAGTAATCACTTCTTGCGGAGTTCTGTGAAGTTCATAAAGGGACAGTTCCCATGTTTTATTTAAACCTATTTGTTCGGAAGTCGCCATTGCATCGCTTTTAGTGTTTTTTACATAAAACAAGTTTATTTCTGGCCGCACTATAAGAATTCTCAAAACAAACAAAAATATTCAGCTTAATGTTTTGACTCGTCTCTTTTGACATTTTATTTTGTTTCTTCATATTTAAGGTCGATGGTTTCAAACAAGAGCGACTAAATCTCAAACCAATCCGTGACTAGAATATAAACTTCGTTATGTTTTTGTGTGAGGTCTGCTAGCTCAGTGGTACGATCCTGGTAGTGTAAAGGTTTAGTGTACCAATCCAGACGAGCAATATCTTTTTTTAGTTTTTTTTAAACCTACAATTTTGTATGTATTTATTTTTTAAAGTATCGGACCGCGTTTTGGTTAGGTCTGTTTTTTTTTTGGTTGATTCAAAACAAATGTGTAATGAAACAAAATAAAAAAATAATCAACGATTTTAAAAGGATTCCTTATCTTCATATATTGATTGACATTTGCAGAAGCACGACGTAACCAGGGGTGCTGAAATAGACATTTCATAGAATTCAACAGATTTTATGGTACTGTCATCATCATCATTTTATGGTACTGTCAGTATCTGTCAAATTTTGAGGATTTTATATTTTTTAACGGTTTTGATGGTTTTTGGTATAAAGGTATATTTTACGTGCTGATCACGAATCTGAAGTTAAATTTATCTGGCCACTTTTCGTTTTTGAATTATTCATTCTCAAAGTTCATAGCCGTTCTAACCAGTAATTTGTTTCTTAGTTAAAACCTAATAATAAATATGCCCTTTTGAATTCGATCAATTTCTGTGCTACGTTCAACTAATTCATGACCAGAGGTATATTTAATAAGTCACTTTTTGTGACTGTAAATTGTTTGAAATTTTTACTTATAGTATATATATATATATATATATATATATATATATATATATATTTATGTATATATATATATATATATATATATATTTATGTATATATATATATATATATATATATATGCATATACATATACATATATATATATATATATATATATATATATATATATATATATATATATATATATATACATATATATATATATATATATATATATATATATATATATATATACATATACATATATATATATATATATATATATATATATATATATATATATCTATATATATATATATACATAGTTGTATGCACTTTTCTAAATAAATATGTTTTGTTCCAAGATTGCCTACACATTCTACAACATTACAACTTATCGACCTGCTAAATCTTAATAAACATACGTACATACATACAAACATCAATTTGGAACAATCTGTATTATTTTTTAAAAAAATCCTAAAGACTACAAAGGCTAGAGGGAGCCAAATACGGGATCATTTTCGTATATTAAGTTGCCTATCTATATTATAGCAAACTGACCAATGCTTTATCTATGACCCTACCACTGAGCCAGGAAGCTCACACTAACATTTTTGTTTATATCCCTCTTTTTTTTTCAAATCATTTTTCAATGGTCACAAGTTTAAACAAATCGCCCCAAGTGGCGCCAGGGTCACGGCATACCCCTTGTCAAAGAACTTGTGTCATTTCGTTAAGAGCGTAAATAAGTTTCTACATTTCATAACATTCGTGAATAATGTTTTAAATCATTGTCAGTGAATAAGTTTATAAAAAATAGCTTCCAAGTATATCCTACTACGACCATATTTTATTGTTTAGCTGGAATAAAAAAAGTTTGATTATATGAAAAATGCCTAGAACTTATTTAATAGCTGGTTGAGGAACAGACAGAAATATAAAGTGAACTCTTGTGTTCCCGATACCCTGAGTTGAATCAACATTCTGTTCATTCGAATTAGATTTCAAGGAGGCAGGAAAGACAGCAATACTGAACAGTCAATATTGAGAAATATGAAACAAAACCTTAAATACGACTGGGAATCTACCAATAACAATAGATTGTTCAATGTGTTTCCTGTTGGTTCGCCGTTTATTTGCGGGAGTATAAACAAGTTTTCGCTGAGTGTTCAGCATAGGCTTCCTGGCTCGGTGGTAGGATAGGATACTCGGCTTTAGAAGCCGCATATATGGGTTCTAATTCGTCTTATAATTAATAAAAACGCGAATTAGGTTAGGTTTTGCCGCAAAGAAGCATATAAATACAACCGTTTGTTGGCGCGAGATCGCTTTCAACTTTCAAAAACCTTTACAGAAAAACCTAACTTAATCCGCATTTTTATTAATTATGTTTAAAAAAACTACTTTAAAAGTCATTGAGTCATCCAAAGGAGAGAATCTTACCACCGAGCCAGGAAGCCCATGCTGAACATTCGACAAAACTTGTTTATACTCCGTGGAAAAAAATATATATATATATATATATATATATATTTCTATATATAAATATATATAAATATATATATATATATATATATATATATATATATATATATATATATATATATATATATATATATATATATATATATATATATATATATATATATATATATATATATATATATATATATATATATATATATATATATATATATATTTCTATATATATATATATATATATATATATATATATATATATATATATATATATATATATATATATATACAGGGTTGTCCAACGAAGGGTAAACACCTTTATAATTTCTTTATTTTACAAGATATTGAAAAATGGTAAAAACAAAAGTTGTAGGGATTTTAGAGAGGAATAAGGATAATTTATGATAAAAACAATTGAACATCAAATAAAAAAATTACACGAAAAAATTATGGTTATTTTGGTTATTTTAAATGGAACACCCTGTATATTATTGCATTTTTGGATTCTCCCGAAAATTCTAAACACTTTTTATATAAGATATTACACCTTTAAACCTAATAGTTTCGGAGCTATGAACAGTTGAAAATCAGTATTTTGGCTAATTTGCATTATTGTAAAACCTATCTAATGAAATAGGTACTATGAGTATACGAAAGTTGGTACTTCAGCTTGTACCATAGTAAGCACCACTATTAATTAAAGTGGCCAAGAGGCCGATTTTTACTTGTTTTTAGCTTAAAAACATATGAATTTAGGTATAACGAAGTGGCAACATATCTGCAATAACTAAACGAGTAGATATTAAATAACGACGGAACAATATTTATTATAAACAAAATATATGTTTCAAAAAAAAACTCGTGGCTGATTTTCCTCATTAAAAAAAGGCTTGTTAACAACTCTCTTCTTATAATCCGCATTCCCGGGCTCGCTGCAGAATCTAACTCCTAATTTCTTTAACGTGTTTAAACTTGGTTATCGTCTATCGAGATACCTGTGCAAATACTGTCGTTTGGTTGCCGGGCAACAAGTTAATCAAAGATTTGTCAAACTTTCGGTAGTTTACTTTTTAAAGAATATTATTTTAGTGAAGTTGTTAGTTGTTAAAGATGAACAGAAACGTCACACGTTATTCCAAAGCCGAAATGATAGATTTGTTAAATATATTGGCGAGGAATGGTTATCAGTTAAGACCGTCCAAACGAGAGTATCTGGACAGATATCCCGATAGACGACAACCAAGTTTAGGAACATTAGAAAAATTAGGAGTTAGATTCCGCGAGACCGGAAACGTGGATTATAAGAAGAGAGTCGTTGTTAACAAGCCTGTTCTCAATGAGGAAAATCAGCTAAGAGTTCTGCTTTCCATTTATGAAAATCCAATTCAAAGTACCAATTCTCGGAGCGAAGCACTTGGTATGTCTTACACATCTGTGAAGAGAATTTTACAAAATCACAAAGTCCATCCCTATCGTATTTCATATCACCAAAAGTTACTACCTGGAGATATAGAAAAAAGAGTAGATTTTTGTTCTTGGGCTATAGAGAAAACTTACCAAAACCCTGACTTTTTTAGAAATGTGTTATTCACAGATGAGTCTACGTTTAGGAGTGACCGTACTATGAACCGACATAATATAAGGTACTTCAGTCAACAAAATCCTAATTGGAGAGGGGAAATTATGAAACAAGGAAGATGGTCCGTGAACGTGTGGGGTGGCATTGTAAACGATTATGTTATTGGACCATATTTTTTCCAGGGTAATTTAACTGGTAACATATATTTAAACTTTTTAAGGGAGTCACTGCCGATTTTATTAGAAAATGTGAACATTCAAGTTAGAAACAATATGTGGTTTCAACATGATGGGGCCCCACCGCATGGCACACGTGATGTCACATACTTTTTAACTGAACGTCATGGATCGAATTGGATAGGTAATAGGGGGAATCCATGGTACGTAAATAATGAAGCCGAAGGACCGATTCTATGGCCCCCTAGGTCTCCGGACCTCATTCCTTTGGATTACTTTTTATGGGGATTCGTCGACAATTTTGTAAATGAAGGAGAGAATACAAGAGGCCTTTAGAGCCGTTAACAACGAAATGTTACGTAACACTCAAGAAAACTTTATAGAACGCATGCAAATGTGATTAGCCGCTGAAGGAGGCATTTTTGAAAACTAGATTTTTTTCTCATAAGTTTTGTTTCCTTGTTCTTTGATACCTATTTGTTTAGTTATTATAGATTTTGTTTATAATACATATTGTTCCTTCGTTATTTAATACATATTCGTTAAGTTATTATAGATTTGGTTTATAATAAATATTGTTCCGTCGTTATTTAATATCTACTCGTTTAGTTATTGCAGATATGTTGCCACTTCGTTATTCCTATGTTTTTAAGCTAAAAACAAGTAAAAATCGGCCTCTTGGCCACTTTAATTAATAGTGGTGCTTACTATGGTACAAGCTGAAGTACCAACTTTCGTATACTCATGGTACCTATTTCATTAGATAGGTTTTACAATAATGCAATAAAATAAAATAAATAAATAAATGCTTTATTGTCAAAAAAAAATTTTACAATTTTGTGGACAAAGCTGTTGTAAAAAAATAGTTTACAAACATCAAAATTAGCAAACAAAACAAGACAAAAACACATCATAAATATTATAGAAAAATAATATTTAAATCAGGAATTTAGAATATTAATATTATAGAATCCTAAAAGAAGTACATTAGAAATGTACTTTGTCAGTCGTACTATGTTATAAACATTTTCATAAATATAATGTAAAAAAATAAAAAAGCAAAGTAAAAAATAAAAAAGTACGAAACAATTAAAAAAATACATATACAAAGTTCGGTAAAAATGGTTGGTAATGGCAACTATCACACTAGGGGTTCATAAGGATAAAATTATGTGTTGTAAAACTCGTTCACGGTGTAGAAGGCTCTTTCCAGTAAGAATGATTTCAAAGCCTTGCGAAATGAAGTCAGAGATATTATGGATTTGATGTTAAATGGCAGGTGATTATGCATTTTTTTTGCATTGTAGATTACTGATCTTTTAATTAACTCTGAGTGTGGGGTTGGAAGATAGAGATCGTGCTCAGTATTTCTGAGAGGGTAGTTGTGAGAAGGTCTCTCTAATAGAGCAGGTGCGTGCTTACGAATTAAGCAAACCGATTCCAAAATGAATAAGCAAGGAAGGGTTAGTATTTTATATCTTTTAAAGAAATCTCGGCAGTGAGTTCTACTGTTAAGTCTCAGTAGGTAACGAACAGCTCTTTTTTGTAGTATAAAAATTCGATCAAATTGAGTCGCACAACATGTACCCCAGAATGGAATAGCATATCTGAGGTGCGACTCAACAAGAGCAAAATAAACAGTTCTAGAGGTAGAAAAGCTAAGCTCCTCGGAAACAGATCTTAACGCAAAGCAAGCAGAACCTAACTTCCTTGATAAAGCGTCGATATGTGGATCCCATTTTAAAGAATCATCTTCAAGAAGCCCTAGAAATTTTACAGAGTTTACGACATCAATAGTGGTGCCATTAAGGTCAAAGGGTTGCAGCGTGTTTTTATAAGACAAGACTTTCGTTTTAGAGATGTTCAAACATAGGAGATTAGAATCGCACCAGGATTTAATGGTGATTAGGTCATTAGATACAATCCTATGTAGGTCCGTGACATCTGGGTGGCTCCACGTAAAGCTGGTATCGTCCGCAAAGAGACATATTTTTCCACTAATGTTTAAATTAGCCAAAATACTGATTTTCAACTGTTCATAGCTCCGAAACTATTAGGTTTAAAGGTGTAATATCTTATATAAAAAGTGTTTAGAATTTTCAGGAGAATCCAAAAATGCAATAATATACAGGGTGTTCCATTTAAAATAAGCAAAATAACCATAATTTTTTCGCGTAAGTTTTTTATTTGATGTTCAATTGTTTTTATCATAAATTATCCTTATTCCTCTCTAAAATCCCTACAACTTTTGTTTTTACCATTTTTCAATATCTTGTAAAATAAACAAATTATAAAGGTGTTTACCCTTCGTTGGACAACCCTGTACATATATATATATATATATATATCTATATACATATATTTCTATATATATATATATATCTCTATATACATATATATATATATATATATATATATATATATATATATATATATATATACAGGGTGCCTCCGATTAAGTCGGCACCATTGCTAACTTCCTTATTATTGGAGATATCAGGTCGGTTAAATTAGCAAACTAGTAGCATTTTTTCTGCTGATTAAGATAGTGAAATCAGAAAAACAATTGAACATCGCGTCTTCGAGTTATTCCAAAAAATGTATATTTTTTCAATGGAACACCCTGTATATTTTTCGACATAACGTTAGCAAATCGTCCTAAGAATAAAAAAGTTCATATGCACTAATCGCCTAAACCTAATAACAACAAAGTTATAACGATATTTTTACTCACAGTCAAGTTGGCCATGAAATTCCAAATAAAAACAATATTACTTAATTGGTTAGATTTAACTGTCACAGTAAATGAGCAAACACATCACCATCTTGTTCTATGCATTTTCGGACACATTTTAGCACATGCCTCGTCGCCTTTAAAATTGTCCTTCCATCAATAGACGCCATTATTCTCCTTATTACAATTTTCAGTTCTTCCAAATTTGCATATTTCTTCTTATAAACTTCATTTTTCACGTAACCCCAAAAATAGAAATCAAGAGGAGTTATGTCTGGGGATCTAGGTGGCCAGCGAACTGGACCATTTGTGGCAATCCATTTGTCTCCAAATAATCTCTGCAACATCATTCTTACATCACCAAACTGATGAGGTGGGGCCCCATCTTGCTGGAAGTAAATTAGTTGTCGTGTAGCCAAATTGACGCCGTCCAAATATTCTTCTAACGCCCCAGAAATTATCAGGTCAACATATCTCCTTCCTGTCAAAGTACCCTCATAAAATACAGGTCCAAGTATTTCGCTTCCTCTCATACCACACCAAACATTGACACTAAATTGATGCTGAGGATTTCTGGGATCAGTGAGAAATAAATTTTATTGCGACCAATAATGGACGTTTTTGCGATTGAATTCATCGCTCCAAATAATGTTCTTCAAAATGTCATTATTTCTTTCATAAACATGATGCAACCAATGGCAAAACGCAAGTCTTCTTTCATTATCACCAGGCAACAATGTTTGAATTGGCCGGTACTTATACGGAATAAACTTGTGCTTCTTTAAGATCCGCCATATTGTCACTAAACTAACACCGTAATCTCTTGCTAAATCCCTTGTTGAGTATTCTTTGTGTGCTTCAAAATAGGCTAATATGGTAATTTCAACGTCTTCGCTTATTATAAAAGGTTTTCTCTTCCTTGTCTTTTTAAAAACCTCCTCGTTACTTCTAAATTTTCTATAGAGAACTAAAAAATACCTCCTGTCCGGTAAATTACGAGTAGGGAATCTTCGGCGGTATTCTTGTATTGCCATAGTACTATTTTTCCTACACATAAGGTATGTTTCTAACATATCACATTTTTCAATATGCGTGAACAACATTTTAAAACAAGCTTTAGCAAGTAAAATTGTAAATATATTATTTTTCTGCTAAAACAAAACGCCCCTCATCTACAAACTGTCATTTATATCGCCAAGCCACCCAATCAATTGTTTTTATTTTTAATTTCATGGCCAACTTGACTGTTAGTAAAATATCGTTATAACTTTGTTATTATTAGGTTTAGGCAGATAGTGCATATGAACTTTTTTATTCTTAGGACGATTTGCTAACGTTATGTCGAAAAATATACAGGGTGTTCCATTGAAAAAATACACATTTTTTGGAATAACTCGAAGACGCGATGTTCAATTGTTTTTCTGATTTCACTATCTTAATCAGCAGAAAAAATGCTACTAGTTTGCTAATTTAACCGACCTCATATCTCCAATAATAAGGAAGTTAGCAATGGTGCCGACTTAACCGGAGGCACCCTGTATATATATCTCTATATACATATATTTCTATATATATATATATATATTTATCTATATATATATATATATATATATATATATATATATATATATAAACACAAGAATATCTCGACCGTACGCTAAATCAGCTAGTTTGAATTCTCGGGTAAGCGGTCTGTGGTGTGTGTCAAACAAAAACAAAAAATCTCATTTATCCATCAATCCTCTATATTTCGCCATTGATTAATGGCTTCTTCAGGAGGTAAATAGCTAAAATACAACACTAATGAATCAACAGTACAATCAAAATGATACAAACTTACATTCAGAGTTGCCATACAGAACGTTGAATAAATTTTATTTGAATAACATTAGTAACAAAAAAAAAAAACACAAAAAAACAGCGTGTTGAAGGTCCCCTGGCTAACTCACATCGTAGATGCTTAAAACGAAATGCATTAGGTGTTCGTAAAATACAGAATTTATATATATTTATATATTATATATAATATTTATCTATATACTTTAGTACTGTTGTTTTGTATTTTTGTTGAACCCGTTAGCGTGGTTGCAGGTTTATTGTTTAAACTGTATATTTTTACCTACCGACGCTCCCGCGTCGGGTATAAATTCTGTATTTTACGAACACCTAATGCATTTCGTTTTAAGCATCTACGATGTGAGTTAGCCAGGGGACCTTCAACACGCTGTTTTTTTGTGTTTTTTTTTTGTTACTAATGTTATTCAAATAAAATTTATTTAACGTTCTGTATGGCAACTCTGAATGTAAGTTTGTATCATTTTGATTGTACTGTTGATTCATTAGTGTTGTATTTTAGCTATTTACCTCCTGAAGAAGCCATTAATCAATGGCGAAATATAGAGGATTGATGGATAAATGAGATTTTTTGTTTTTGTTTGACACACACCACAGACCGCTTACCCGAGAATTCAAACTAGCTATATATATATATATATATATATATATATATATATATATATATATATATATATATATATATATATATATATATATATATATATATATATATATATATATATATATATATATATATATATATATATATATATATATATATCTATATATGTTGATTTTTACTCCTTCACGGATGGAAAAATACAATGTGTTTTCATTCCGGGTGTACATCCGTTCACTACTGTCGTTCTAAAAAGAACAGTTTTGCTGACGTTTCGCCAAAATCACATTTGGCATTTTCGAAGCTTTCTTTCTCGCATCCGAATAGAGACTGAAGTCTATATATATATATATATATATATATATATATATATATATATATATATATATATATATATATCGGGTGACACAAAACATAGGGTACACGCTCTAATTTATTTACCTTTCCAGATATCGCTTTGAAGCTTAGGTACGTTTAGTAACTTATTAAGACGCATATTTTGTCATATAATTGCATTATACATCACTTCCGGTTTAACCGGAAATGACCTAAACCTTAATATATTAAATAGAACCCTCTATATTTTTTTTCATAGTCGTATTCTGTGTAAAATTCTCTTTCCAATGGCCGCGTTTACCCGCCTGATCGCTCAGTGATCGCTTTGAGAACGGTACCATGAACGAGCTATTTAATCTTGCTAGTTTGTTAGCGGGTCGTTGAGCGGACGCCATGTTTTGTATCGTATTTTATTTTCGCTACTTAACTGAGCAACGATCATCCGACATAACAAACGAGATGGCGGCATGTAATGTAAACATTATGAGCAATATTTATACAATATAATAATACACCAGAGCAATAACAGATTTTTTTAAATCTTTTTTTTAACACAAAATACAGAACGTATTATACAAACAAATTTACTATCATATTTCTTTTAATTTCAGCCCTTCCTTGTTCCCGTTGTCCCATATTCTCATTCTCATCAAGGTTAAGGTCAAGAAATATTTGCTGCGTTCGAAATCTCTAAAAACCGTTCAAACCATTGCTATTATTTGAGCGCTACTTTGATGATCGATAACCAACGAGCGATCAGGAGGGTGAACGCGGCTAATGATTCAACTTAAATTTTAAAATTCCAAAATGGCGACACTAAAACCGATTTTCTAAAACCACTATATTCACCATAAAACACACAAAACAAAAGACAGTGTCAAACTTCTGAGGTGACCTGATTAAAATAAAACTTTTTAGGTTAGAAAAAGGATGAAAGCATATTACTGTTTTTTTTTCAAAATATTACGCCTTTTCGAAAAAAAAATTAAAATATCTACTTTTCATGTAAATTTTCTGCCAAAATTTAAATTGGACGTTGTATTATTTATTTATCCGTTTAATTTCACGTTAAATTACGTTTCCAATAATGTACCACAAGTTAATCCTTTTGTTGTCAAATCACAACAATATTTCGATTTTTCTTCTGAGCTACATACTTTTTTATCGGGGAAACTAAATCAAAAATTACTATTTTTATTAGTTCAAATATGTTATATTTATTTAGATATCATTTTTAGTAGACAATAACTAAGTCTTCTATTTAATCTCAACATGTGTCAGATTTGTTTATAACATTTTTAACATTATAACATTAAACTTAAATGACCTGGCCTAGGCTGTCCATTTTATACCCATACCTGTATAAGCAGTGTTAGCGATTCTAATATTCGGATGTCTATATTCCAGTTTACAGAAATTGGTAAACTGGCCACCAAAACATTTTAAAATAATTTTCGCTTATATTAATTGTTCCTAGATGCTTACGATCGTTCAACGCAAATGCAGCTTAAATCGCATACATTGAGAAAAAGTAGTAGGCTATGAAAAACAAAACATCATTATACGGCCATTATTATTTGGTTATTGTCAGTTGTAGAATGCCATTTAAGCTACATTTACGTTGAATGATCGTAACCAACCATCTAGAAACAATTAAATTTAAAATTAATATAAGCGAAAATTATTTTAAAATGCTTATATTAATCAACTGTCATGTTTTTATAAAAATAAAATGGCGAGTTTACCTATTTTTATAAACTGGAATATTGAGATTAGAGTACTAAAATGCTTATACAGGTATAGGTATAAAATACTTATTTATTTTCTACTAAAAATGATGGGTAAATAAATCTAAAAATAACTTAGTTTAACTAATAAAAATGGTAATTTTTGATTTAGTAGTTTCCCCGATAAAAAATGATATAGCTCGGAGGAAAAATCCAAATATTGATGTAATTTAACGAGAAATTAAACGGATAAATAGTATTATATATATATATATATATATATTTATATATATTATATATATATATATATATATATATATATATATATATATATATATATTATATATATTTATATATATTTATATATATTTATATATATTATATATATATATATATATTTATATATATATATATATTTATATATATTATATATATATATATATATATATATATATATATATATATATATATATATATATATATATATATATATATATATATATATATATATATATATATATATATATATATTTATATATATATATTTATATATAAGTTATCTAGCCAATATTACCCGCCACTGGACGATGACTTCAAGTAACCTCATGCGACACCGACAAACTAATTACCTCATTAAGCAGAATCAGCAATATTGCAATATGTAATTATACGTACTATTTCGATTGTTAATCTTTTAATAAAATTAGTATAGCTTAGAATCTTGAACGTTGTAGTTATTTACATAAAAATTAAAGTTTTTAAAAAAGGGCCTTACAGGGAAATTCTTTTAACTGGCGCAGTCGTTGTAGGATTTTTCAACGATTTTCCACAAGAAAATCGGTTCGTTTTTACGATTTTTGAAAAATAAAAGAACCAAAACTTCACGGGTTGGCGAAAAAAGTAGTGAAACGTCGAAAATTCGTGGTTCGGTCCCTGGGTGAGTTGAGTAACCCACTTCAAATCGTTAAAAACCAGAAGCCCAGCTGAAAAGTAGGAACCAATATTCTACAGGCAAAAACTAGCTTTCGCTTTCGCAGAAGACTATAGCCATCAGCAACGCAAGAATCTTTGAGTGCATATCAAAGTTAAGTGCATGGATGTCATTCTGGTGATTTTGCTGTAAGTAAATCTTGTTATTTAGAGATTAGCTCGAAAAAACTTAAAATAAAATAACATACAAATTCTGATTCACTAGGCTTACATTATTATAAAGTTTAGTAGTTTTATATATTGTTATAATCCTTGTAAAAATGGCTCCTCCACAATTAAAACAAGAATATTTAAATATGATACCAGAATTTTATGGAGAAGTCGAACTTTTATCTAGGTTTATTGATATTTGTGAAAAACTTGTAAAAAAATTTTACGACACAGTCGATACAAGCAATTTTCAAAACGAATATCTTATGAGTTCTATTTTGTCTAAAATAAAAGGCGAAGCAGCGGTAAATATCTCTTTCTGTATAATTAATGTTTGGACAGACCTAAAAAAAGCTCTTATAAACACGTATGCTGATAAACGTGATATTTTTACTTTAAACATAGAAATGGTCGAACTTAGGCAAGAAAACGAAAACGCATTTGATTTCTTCAATAAAGTTCAAAAAATGTTAAATTTGCAACTAGCTCAAATTACTACTCTAGCTATGAAATACAAGCTCCAGTTCTGAGTATTGCCAGAAATTAGCTTTAAGAGTATTTTTACGTGGTCTTAAAGAACCGATAGGTTCTCTGATGCGAACTAAAAACCCTGATAATTTAAACAGTGCTCTGAATATGTTATCAAATGATTTTCAAATTCAAAATGTTACCCACAGAACACAAAAAATCAGACCGCAGGTCTTAAAGCAAAATTTCGCTCCCAGACCATCTACGTACACAACAAATCCGAATAATGCACAACTTGTGTATAACCGATTTGTACCTAGAAATTATTCTAGCCCCGGTCCTTCAAACTACAATGTGTTTAAACCTAATCAAACAAACTCTCAACCATTACCGAAACCCACACCAATGTCTATTTCTACAAGAAATACATTCAGACCCCAAACAAATCAAAATAGTATGTTTACAAAATCTCATTTTACGAATAACCAATCACAAAATAATAATTTCCAAAATTTAAGGCAAAACAATTCTCACATTAGTCATCCAAAATTCGCGTTTGAGGAATTGCATAATATTGAAAATCAGGAAGGCAACCACTACTTTCTTGAATCTGAAAATCAACAAACCGATAATTGCTACGATGAAGGTTCTGTTGAATTCCCCGAAGAATCCGCCGAACCATGTAATTCCGAGTTTTTTCAGATAGAAGCCTCGGACAAAAACCGCCCAGATTTGATCTAATGACCTTTGCATTTAACGGTAGCCAACTCCCTTATATAGTGTTTCCCGAAATAAATTTAAAACTACTTATAGACACAGGTAGTACTAGATCTTTCATCCAACCTGAAATAGCAAAAAAATATTTTCGCAAATTTATAAAGAATGACCCTTTTCAAATATCTACAGCACATGACACTTCCTCGGAACATTTTAGCACCACAATTCCTCTTGCTAGAATGTTTAATGTGAAGATAGATCCCCTAAAATTCTATCTGTTTAATTTCCATAATTATTTTGATTGTCTTTTAGGAATAGACAATCTACAAATCCTAAAAGCAAATGTTGACTTACAAAATAACCTTTTAGTGACACCCAACACCAGTATTAAACTTTTTTACCATAATAAATCTGGCATTTCGAGCAATAACATCACTGTTGAAACAAGATCTGAACAAATTATTAAAATTCCAATTAAAAATATTTCAAATGGCGATATCATTATACCCTACACGAAAATACACGAAATAGAAATCCCCGAATGTCTCACTAAAGTTAAAGACAATCAAGCTTTTTGCTCTATTTTAAACAAGACCGAAATGACAAAGTCTATAGATTTTTTAGATCCAGTAATTGCTATGGATTTTAAAGATTTCCAAATAAGTACTAATAATTATCCAAACTTGAACAATTTTAACGTCGAAAAGATTAAATTTGACGTCTCAAAAATTAGAACAGACCATATGAATTCTGAAGAAAAGAATGCAATTTTAAAATTAATTAAAGAATTCTCAGACATATTTCATATCGACGGCAACAAATTAACCTTTACAAACCAAATAAAACATAATATAAAAACATCAGATGAAATTCCTGTGTATACTAGGTCATACAGATACCCCGAAATACATAAAAAAGAGGTACAATATCAAATTCAAGACATGCTTGATCAAAAAATAATTCGTCCATCGTTTTCTCCTTGGTCCTCTCCTATTTGGGTTGTGCCAAAAAAAATTGACGCTTCAGGTAAACGCAAGTGGAGAATTGTCATAGATTTTAGAAAATTGAATGAAAAGACCCTCGGAGACAGATATCCTTTACCAAATATCACAGATCTTTTAGATAAATTAGGCAGATGTCAATATTTTTCCACCCTTGACTTGGCGTCGGGATTTCATCAAATCGAAATGGCCGACGAAGAGATCCCCAAAACTGCTTTCAATACAGAAAATGGTCACTATGAGTTCTTGCGAATGCCCTTTGGCCTACGAAATGCGCCCGCTACATTTCAGCGCGTTATGGATAATATTTTAAGAGAATATCAAAACGAAATTTGCGCTGTTTATCTTGACGATATTATCATATTTAGTACTAGCCTAGAAGAACATATTGATAGACTAAGAAAAGTTTTTGAACGATTACGTAATTCAAACTTTAAGATTCAGCTCGATAAATCTGAATTTCTTAGAAAAGAGGTGGCTTATCTCGGGCACATTGTCACACCTGAAGGTGTAAAACCAAATCCGGACAAAATCTGCGCAATCCAGAATTTTCCCCTGCCAAAAACCCAAAAAGAAATAAAAGGCTTTCTGGGACTTTTGGGTTACTATAGGAAATTTATTAAAGATTTCGCCAAACTAACGAAACCTCTTACGAAAAGACTAAAAAAAGATGCCGTGATAGATATAAAACATCCTGAATATATTAAATGTTTCGAATTATGCAAACAACTTTTAACGAACGAACCAATTCTTCAGTATCCCAATTTCGCTGAGCCGTTTATATTAACGTGTGATGCTTCTAATTACGCCTTAGGAGCTGTTCTCTCTCAAGGTAAAATAGGATTAGACCTACCGATAGCATACGCTAGTCGAACCTTAAATGAGTCAGAAATAAATTATTCAACCATCGAGAAAGAACTTCTTGCTATTGTATGGGCCATTAAATATTTTAGGTTCTATCTATTTGGACGTAAATTTAAAATAGTCACCGATCACAAGCCCTTGGAATGGTTATTTTCACTAAAAGAACCAAATTCAAACCCCATAATAGGTATTCCTATCGTAGAATGTCCTGTTAATCTCGGTAAAAATCAGTTAATAATTTCTAAAGTAAAATATGCCCCTGCTACTCTATCTCGCATTGACCTATTTAATTCTAAACAACGCACTTATGTTCAGTTTTCAGAAAACAACTTTGAAAATGATGTTTTAAATTTCATTAAAGAGACCATTGTTCCCAAAGTGAAATATCACTTATATTTCAAAGACCCCGTGACGAAAAATTTAGTGTTGTTTTACAAAAATACTTTAAAAATTCCCAAATCAATATGATTAAATGTACTAAGAAATTAATTGACGTCACTGATAATGACGAAATAAAGCAAATTATTCAAAACCAACACGAAGGAAAAACAAATCATCTCGGGATCGATGAAACTGGAAAACGCATAAAAAATAATTATTATTGGCCTAATCAACGTGCTTCTATTCAAACTTATATTAACGAATACGAAATTTGCCAATTAACAAAATATGATAGGAAACCACTGAAATTAGAACTAAACATCACACCTACAGCAATTAAACCCTTCCAAATCCTATATATCGACAGTATCTCTCTAGAAAATTGCAAATTTTTAACCTTAGTTGATTCTTTTTCTAAATATGCTCAGGCGTACAAATTAAACTCTGCGCAATCTATAGAAGTTGCAAATAATTTAATAAAATGTTTCTCTCATCACAGTATCCCAGAACAAATAATTTCAGACAATGGATTAGAATTTAAAAACTCTATAATTCGTGAACTTCTCGAGACACATAAGATTAAGATTCACTTTATAAGTTCCCAACACCCCGAATCCAATGGTCTTATAGAAAGATTCCACTCCACACTGATCCAGCACATCAGGCTGCTCAATAACCAACAAGAATTTAAAAATGAACCCATAGAAATGAAAGTCAATTATGCTATACTAGCATATAATAATAGTATACATTCTGTCACTAATCTAGCCCCATATGAAATAGTTATAGGCCACCTAGCCGCAGAATCCCCTTTTAATCTCGAGATAGAAAAACAACTCGTCGATAATTACATCTCTAATCACCGCGACAAAATGAAACTTTTCTATCAAAAGCTAAACGAAACAATTCAACAATCTAAAGAAAAAGTTGTCAACAAAATTAACGAATCTCGAGAAGAATTGCCAAAAATTCCTGAAAAAGTACTCGTTAAAAACAAACAAAAGCAGTCAAAGACATCAAATAAATACAAACCAGAGCAAATAACTCAGGTCAACGAAAATTTAAAAACCGCTAGAATTAATCCCACACACGGAAACACTACGGATAAAATACACCTATCTAACGTCAAAAGACCGAAAAGAAAAACTTATCATTTTAAAAATATTTCAGGTTCCTCATCCCAGGACAAGGGACAGAAATAAGAAATATTACGGAGAATTTGGGCGCCTTACCAATAAACTTAGGACCCGCCAAACTTCAAAGAAACGAACATATGTTCGTACATTTTTATGACCTAGAACAAATCTTCGTAGAATATAAGAATTTAATTATCCAACATGATAATCTTAAGGTTACTTATTTGAATAGTACAAATTTAGTTAGGGAATCAGAACATTACGAAAATATTGCTATGTTTTGTAAAAAATCTATTCTTACTAAGTTAGAAACTATTTCTTTACATAATACTAGTCGTCTTAAAAGAGGTTTAATAAACGGCTTAGGATCTGTTATTAAAGGTATCACAGGTAACTTAGATTCTAATGATGGGGACAAAATATATAAAATACTAAAACATTTAGAAACTAAGGGTAATAACTTGCAGACTCAGCTAGAAATGCAATACTCTCTTAATAATCAAGTTATCAAAAACTTTAATAATACAATTAGAGATACTCAACATAATCAAAACTTGTTAAGATCTAAAATATTGTTTTTGGATCAACTGTTGCGAGAAGACGTTGAAATTTAGGATATTCTTTTTGCAAAAGACTTGTATAACCAACTAATTATTTTATATAACTCGTTATTAAGCACACTGCAAGATATCGAGAACTCTATTACGTTTTGCAAATTAGGCATAATACACCCTAGTATAATTTCACCTGCAAATCTTTTTGCAGAAATAAAAAGAATCTCTTTTCATTACAAGAACCAACTACCATTCACTGTCACTCTTGAAAATATTTCTAAGTACGAATCAATAATTAAAGTAAAATGCGATATACAGCAGACTAAGATAACGTATTTTCTTTCAATACCAATAGATTTTGAAGAACAATTTGAACTCTATCACATTTTACCTATTCCTGCAAGTTATGAATCAGAATTTGTTATGATAATCCCCAGTACGCGATATTTTCTAAAATTAAATAAAAAACCAATAAAACCTCTAAATGGCATGTGTACCGAAGGCAAACCGTATCATTGTCCAAATATACTACAAGCCAACATCAAAGTGTCCTGCTAAGAAGGGATCCTTCAACATGACAACTCTAGTCTCTGCCAATTTACAAAGTTAAAAATTGCTGAAAATCATATTGAGATAATTTATGAGATCAATCAATATTTGGCTGTGTTTCCACAAGAAGAAAGTATACAAGTGCACTGTGAAGATCATGTGGAGACCCTAAAACTGAAAGGCGTTTTCCTGATGAATAAAGATGCCTGCAACATAATATTCAGAAACCAGGAGCTTCCATTTCAGGAAAAAAGTTTTGGGCACGCCTTAATAATCCAAACCCCTAACCCTAACTTAAAATGAGAAATCCACCTAAAGTAAGTATTGAATTGAAAAAATTAAACCTTGAAGCAGCAGTTGAAAATCCCATGTTCCCAATTCAAGAAGCACACCCTCTATCAGACTTTACACGTTTAAGTTTATGGAGCATCATCCTGTATATAGTAGTAATTGCAGGTTGCATTTATCTTTGTTGGAAGAAGACAAATGACGTAATACATAAGAAAACCAAGAAACACCAGGATACTTCCCAAGACATCCCTGTTCAGGAGAACAGCATCACCCTTCCAGAGGATGCCTCATTCTAACGGGGGAGGAGTTATCTAGCCAATATTACCCGCCACTGGACGATGACTTCAAGTAACCTCATGCGACACCGACAAACTAATTACCTCATTAAGCAGAATCAGCAATATTGCAATATGTAATTATACGTACTATTTCGATTGTTAATCTTTTAATAAAATTAGTCTAGCTTAGAATCTTGAACGTTGTAGTTGTTATTTACATAAAAATTAAAGTTTTTAAAAAAGGGCCTTACAGGGAAATTCTTTTAACTTATATATATATATATATATATATATATATATATATATATATATATATATATGTATATATATATATATATATATATATATATATATATATATATATATATATATATATATATATATAGACTGGGTGTCAACGAATCTATTAGATAGGCCATAACTTTTAAAGTATTTCATATATCAAAACGAAATTTGGTATAGGTAAATGCTACATAAAGAGGAGAGTTCACTTCCGATTTCACCAGAAATGACTCCAGTTTCGATTTAATGGAAACAATCTATGTATTTTTACATTTTTGGATTCCTGATACAATTATGAATCAAAATGTGACATTTTAAAAACTTTTTACGCCTATTTGATTTTTTATAGCCATTTTTAAAATTGCGTCTAGGTGGCCGTGACCGTACGCAAATAAATCTAAGCATCTGAAACGATAACAGAGTAATACAATCGTTAAGTTTTAACGATTAGTCTGATAGCTAGGAACAAGAAAAGTTGATAAAATCAAATTTTTCTGTCTAACTCCTTTTTTTAAATGGCGACGCTTTTTAGACAAGCACTTTTGAAATGAGGATTTTTTGCGAATCTAATGGTTCTAACTTTTTTGCGATTGGATTAAAAATAAGCTCAAAAATTAAATATTACTAAGAAAAATACTCGATAATCAATTATTTAATTTTATCAAGTGTGCCATGGATATCCATGCTTGATATTAAGGTCGTATTCCGTTTCCAAACCTGGATTTTTTGTTTTGACAGTGACACTTGCCAATTCTTTCAGAGTGGACATAAGATTTCCTTATTTTTCTTGATTTTTAGTATAAAGTCAAAATAATGTATACTCAAAGTGAAAAAGTCGATATGTTATTAATCTTTGGAGAATGTCATAAAAATTTAAGGAATGCTGGTGAGTTGTATGCTCAGAGATACCCCGACCGAAAACATCCTATCCATCAGTATTTTCCATATCTCGAGAATCGCTTTAGGCATCAAGAAGGAAATCAAGTGGCGGAAGGCAAATGTATTATAAATGAATAAATGCAGATTAACGTTCTTGCAATGGCTGAAGTTGAAGTAAAACTGTTTCTTTAAAAAAAATTAATCACGAACTCGTGGGTTTAAGTCATGAATCAGCTAGAAAAATACTAAAGAAACACGGATATCGAGCTTTTAAGTACCAGTTGTACCAACATTTGTATCCTGACGATGGCGATAGACGGGTATTGTTTTGTGATTGGTTGCTCCAAAATTGTAGAATTGACCCACATTTTATCAACTTTATCTTATTTTCTGACGAATCTAGATTTACTAATAATGATATGTTTAAGAAGCAAAACACTCGTTACTGTGCTCAACAAAATCAACATGAAATGAGAGTAGGAGATTTTCAAGAAAGGTTTGGTGTCAATGTCTGGGCTGGTGTCATTAGTAAGAGAATAATTGGGCCAATTTTATTTTAGGGCCAATTAACATAGGTTAGATACTTAGGCTTTTTCCGAAATGAAATTGAGCAACATCGTAATGATCTACCTTTAGAAGTGTTATGCCGAATTTACTTCCAGCAAGATGGAGCACCGCCTCACAATTCCAGAGAAGTTCTTAATTATTTAATTATTAAGTTATTACAACCAATGGCCCGCCCGTTCACTGAGTCTCACTGTTCTCGATTTCTTTATTTGGGAATATATTAAAGAAAGAGTCTATGTAACAGCCCCAGCCACTCTTGAAATCTGAGAAGAAAGGATTGTACGTGTATTTAGAAGTATTACGCTTCAAATGCTGCCCAACGTATTGAGAGAAGCAATTGAACGAGCGGAAATGTGTCGTGAACAAGGAGGAATACACTTTGAACAACTACAGAGAACTCGAATATTGTGCTTTTACATTTTACAGTGTTATTGAAGTTAATTGAATTTATATTTTTGTTTAATACTCTGAACTATTTGTTAGCCAAAGATTTGCACTCCTAAATTTGTTAACGATATCTGAAGAGGGGCAGCAGAAAACTGTATAAAATGCTGTTCCGAGCGTTAGGCGCAAAGGCGTGCATTCTTTTCATCAACAGAGATAGGCTGGGCAGACTTTACGTGACATGACGCATAGATAGATCCAACGTAAGTAATCTTGACAAACCAACTGTCACAATTAAAAATCCTACTTAGGCCGTATTCCGTTTCCAATCTCGGTTTCGGTTTCGTGTTCCGTATCCATCGGTTATCTGAAAAGTTGGTTATTTACGGAACACTGTTTCTGAAAATAACCAATGTCTGAACTGTCAATTATTTGACGGGTGTTTGTTTTTCAAAGGGTTTGTCAATTGGACTAGTTAACCAGGTTTGGAAACGGAATACGACCTTAATATCCAGCATGTATATCCATGGCACACTTGATAAAAGTAAATAATTGATTATCGAGTATGTTTCTTAGATTTAATTTTTGAGCCTATTTTTAATCCAATCGCAAAAAAAGTTAGTTGCGTTAGATTCGCAGAAAAATCCTCTTTTCAAAAAGAGCTTGTCTAAAAAGGGTCGCCATTTGAAAAAAAAATAGTTAGACACAAAAATTTGATTTTATCAACTTCTCTTGTTCCTAGGTATCAGACTAATCACAAAAACTTAGCGATTGTATTATTCTGTCATTATTTCAGGTCCTTTGATTTATTTGCGTCCGGTCATGGCCACCTAGATGCAATTTTAAAAATGGCTATAAAAAATCAAGTTTTAAAATGTCACATTCTGATTCAGAATTGTCTCAGGAATCTAAAAATGTAGAAATATATAGGGTGTTCCATTTAAAAAATCGAAACTTGAGTCATTTCCGGTGATACCGGAAAGTGAAAAATATGCGAAAACTCTCCTCTTTATATACCATTTACCTGTACGAAACTTCGTTTTGACTCAAATACTTTAAAAGCTATGGCCTGTCAAAATATTTTTTTTAAATAAATTACGCCAATGAAAGTTACATGAAATTGTGAAAACTGTATTTAAAAACTAATAAAGGTAATTTAGAAGTTATGCGAAAAAAAAAACATTTTTGACAGCTGCCAAAATATTTTCTCCAGTAAATTACGCCTTTAAAAGTTAACATGCAACATGACAGCTAACAAAATATTTTTTCAAAATAAATTACTCCTTTAAAAATTACATAAAACTGCAAAAACCTCATTTAAAGAAATTAAGCACTTCAAAAATACCGATTAAATTTTTTTTAAATTATAATATCCTATCTATTACCGAAATCCGGAATCGCTACTTTAAATCGTTCAAAAGTTGAGAAAAAAGCCTGTGATCCGATTTTTATGATTTAAATTATAGGTTGATTATCTGGGGACATTTCCATATACAAGAAATTAGAAAACTAGTACCCATCATATACAGGGTGCCTATAACATTTCAGATTTTGACCCCAATATTTGAAACCCCCTGTGGAGTTCAGTAGTTATATTTTCGTATTACGACTACAGCGGGCTTTTAGCCTCATTTCTTATAAACATATTAATTTTTCTATAAGTTAGTATGTTTTTTTACTGTTAGGAATAAGCATTACTACTTTCAAAATCAGGAGATATTAAAGATAGTTGGGTTAGGATTTGTCATATAAAATGATTGCTATTATCTGAAAGTTGTAGTATTTCTCAAAAAAATCGGATTAGTTACTTAATTTGTGTTAGAATAGGGTTTAATTAAGCATTTATTTTAAAATAGGTCGAGGGCGTAATTTCACTTAAAACAAGGAACAGTTAAAGTAGTGATTTTAGTAAGTGATGGTTGTAGCCAACGATATGTAGCTGATTTGTTGGGAGTTGATCAATTCTTCATTAGCCGAACATTGCGACGGTACAGAAATCACCTAATGAAAGAGATGGGCGGTTCCTCATGCAGGCAAGAAGTACTAAGAAATAAACGAGTTGCTAGCTTAACATTAACAGGATTATTATAGGAATTCGTAACGTGAATATATCTGCTTGAACAGTAGTATTTGAAAAGTCTCAGCGAGGCAAGTTTGGACAGTAGAAGGTCAGCCAGTGTACTGCTACTTACTAGGGAGCACAGAACCAGATTACGGTTCGCTAGGGAGCACTTAAACTGGACTGTAGAGCAATGGAAACATGTTTTATTTTGTGATTAAAGAGTAAGTCTGAGTTCGCCCGATGGACGTGAACGTGTTTGTAGAAGTAAAGGTGAGAGGTTTTCCGAGGGTAATGTATCGCCAATAATCCCTTTGGCGATATGTTTTGCGTAGGGATGAATGTCTTTTAATACTCATACTGAGTTGGTACCTATTCGGAGAAGATCTATAAATGTATGCAGCAATGTTCCCCGATAATCAACCCAAACATACTCGTAAAAAATGAAAACTTGTTTTTTTGCGTTTCTATTAAAAACGTAATTAAAAACTTTAAAACATTATATTACTCTAGCAAAACGTTTTTAATAACTATAGCATGAGAGCATTTTCCTTAACTACCAACAAAATAAGAATCTGTTATAGATTGAATGTTAAAATTAAATATATTTTTAACATAAATAATAGCAATTAATATATGTGTTACTAAATGACTATGTGCGGAACTAAATCGGTCATACTTCACTATTCTTATAAAATGAAATATTCATAACGAGGGAAGTTCCGGGTAAAGGAAATTTATTGAATATCAAAAAGATATATACAGGGTGTGATTTGTTATATTACTAAAATTTTACTTAGAACCAAATTTTGTTAAATTTGCAGGGTATGCCGACTAAATAACAATATTGGTAGTTCAGATTTTTAGATAGATATGTTACTTACAATGAAAATAACAGGCTGGATAGTAATTTCGTTAACACCCGTTATAGTTGTTATTTTAATCGCAAAGTTAGTGTTAAGGATTGTTCCGAATCATACATCTATTCAATTATAGCATTATATGGTTGCCCTAAGCGTGCTATAACCCATATATTTATGAGAGGGGATATAGCTTGTATGCCATAAACGTCGTATAAAAATAGTTAAGCCATTGAACAGAAAAATTACCGGAATTTGGCAAAGAGCTCAGGCGCAGAACAGAAATGACATTTACATACTTGATAACTATTTTGCAAGTGACAATGATCGAAGAAATGTAAAAAACATTTTTTCCCATTCTATATTATTTTATAGATGAAATCATTTTTTTCTGTAGTTTTGATGCTAAAATTCAATAGAAGTGATTAGTTAGTCTGTTTGATACATGAACTAGTGCTATTAAGAGATTATGGGCTTAATGTTAGGCAGAAATTCCGGAAGCGAAAGCTCGAATTAAAAAATGAGGCATTATAAAACATCCATTTCGCAGTTTTTTTAATATACTATGTCGAAACCAAAGAACACTTTTTTTATAATTTAGGCTACCCGCCTAAATTATAGAAGAACCTGCTATTCAGTGAAAACTAATTTGAAATTTGGACATTCATTTTTTAGAGGTGCATTCTAATTTTTTCATTTATAGACTGTAAGTAAATTGAAAATAAAAGTGTTATCTAGGAACGTGTAATATATTTTTTTGTTGGTAGGAAGTAAATTTTTTATCCATGAATAAGGTAATAAATATGTAAGACTATTTTTTTTTAATGTATGTTCACAACTACCGGTATCGTTCCTAAAAAAGTAAATACAAACAAAGCCATGTCACTGTCAGATTGTCACATGGTTGCCGAATGTTGAGTTAGAGTAGTTGAAGTTGAGATAATAACAGTTTCCTTTATAACGTTTAGTTATTAACAAATATTGATCTCTAACGAATATTAATTGTAAATTTCAGTATTCCAGATATGGACTGTTGCAAATAGTATTTCTGTTCAAACCTTAATTTGCAACAGTTGCCCAAATTTGTGGATAAAAATTAAATTTTGACAACGTTTGCGCATGTGCAAATTCGTCAATTCCGGTAAAACATTTTTCAGATGCTTCCCTTTTCGGACATTACTACTCTTATCCCCACTCATAATTATATGCTATAACCAGCAGATGTTGTTTATGCTTAATAGTGTTTTATTACGTCTGTGTAATGCTAAAAAATGTTTTGTTCAAAAGTTGTGTAAGAAAAAAAATATCTTTAAACAAAATTGCTTTTTGCAGGATGTCGAGCAGTAGAAAAAACTGGCATAAAATCAAGAGTCGTCGCAGATGGCATGACTAGGGGACCCGTTGTGCGGTTCCAGTCTATTACTAGAACAAGTGAAGTTGTTCTTTGGCTAAAAAGAACCGAAAATTTTGGAAAAGTTAAAACAAAATTTGATTCAACTAGTAGATTTGCTAGATTATCTAAATTATCAACACATATAGCAGGGCGCTACTTATTTATCAGATTTATTGCAGAAACCGGCGACGCTATGGGAATGAATATGATTTCAAAAGGTAATGAATCGAATCGATTCTCTTTTAAAATTTCAATTGGTTTTTGATTAGGTACAGCAATTTGTTTTACTTTCCAAATATTTTCGAAAACTAAATCCTTTTGTTGACCAGGATTTCTTAGGGAGAGTGGCCGTTTAGTTTACTCTTTTTTCTTGTTTACTACTTAACGATTACTATCACACTTGCTTTATTATAGAATATATTCATATCAACTAATTGTATCAGGGGTTTTAAACAAACCAATATTTGCTATAATTTAATGATTAATAAATCAGAACTACTGGACACCTTCGATAAGAACCGATTATGAGATTATCTCCTATGGTATTTGCTGCATTAGATGTAACCCTAGAGTGTGAAAGAAATCACGTTATAAACGCTATGGTTCCCAGGTTGTCAGATCTGCGTTCTATTAGTATAACCTACTAAGAAAACTATATTCATAAAACCAAATTCAAATCGATAAATATTGTGGTAAAAGATATCATTATTATGTATTTCGTCTATTGTATATGTGTTTCTAAAAAACGAGAATTGAATTTCAAAAATTAAGGATTTGTTAGTAAAAAACCACAACAAAGAATTCTTAAGGCAAAATATAGCAATAGAATAGTATGCAGTTTATAAATAAACGTAAAATCGATAACGTTATAATGTGTCAAATTTATCGGCATTTATCAACAAAGTGTTATTATCAGTGTATTTTAAATGATTTTTATGTTATAACTAATACAAGCTTTATATTTTATGACTAATATCGTTTATTATAAATGCCACGTTGTGTGCGAAAAACTGGATTACAATTTTCCAAACCTTACTTTCTACCAGTATAAACAAATAACGAGCCATTGGCGTTTGGCTGAATCAACGGTTCAACCGAACAGTATTAATTTCTTAAAGTGCGTACTCTCTTAGCGAACAAGACCGCACGAACAACACCGCACGCATACGGTGTAAACGTGAGCACGTTTTTAATTCCTGTGAAATAACTGACTGTCGGAAAGCGGGCGAACAACAACATTCGCATACGTTCGGTCAGTGTAGACGTCAAAGCGAATATTGAACCAATGATTTTCATTGCAAGTACATCGTTTGTAATTTTTAATGAGGAAGTGCAAAAGAAAATGACGGTGGTAGATGGCATCTATATTTAATAAGATATAGGGGCATAGAACTAATGCAGGACCTCGGAACGAAATGCCTATGGGAGGTGTAAGTGGCGCATGGTATATAATCCATATAAAATTGAATACTGTTAATTAACATACACTTAATTACCCAATTTTTATATTTTTAAAATCTGCTCGCTGTAAGATGTCCTCAGCACTATCCTAAATACTTCTTGAAAAAATCATGCTTTTATTTGCTCTTAATCAACAACTCCTAGAAAAAAGGACAAAGTGCTTACTTCTAAAATTGCTCTGACGTCACGTTCCGTATGTGAACGTTAAAGGAGTTTTTGATTGGCTGCTACATCGACCAATAAATGACCGACGATTATCCTTGAATTTTGTTGCCGCCGAGTTCTCTTCGCAGCAGCGTTACCAGACTGTTCAAGTTTTTTTAATACCAGGATCTGTTTTCTTTTTAATTAAAAATATAATTTGGGAATATTACCAATCTTATTACTTTTCTCGTAAAGGGGAAGTATTGCAAGAAAAAATCAGAGATTTTTTCCAAACTATACTTTTCAGGGTTCCTAGATGCCTGAAAATATGTTTTTCAATTCGCGACTTAGCTGAAAAACCACTTTATCGATTAACTCAGAACTCAGGCCTGCATTAAAGGGGGGAGGGGCTACATGAGCTATAGCACAAAGCTACAAAGCTATTTTAGTAAAATGTAATTTAAAAGTTGCCAACCTCGCCTAGATAAGAGGCCCCTTAACACTTTAATCCCACTCCTCGTAATAAGGAACTCGAAATATTTTGATCGAAATCCAATATGACGAAACAATATGGCGGCCAAGTGAAAAAAATATTACTGAAAAGCTGCCTATCGATTTTAACTCAAATTTTACACAAAAATCAGGTATTAGGTATATTCTAGATAACAAAATGGCGGTCTAATAAAATATTTTAAAGTAAAGCCTAAAAAACTACTTGGTAGATTAATTTCAAATTTTATGCAAAAAATAATTGTGGTATAATAGAGTACAATTTTGCCACAAATTCAAGTAACGGAACAAAATAACGCCAAACAAAATTATTGCAATCCTGAAAAAGAAACAGAGTTTTACATATCTCTGCGTTTTAGCAATTATAGATGCCAAAGAAAGAGGAATAAAAGGAAATATTTACAATAATGGAAGTTAAGTAAAGAAAATGTAACGATTTTTTTTTTCTAAATATTTTTAAAATTTCAATCAAGAGCACAGCGCGGTGGAAGTTTGTCAACGTCGCACTCCGACTCAGCAGAATTTCTCCCAACCGACGAGTAACCTAACCTGGTCTTTGTGTTATTGTTTTGTTCCGGCCGGCTTTTCGAGTTGATTTACGTAAACTTCTAGTTTTGATTTGTGTATTTAGTGGTTTTTTATTAAATAGTAATATAAATAGACAGTGTAGCATTATGCCATAATGCCAATATACTTGGTAATTAGTAAACTACAAACTTAACAAGTAGGCTACTTAGACAATGATGATGATGACTTGATTAGGCTGATAATCGGCATGTCTTTAATGAATAAAATGCATTGGAACAACGCGGCCAATATTTGAAAGTAACGAGACGAAATACGATATGCTTATGCTATGATTGCAATAATAGCGGTGAATCCCGTCTGCCGCATAATGAAAATACTCAAATATTCAAAGTAACGAGTAGTTACTTTTTCGACACTCCATAATATTTTTTCTACCCAGAAAAAAACGCAAATTTTTTATTGTAAAGCGGTTAGTTAAAAAAGGTGAAATGTGTCAATTTTATTTTATATCTTTCTACATTAAACATTTTCTACGTTAGGGTAGCCCTTGGGAGTACAAAAACCACCTAAAAATACAAAAACTGGACAAATTTATGTTATTTTATTATTATATTTGGTTTTACAAAATTTTCCGTTTGCAGAGTGATTCTAGGGGGGTAAAACTCCTCTTTAAAAGCGAAGATATTTTTTTAAAGACACCATAAAACACTTCAACGTTTTTAGAATTTTGCGTATTACATACCTAGTATTGTCGATATACACGTTTTTACATTTAGAATTGATAGCTGACAATCTGGCAAAAATGGCGTACGTAATATGGGTCTGTAACCTTATTTCCAAATCAAGTTATTAACTATTAACTGAGGCTCTACGTGCTATTATTTTCCATCCTGCTCAAAAGAGACGGAATATCTATATATGTCTTGTTACTTATAATTACTAAATTTTCATTCTTTGTAAAAAAATCAGATGAAAATAGAGGCACTTCGACTATTTTTAAATTTTAATTTCAGAGCTGTCTATCTTATATAATATTGTGAACGCAAATGTTGACTCACCGGACCGGAAACTTTTAAGTGACTATTTCAAGGATCGATAATAGTGTTGAATTAGGAAAAACTTCAGTGTCCCTTATATTTAGTTTTAATATTTTTCAAGCAATAACTATACAATATCAAAATCTAAAGCGTGGGTGCTTTGCTGACAAAGTTTTTCGTATTTTTATTTTTTATAGAACAGCAGGGGCAGCACTTATGCTCGCTGGGGCCCATTGTGCTATCCGCCCAAGCAAACCTTTCAGACCAAGAGCTCACTCCTCTGGAGGAGCAGGATCCTTTCAGGCCGGGTATGTCTTGTAACCTGCTGACTAAAGCCTCAAATTGATAAACCAAATGCTCTGTAGTGTCTATTTTGGCACAAAACCTACAGTATAAATAAATGCCGAGCTCTCAATTTTATGCAGATGATTTTCCACCAGCCAGTGTTCGGTTAGGATCTCGGTAATGGTTCTAAGTTGGCATCTGTTCAATTTGAGAAGCATGTTAGACTAAGCATGACTCTTTAACTCTTGCTCGTTCCTGCCAATTAGCACGAAAGTGTTTGACAGTGCAATTTCTAATCCTGGTCCGCATAGTTGAAGAAGCCATTCCAAGAGCGGGTTCCAGCCCAGTGAAGCCAGCTGCTCCGCTTCCTCACTACACCCAGGCTTCGATGCCTAGACACCCAAATTAGGCTAATCCTGTTGGACCCATGCAGCGTTTTTAGAGCTTTCCTGCATTCGAGTATAAGCAAAGAAAATCTTGCTAGATGACAGAACCGCCTTTTGATTGTCATGATATTCTCTGGAAAGATTCTCTTAGTCGCAAAACAATAAACTGTAAAACAAATTCTGGCCCGAGGTCGTTTCTCAAAAACTACCGCTCCTGATTGCACCTCCATTAGAAAGCCGACTGCGTACCAGACAAATCTCCGGTTTAAGGTAAGAGCGGGGCAGGTTCTACCATTGCTCCCTTTCAAGAACAATGTCAGGAAACCTCTTAACACATTTTATTTGTTCTGTTCAATTAATTTTTGATTTTTATAGATCTGATGATGCTTGAATCATATATTTTTGTCACTGAAACTTTTGTTGTACATTTGATTCAGCTTAGTTACAGTATCCAGTCTCTTTATGGATAAATACTTTGAGTTTCATAAGCAAACTAAAATAATATTGATATCTCAACTCCGGTATAATATGTTTTCTCGCGTCATGGGACAATTTCTGAATAATGCTGAGACAAAATGTGCGTAGCGCACTCCATATTGGTAGGAATCTAGTTTTACATATTTTTGAAGACCCCAGCTTTTTAATTTTTTTGCAATTTCAACATCATGAAAATCATAATTGCACAGGTTTTCGATATGTAATATGGAACTAACTGCTTAAATACATTTACATAAAAAAAATAGAAACATATCTTGAAAACCACTCAGCCAAGATGAGACAAACTACGCTTTATGTATAGAGATCTAAACCTTTCAAATGGTATGCTGTACTACTATTATATACTTTATTTCAAATGCTAGTAGCATAGATAATGTTGGTGCATCTGTGCTAGTAGTAAAAAGCACCACCGTTAGGGCTTTGAACTAAGCCAATAAAGTTCCACTTTAAAAATAAAATTAACGTATGTAAGCGTTTTTTATAGCTCTGCTAATATTGAATTATTATTTGTAGGTGCTGAGGAAGCCTTGAAATTTATCCAAACCGAATTTAAGGATATGGAAATTCTTAGCTTAAGTGGAAATATTTGTACCGATAAAAAACCTGCGGCTATCAACTGGATTGAGGGTATGTTATTAACACCATTTAGTCTAGTATACCGATGACATTGTGAGGGCAGTATATACCAACCGTAAAAGTTTTCGTTTATAGACTAGCATTTTCTGTGCAATAATAAAGTGGAATATATTCTGTTGTTTAATTTTAGGAAGAGGAAAATCTGTTGTATGTGAAGCTATAATTCCAGCAAACATAGTTCAGTCGGTACTGAAAACATCCACTCATGCTTTAATAGATTTAAATATATCAAAAAATATGGTTGGATCTGCTATGGCTGGAAGCGTTGGTGAGTTTCACAATACATTGTATATACACAACAGAAAATGCCATTTACTTATATAAAATAAGTTAGACACACAGCAACTGACGTAGCCACAAAAATTATCTGAAGTGAAAGGAGAAGTAATTTCTAGTATAGATATGCCGCCATTTAGAACATAGCCCCAAGCAACTAAAAATAAATCGGTAAATTATTTTTACCCGAACTACCCTCGTTATGAAATTTGATTCCGCACATAGTCATTTAGTAACACATACATACTGTGTTTTCAAATAATTTCTATTGGGCGCCAATTTGTTCCACGATGTTGGATTGATACCAATATTTTCTAGTTTCGTAATTTAAAATAGGTTAAATAATACTTTTTAAACTGATTTTTTTTATGACCGCCATTTTGTTCCGTCCTGGTGAATTCGTACCGTGCCACATTTAATTTTTCTGCAAAATTTGAAGTAAATAGAATAAGAATATTTTATACGTTCATGTTCTAAACATTTTATTTAGCCACCGTTTTGTTTCGCCATCTTGAATTCGTTCCGCAATTTTACCATTTTATCTATATGTCACATTTAATTCTTGTACAAAATGTGTTTAAACAGTTTAGTAGGCAGCTCTTTTGTTTAGCTATGCTTGTGTGTTTTGCGCAACATTGTTAACATTATAACATAAAACAACACATTCCAAAACTGATTTTTGTGATAGATCGGATCTTAAGGTTGACCACAAAATATTTTTTATTTGCCTTATTATAAGCCTTATTAAAATGTGCTATTTAGATATTCCTGAATCAACACGATGATTATGATCAGGATAATCATCTTGTTTAAAATTATTAAATCGGGATGCCGTCAGTCTTCTAATTTCTCGAAAAATTTGCTGTTGCAAAAGAATTAGCCCATCAGTAGGAAAATCAACCGAACATGTGTTGTAATGGAATTGTGAATTAGTCAGTAAAAACATTATTTCCAATAAAATTTTCAGAGTTACTTGCTGTTTCCGTTACAACTTTTTAAAACTTCATTCGTCTAAAATTGTACTCGATAAAACTTTCATAGTTTTTTCTCCCTTTACCTATATCGTATAAAATATCTATTTTTCTCAAGTAATCCTAGGACCGACCTCAATGGCCCATTTCAACTTGTTCGACGTTATCCCGAGTTGGTTTAGATCTATAAATTTATTTATTTTAAATTTATAGTTTAATTCTGATCAGTTGTTTTGTTCAGGGACACCTTTATGGTTCTTAGGAAATACAAAGTATTAACTTTGGATTTTTTATGACCGCCGACCAATGGCGTCTCGTAGGTAAAAAAATAGGGGAAGTGTTAGAGAAAAGTAAGACAGACGAGGTCTAAAATGGGCACCGCATGTAAAACATTTTTTGCAAATATCCACTGCTACACGGCCACTTAAGTTCAGAAAACCAAGAATTTTTGAAATGAATGTTGTAGGATTTATTAGAAATTAAAACTTGCTTTTGTTAGCCGATTAACTGAATAAAAATTAATTTATTTGATATACATGGTATAGTCAATTGAGCGTACACCAAATGTTGCCTCAATTTGCTTTAGATACACTTTACTTTTTGTCATCTTTTTTCATCTTCTTTCCAACGGGAAAATGGAGTTTCTAACAAACTACAAACAATATCACTAACGAGCCCAAATGAACTCATTTTCAACCACACACACACACGCCACTTCTCCAAAGAATAAAATAAAAGACTGCCGATAAAATACTGAATAAAGCGCGATCACCGCGATCTACTTTACGTACAATACGAACGGAAGAAGTTAAACTGCGGCTCTTCCCTAGAGGCGCGATCTTCGTATGGTTTCTCGCTGGAAGATTTTTACCGAGCTCGCACGTGGCTTTTCCGTTGATGGATCGACTCAAACGAGTTTATATGAGTTATCATTGAAGCAAAATGATGCGATGAGCTCTCCCCACGACATATCGTTCTTCCGTCCCTACCATGCCTTCATCCTTTCTTTAAATTGTCTGTTTCTCGGAATCTTGCGAACTGATTCAAGGTTGTGCTTGAAATTTAAATTTTGTATATGGGTTTCACTAAAATTATGGAAGGAAATTACGTTTAAGTTTTGTTTCCTTATAGATTAAACTGGAAGTAATGATTCATACTATACTTTCTTTTGTTTTATGTGATACGACATTTTTAGTCGCCATTTTAAAAATATGCGGAATATTACATTTAGAATAACAGGTCTTCCGGTTAAACTATATGAGACAATTAATTATTTTAATCAAAGAATTTTGACAATTTTTGTAGCATTTGGGGAAGTAATAATTTTATGATTTCAAATATATATAAATCTCAGATAGCGTATTAGATTATTTGTTTTACAAAAAGATAGAGTAATTATTTATGGTTGATATGACATTATTATTTATGATTCATAAATCTTGAACCTATAAGTTTAGATTTGTGGTTAATCAATTTCAAATGTGTTATAAACGTATATCACCTTTTCTAGGTGGCTTCAATGCACATGCAGCCAATATAGTTACAGCAATTTATATAGCGACTGGTCAGGATGCCGCACAAAATGTTGCTAGCAGCAGTTGTATTACTATAATGGAACCGTACGGGAATAAGGGGGATGATTTGCTTATTTCTTGTACAATGCCTAGTGTCGAAATTGGAACTGTTGGAGGAGGTAGGTCCGTAATACAAAAACAATTGTTATATAATATATGACTTTACTGCTATCGACAGTGCTAACTATAACTTTCTTGGTCTTGGTCGCGAATTTAGCATTGGTCTTTTATACTTAAGTCAGGTGGGGAAGTATTAATATTCGCTAGATACCCAAATCTTGTGGCTTGGACGCCGAGACTAGGGCGAAACAGCTATAAGGAATGTGTTAAGCTTGCAAAAAATAAAAAGTTGTTAGATATTGTCGGCGATTTGGGGGGTGATAAGCTAAAAGTGAAATTAGGAGTGACAGAGAAAGTATTTGAATCAAACTGGAGGTACAACCAAATGGACATAACTACTTTTTTAGTCATTAAGTAACAGCCTTGCTAATAGATTAGGTGGTTTTATGCGGTGAAGAATTTGTAAATAGAAATAATTCCGTTTTTCAAAAAATTTTGTTTTTATTTTTACCACATTTTTGATTTTTTTTTTAATACTGAGGACACTATTATTATTTTTGAAATGAAACGGTCTATTTATTTTTTGAATTTTGGATATTTCTTAGGATTTTTCGTGTAACATATCGTATACCTGTTTTTGGAATTTGAGGAGCTTTAAAACCTAAATAACAGGATTTATGGCCAAACGTATTTCAAGTTCCTATCTTAGTGTATTATGCCCTTACTTATGGCGTTACTTTTAATTTAAACTGACAATAAACTTTTTGCCTATGTTTTTATATTTTTTAGACTAGTACTATAGATACCATAATATAATAATAAAAAATCAATAAATTCGCCTTTACTCACAACTTCCCTCGTACAGAATTGAACTGCTTATAATGCAAATTCTATATATGCGTATAAGTATTTGGTAATAACTTTATACAAATCCTATAAACTGTAATTTATATCAATTTATTTAAGTTTTTAATTAATTAATTATTATTATTAATAAGTTTATTATTATAATTTTATTTTTTATAATGTTTACGAAGTCTACAAAAAATAAATCATGTATTATTTTCCTCCAAAAAAAGTAGGTTTTGGAATTGGAATTTTACCGAATATTTAAACGTTTTATTAGGCCCCTATTTTGTTTTGCCGTATAAGACTTGCACTAAAAATTTATCAGTTCATTCCTGTTTAATACATAATTTTTGTGCAAAATTTCAAGTCATTTGGATAAGTAGTGTTTTGATCCCTAGATCACACTTTTTGCTTGACCAAATTTTATCCATTCGATTGGCAGTTTCTTAATGATTATGAAGCCGCCATTTTGTTCCGTCATATTGGCTTTTTCCCATTATAGCCATTTCATCCTCATATAACTCTTGATTTTTGGACAAAATTTACAGTCAATCGGATAAGTATTTTTTGATCTATGCTGCGTACATGGCCCAGGGACCCTATAAAGCAAAGATCTGCAAAGATCTCTGAGGGTAATTTTTTCACAATTATAATACTTCCCTCTTAAGAGGAAAATAAAAAAGAAAATACGAATGAGATGTTCGTTTGTTTTTATACCCCCCTAAAGTCTATATTTGTTAATTTTAAAACATCTCAAAAACAGTTGGAGTTAGATATAGGATGTGCTACATAAAAATGTCTAGTCTCTCGAGTAGAATCTAAAATTCGGAAAATATATGATACCATGCACACAAGAATTATTTCTAAAATATGACAAAAATACAATAAAATAGAGGATTATTATTTTAAAGATGAATAGGCTAGCAAATATTACGTTTATCTATTACTATTATCGAATTATTTTGCACCTTAAGACAATATATATTAGGCCTTTTCATTGTATATTATTATATAATCGCGAGACTACAGTAGTCTTGATAGATTAATATTGTTCTTGCTTTTGCCAAATTTCCTTTTCTTCAGCACCAAGGCTGCAAGACTGCATAGTTTTTGATATACAGGATATTTAACTTTGACGAAGTATTGTGTATGGTCAAGTTTAAGACCCTGTATATCTGAAAGTATATAATGTTTACGTCAGAAACATCGCTCTTAATTTATTTTAACAATTATTTTATTAAAAACCAAATTTATCGACAAAATGTTTTGTTGTTGGGATAGTCGAAACTTATTTTGTAATAAATTTCTCCAGACAATTTATATATGTTTATAGTTATTTAGTAATTACACGCATTGTATATATTTTAATATAGTTAACTTTTCTTGACAAAAGAAAAATTAGGTCACGAGGAGAATTCTGTTAAAAGGTTTGAACCTATTTTTTGCCATACCATACTCTCATAATTAAAATTTATATGTTAGGTTGTCAAGCTAAAACTAAGTTCTTGAATAGCCTTTTTGCTCATTCACAAATAAAAATTTACGACAGTATATTTATTTCCTACACATATCTAATAAAATCAATCAGATTTGAAGAAATGTACATTTTTAATCTCCACAACTTTTTTTTGTCAATATCTGTAAATTCAGTTCTAATATGCTTACCTACATTCACTTGCTATGCCCAAATGAAAGCAGTTCTTTGATACTCCAGTAGGTGTACCACTTTTTTAGATAAATGCTATTTTTTGTTTAAGCTTATTTTTATTATACAATTTTTTATTTATAATAAAATAAATTAGGCCATTCATTATTTTTTTCAATAAAAATAACGGTTTACTCCAGGAATCACATTTTAAACATTTTATCATGCCGCCATTTTGTTTGTTTACTTTCCACTTAGGATTCGTACCAAAATACTTTAATACATAAATAAATAACGTTATTTTTTAAAAATTTACAGAAAGTACAGATATATTAAACTTGTTGCACTATGTTCTATACATAGTCAGTATGTGCACTCTTCGAAAGGAACCTTAAGTTGATATTATCACATTAAGACAATCGCATCATTAGAATTCATCACAAAAATATCAAAATACTGTTTTAAAATAATGTTCGAAATTTCATAATAACATATCAAAAATTCATAGTGGCAAACAGTTAGTAAAATTTATCTAAATCAACTAAGTAAACGAAAGCACTTGTTTAAATCTTCCACTTAATTTATTTCACAAAGAATACAACACATGACATTTGTTTCACCAACACGATGGCTTCATGAGATGTTAGATCTTAATTTTGTTTTTTTTTTAATATCTAACATGTGATGAAGCCACCGTGTTGGGGAAAAAATTGTCGTGTATTGTAGTCATGTTAGGAAATACATTAAGTGGAAATTTTAAACAAGTGCTTTCGTTTACTTAGTTAAAATAGATTTCCATCAAGTAACGGCTAGTCGTGTTCAATACTTATCCAAATCAAGCAGTAACAGGAAGAAGAGTCGGAAGAACCATCTTTTTAAATTTTATTATAATATTTGTTTTTAAGTTTCAATGGTATTTAGTTCTATATTCTTGTAGCTGTGTACATTAAAATTCTCTGAACAGCAGATATGCCTGTCATAGTAACGATAACGCAACCCTTAGCCTGTTGTCTGAAGAGAAAGGATGATGATTATTATTATTATTATTATTATTATTATTATGGTTTTTTCTTGTTAGTAGGAGTCTTATTACTAATCTAATGCATAATTGATTTTATTATAATACTTCTGAATTCTTATATAAATATATCTTATTTTATCTTTTATTTTTTAATACCTAATAAAATTTTAAGTATTTTTTTTTCAAAATAAAAGAGTTCTAACCACACTACACCACAACTTGTTACGTTCTGGACGCGCGTTACGCTAACCAAGTTAGCATCATCAGCAGATGATTTAAATAGTTTATATCTTCCAACACAGGTTCCAGTGTTAGGACTATTCTTTTTTTGCCCAAATAATGGTGTTTTTTTACAAGCACGACCCCACCACCATTTTCAGTCATTTGGATAAGTAATTTTTGCTGTTGATATTTTAACAATTAAGCCGCCATTGTGTTCTGTCATAATGGATTTGCATCCAAATTTTACAATTATAGTTTTTTAATACTGGTTTGGCAACTTATCCCTAAGCTTCATTTTTGAGCAATTTTTTAAGTCAATCGAATCTGTAGTTTTCGAGCTCTAACACAACAAATTGAGAGAAGCGAGTCATATTTTTAGGGACCCGAGTCTGCAAAAACCTCGTGATTTTTTTTTACGATCACAATACGTCTCTCTTACGAAATAAAAAGTACTGTATTTATTGCATTTACGACTTGGGAAAAAATAATTGGCCTAGTTGCAAATCGTTAGACCTCAGCGTTTTAATAGAAGGTTTTGAAGAATCGTTGAAGAACATTGTGCTTGCCTGAAGCCTGATGGGTAGCGATTCTTAAAAATGAAATTATAAACTAGCTTAATAATACATATGTGTAATAAATATTTTTGGCAAAATTAATATGCATACAGTTTTGTAAAATAATCTGATTGATTTTAATATGAGTAGGTAATTTAAGAATAGTTTGTCTTTTTATAAAGTGGTAGTTAGATTTACAGATGTTATTCCATAACCAGAATAAAGGTAACAAAATTGATAATTATAGGGACTGTTCTCCCAGCCCAATCTGCCTGTCTTGAAATGCTTGGAGTGAAGGGGCCACATTTGGAAAACCCAGGGAATAACGCCAAACAGCTAGCCAAAATCGTATGTGGAGCTGTGTTAGCCGGTGAACTATCTCTTATGGCAGCTTTAGCTAGTGGACATTTAGTTAAAAGCCACCTAAGGTATGATAAATGAAACCGTTTTTCACTTTCACAAAATTTGTTTTTATAGGTTTGAGTGTACTTGACAAAGTTATCTGCTACAAATATTAGACAGTGTTTTTTTACATGAAAGTCCCGCTTTTTTTACTAATTTCAAAATAGCATATACAACATATAATACATTTGTTATTGTCAGGATGAAGAAATAAGTAGTCAAATTAAAAAAAATTGACTATAAATTATTGGGAAAAACGCAAGGCCGTAGTCAGAGGGACGCGAGAGTAGGCTGAGCATATTTTAACTAGCTATTTGTAGGAAACCTCTAATTATTCAGAGATAAAGAATTTATAGAATTAGACGGAGTATTAAAATACTCCAAAATGATTTAAATTCTGCCAAAATATTTAATATATATGGAGCGGCTTTCAGTCAATTCAGTTAATTTATTTGAAAGGTAGATGAAACAGAGAAACCAACAGAACCCTTGCACTTTTGGTACTTGTATACAGGTCTTTATTTTTCGCATGTAAACGTGACCATTGAACGTAAAGGATTGGCAGCGTCAGCACCGAAACCAAAGCTAACCCCCAGTGTATTATTGACTTGTTTATACAAGTTTATTCGTGCCAAACACACCTAGCAACTAGTAAGATTAAGATAGTAGTAGTATACCGCCACGTCTTACATTTACTATTTATTTCTAATTAATGTTACAAGGGTGATTTAAAAGTTTTGTGACCAGGACTTATGACTAGACGGTACTATCAACCGAATTATCTCTAATTGGCTAAAATTATTTGACATCAATTTTCAACCGAATATTTTTTAACTTTATGCTACGGTCGAACGTGTTAAAATAAATTTGCGTTTGTATGATAACCCACGTTTTTTTACCTCTTTTTTTACTTCTTTATATAACCGCCAATATATTTTCAGTTCCGCAAGGGTCAATTTTAGGTCCTTTGTTTTTTACTATCTATATACGTCAGATATAATAAAATCTTTAAATTATTGTAAAATTATAGCATATGCTGACGGCACAAAAATTTATTTCCATTTCCTTAAAAATTTATATGAACCAGGAAACCATAAAATTAATAGTTTGTATATAATTTACTTTTAAACTCCGAAAAATCCAAAGTTATGTGCTTTAGAAATAAAAATGATAAGGATTTTGTGAAAAACAAGAAAGATTTTGTAGAAAACAAGGTTTAACTCTTGACACTGACTGACGTTTTTCAGATCATCTTAAATTAGTTTTGAGAAGGGCTTACTCTAATTTAAGACTTATATATTATAACAAGAACATTGTGGATAGAAAAACCAAAAAAATGTTATGTGAATCACTGGTTTTGTCATATTTCAATTATTGTGCTTACCTTGCGGACGTTGCTTAACTCAAAATAAAGCTTTGTTTTTTAATCCATTTCTCTTTGTAACACACTACGTCAAACTTTTAAGTTATTGAATACAAACAAAGGTATATATAAATTAAAAAAATATTTTTTGGACAAGCAATAAAAAAACTTTTTGATCTGGCCTCTGGTTATCACAGGATTTTATTCTATTTTACCTCATTACAAAACAGCTATGTTTTTTTTCTTTCTGTTACTAATATGTACTAATTTTAAAATATCCAAGTATTAAACTGTTAATATGAATGAAAATCAATATCATTTGAGAATATATTTATTGTGCAGGCAGTGTGTTGTTAATTTTGGTTCTGAGGATGCTATGTGCTTGGGAGAGTAAACGAATGCTCTGTAGGAGTAGAATTTTGTATAGTACAAAAATATTTGTATACTTGTAATAATTGTAAGCATTTTTAGATTATTCTGACAATTAATCGAGTCGCTTGAATGTTGAGTATGAATAGCTATGCTAGACTTATCCTTCATTTGATTTTTCTAAATAAGGAAAAAATGTGAATTTCTATATAATGTAAACAAACATTTCTGTAATATATAAGGCGATATTTATTATTTATTTATATTATAGTATTAATATTCTCTGTAGGCTATAGGGGAAGTATTGGATTCGAAAAATATAAGTTGGGTAGTCAGCGTTTTAAAGTCTTTTAATTGCGAAAGTATATGTATATATATATATATATATATATATATATATATATATATATATATATATATATATATATATATATATATATATATATATATATATATATATATATGTAGATACAGTATTCTCGACCGTGTTAATAATAAATTACGTCAGTAGTTTCGGGTAAGCAGTCTGTGACTATTCAAACTCTATTTATTTTAGATTTTTATTGACTTCATCAGGAGACAACTAGAGAAACTACTGACGTAATTTATATATATAAGAGGCTAACTGGGTAGCTTACATGAATATTTTTCATGTTTAAAAATGTCACATAGTTGGGTTAAACAAGATTTATTTGAGTCATAAAGTTGGGTCAGGTCCGATCTACTGAGAGATAACATGATATAAATCAATTAGGCGAAAAAGTTATTCTTCATTAAAACTTTTGAGACAGCTAAATTAAAGAGCCTGCAAATACAAGGCACAAAGCTTTTAGCAGTTTTTTTGATAATGACTTAGTTTTCGAGAAAATTAATGATGAATATGGAACAATGACGTATTTTTTACATATTTACTATTAATTTTCTCAAAAACTAAGTCTATTTTCAAAAAAACTTCTAGAAGCTCTCTAACTTGTATTTCCAGGCTCTTTAATGTAGCTGTCTCAAAAGTTGAAATTTAATTTTTTTTTGTTTTGCAAACTTCTATTTTTGTATTTATTTCTTACCCTGTATCAAATCAATCTTGTTTTTAAGATATTCAAAATTTGTTACAAAAAATAACCGTTTCGCTTAAAATAATTGAGTTATTCATTGATTTATCTCATGTTTTTATATTCTCAGTAGATCGGGCCTGACCCAATTTTTTGACTCAAATAAATCTTCTTTAACCCAACTATGCGACATTTTTAAACGCAAAAAATATTCATTTAGGCTACCCAGGTAGTCTCTTTGAAATTCCCCGTAACTTAACAACAGCCAAATACCCTGACGTTTTTTTTTACGTACACCTTAACTCTGCAATATTTTTAAGTTATGAATTCCCTTTAACTCAGCTTGAGCCTCCATTGTCATAAAAGCAATCTATCTAAAGAATATCCATTTTAAAAGTTTTAAAAGCCGCCCTAGAGGGTTCTATAGCTCAGGATGTCCCAAAATGATTTGTTTTCTCGTTACACTTCATCCACCAGCATTTCAAATTTATCGTGAATACTCTCGGGTGAAAAAATATTCAAAATGACATCATTCCGCCATTTTAATTATGGTTGCTATGGAACCACTACCACGAATACTTTCTGAAAATTGTATTCAAATTGATAATATATATATATATATATATATATATATATATATATATATATAATTAATGACATTTTTGCCAAAAGAGCAACGCTACATCAGCAGGTTGGCTATGGTCTTCACTACAGGGTGTGATGTAACTCCTCCCCCAAAGGCTTCAACTCCATGGCTATCGGGGTAGTTGAACATCTTGTAGCTCTACTTCTCGGGGATTCTTCCGTTTAGAGGAACATTTCTTTTTGTAAATGACCCAGACAGCGGCGCTTACTATGGTGGCGTACAACATGAGATTCCAAATACTGGGTGAGCCCTGAAAACCAGAGGAGAATTGTGAAAGTTTCTCGTTATAGATTGGAAAAACCATCCTAAACCATTAATTAACCCTTGTTTTACTTTATTTGGACAAGGTATAATTTCTCGTACTTTTGTGTCGACACGGTCCAGTATAAGTTTAAGAATTTTAAAGTAATTTGAGACATCAATACTATATTCGGCATGTTTATTAATTGTGTCTGTTAGGTTTTTAGATTTATTATGAAGTTTATTTAATTCAATCAAAATTGGGTTAAGGTCATAATAATAGATAAGTGTGTGTGTGGATTTATTGCACTTTTGCATTTCCTAGATTAAAAGGAATTACATCGGGGTTTTCATTTAATTCTCTCACGGTAATTTTTTCTTCGAATACGAGTGTTAAGCGAAGAATGCTGAAAAGGTTAAAACAAAAGCATTAGTTAGTATAACTTTATCTTTTTCTCAGGGGACGTTTTATATTACTTAAGTGTATTTTCTCATGGGAACTAGTTTTAGCCGTCTTGCGTTTTTTATTAACAGAAATAAGTTTACTTGGTTTTGAGAATTTATTGGCATGTTTTTGCAACATAAGCTTTTTAGATATATGTCTTGTTCGGCTTCGAAAATTTCGGGGTCATCCCTATTTCTCTTAATTTTACCAATTAGCTTTTCTTTTATCTCCGATAGTTTTTCGTTGATTTTTCGTTGATTTTAGCATACAAAAGTTTTGCCTTTTGTTTGTGATCGCTGATATAATCACTTAGTAATAATTGATCGATATTAATATCAAACGGGTCGTCAGTTATTATGTGCCCATTAATTACGTCAGTCGGTTTGAGTTTAGTAGAGGAATGTATTGGATTATTGTAGGCCAGAATGTATATGGGAATAGTATTTAAATTCTTAGGTATTAAGAAGACGTATGTGTTCAGCAAGTGTTTAGTGTAGTCTCTCGATATGCCCATTTGATGGAGAATGATGAGGGGAACAAAAATGAATTTTTATTTTGTGAAGTTGTAGGAGTTCAGTAACAACCGAATTTTTAAACTCCGTACCGTTGTCAGCAATAATTTGTTTCGGTATTTTATGGTGGAAGAAATGGAAAAGAAGTTTGTGCACGATTTCTGTTGAAGCAAGTGATTTTAAGGGATATGCTTGAGCGTACTTAGAGAAGCTGTCTATGATGGTTAGAAATTTAGTTTGCTCTAAGGTATATGTATCTAGGTGGACAATTTCAAATGGCTCGGACGGCGTGGGAATTACATTAATTTTCATTTTGACTGGGTGGCGCTCATATTTGCTAATTTCGAAAATTTCGCAATCGTTTATGAAAGTTTGTATTGAATTTTTTAAGTTGGGCCAATAATATTTAATTTTAATTTATTCCAACGTTTCATCGATTCCTCGATGATTTGATTTGCCTTCGTGGTAATTTTTGATAATTTCGGGTATGTCTTGTTTTTCGGTCATATCGATTTTAGAGTTTTTTCGTATTACTTCTGAGAAAGATGAACCTTGTAATGTATTATATAGTATATAATGTATCGGTGTTTTCGAAATAAACGTAATACAATTTTTCTGGTACTACGAATTGAATTTGATTTAAAACATCTTGTTCAAAATCGTTTTTGGAAATTTTGGCAATGATTCGACTTTTCTTTTCGAACAAGATTATGATTTTAGGTTTCGCAGGAGAATGTAAAACCTCTTTTATGAGCAATTGGTTGGCACCGTAATTGACAGCGATATCTACTATGGGAACACCGGCGAAAGGGTCATGTGACGCATTCCAGTCGTCATCACTTGGTTCAGCCTCTGGGATAACTGGAGGTAATCATTTTATATATTTGATCTATATTATCGCTTGCCTTTTCGCTGTTTTTGGTGTTGTCGCTATTTAGGATATTAGATGAATTTTGAAGATTTTGATTTTCCACGGTATTTTCGTTATTTTAGCTTAAATTTTGTGTTACTTTATTCGTGAATATACCTAGGTCAAAATTCTCGCCTGTGTCTTTAGTGTGTAATTCGATTCGCGATAGCGCGTCAGCATTGTATTAAGCTTGCTCTTTTTGTATATGATTTTATAATCGTATTCCTCTAATTTGATTCTCCCCCTGACCAGTTTAGAACTAGGGTCCCTTAACGAGAAGAGCCACTGGAGAGGCTTATGATCTGTAATAATGCTAAACTTTCTACCAAATAGGTAGGTGCGGAAATACATTGTCGCCCAAACAATACACAGACACTCCTTCTCAATAATAGAATATTTTTGCTCAGAAACGTTTAATGTTCGCGATGCATAAGCTACGGGCAGGTCTTGACCGATTGGGCCTTGACTGAGGACGCAGCCGAGAGCAACATTGCTGGCGTCGCAAGTTAAGTTAAACGATTTATTGAAATCCGGATATTGTAATATCGGTTCATTTATAAGATTTTTACAAGTATTGAAACAATTGATAAACTGAGGAATTTAGAATAATTTTAGCACCATTTTTAAGGCATTTTGCCAAAGGTTTTGTTGTCTGCAGTAACCTAAGAGACCCAAAAATCCTTTTATTTGTTTAGTAATACTAGGTAGTTGATAGTTTTTGATAGCTATAATTTTATCAGGGGTGGGCTTAACGCCATCTGGGGTTACTACGTGTCCTAAATGCGCAACTTCTTTTTTTTTTTAATTCCGATTCATCCAACTGGATTTTAAAATTGGATTCCCTCAATCGTTTGAAAACGTCGCTTAATTTTTCTATATGCTCTTAAAGAGAACTGGAGAAAATTATTATATCATGTAGATAAACTGCGCGTTTTTCGGTAGTGATTCCGCGTAGAATATTGTCCATTACTCGTTGAAATGTCGGGGGGCGTTCTTGAGCCCAAAAGGCATTCGCAAGTACTCATAATGGCCATTTTCTGTGCTGAATGCGGTTTTAGGTATATCGGCTTCATCAACTTCGATTTGATGAAATTCACTTGCCAAATCAAGAGTGGTAAAATATTGGCATTTGTCAAGTTTATCTAAGAGATCTGTGATGTTAGGAAGGGGATACTTACCATCCAAAGTTTAAAGGTTAAGGGCGCGGAAATCGCACACAACCCGCTATTTTTGCACCACCATTTTCTTGAGGTCCACCCAAATGGGCGCTGACCAAGGTGAACTGCTAGGACGAATAATATTCTGGCTTAACATTTTATTAATTTGTTTTTCTTCCTCTTTTTTATGGATATATGGATACCGATAATTTTTTGCATAAACTGGGACTTCATCGATGGTTCTAATATGATGTTTAATCATGTGTAAAAGTAAGGGGCGTGCCTTCATGGTAAAATATACCTGAAAATTGGTTACACAAGTTTATTATTTTACTCTTTTCTTCAAGGTTAAGGTGATCTGTTCTAATTAAGGAGGGATCTAATGTTGTTTTTGGTGAATCATCGAAATTGTTGAAATCTATATTTTCGATTTCTTGCCTACAGAATTTTTCTACAACAAGGGGCTCAGAAAAATCAAAAGTTATAGGCTCGCAAGTTTTATTGAGAATAGCAGTAAGAGCTTTCCCATTGCGTGCCATTGTAAGGCATTCGGGAATTTCACAATTATAAAATTTTTGGTAGAGAATTATAATTTCACCATTTTTTATATTAGTCTTAACGCTAATCTAACGCACATCTTGGAGTATGATAGAGTGGATACAATTAAACTCTGTTTTGGTTTTATGAAAAGACAATTTTATTTTAGAATATGGTGTAATCAAAAATCCTTTTATCATAATCTAAACTAGCATGAAGTAATTTTAGGTTATCGATTCCAATTAAACCATCAAATACGTCGTGGAATTGAAATAAAAAGAATTTAAGATTATTCTGTTGTGGCAATTTAAAAATGTTTGATGCTGGTATCGTGGCACTATGCTTATGGGCAGATTTTTGTAAAACTGTGGAAACGATAAAAGGGTCGTTCTTCACATAATTTGGGAAATATTTGAAAGCTATGTCAGGACTAATAAATGATTTAGTCGATCCTGAATCGATCAAAAGTTTAAAGTTGTATTCAGAAAATGTGATATAGGACAATTCATTACAATTAGTGGTGTTTAGGGAAATGACCTGGTTTATCAAATTTGGTCGGTCTCTTGTGAGGAATCCTGAAAATTTTGGCTCTGTGTTTCGTTTTGAGTCTGCGACTGTATTTGATATGCATCAGAGTGTTCACTAAGTGGGTAGCCCTGCGAATACTCTCCGCTATTGGTATATTGAAAATAATTGTGAGATAGGTCGGGGTCATAATGCGGGTTATTGTAGTTCGTATCACTGTCAAAGCAGGAGTTAATTTCAGTACTGTACAGTTCTTGGAATATAAATTTAGGTCGCGGTGGCTGATATTGATTTTGTTGATAGGAAGTATTGGCCGACGACTCATCTCGTCTTTGAATAGAATTTTGTTACTGGCTCAATACATTTTGTTGTGGTCTATTAAATTTACCAGTATTATTTTGACTCCCGAATAGTGGTCTAAAATTCATTTGGGGCCGGTTTGTGTTAGGTAATGGTGCAATGTTTTATCTAAATTGATTGTGATTGGTGTGCGCGTTAAATGGTAGTGAAAAATGGTTAGATTGTGATCTAAAGAAAGGCACGTTCGCACTGTAATTTTGATTTTGATTAAAAGGCCGCATAATTGGGATATATCTGTTATTGCCAAAATGTTTTGGTTACCTTTGGGATCCGTTTTGGAAATATTTTACATTTTGTTCTTGGGCTACCAATTGTATGGCCACGGTCAAAGACCCTGGTCGCATACACCTAATAGTTGTGCCTAGCGGTTCCCTAAGACTTGATAAGAAAGTTTTTAATGCCAAATTTTGATATAAATTTCGTTTTATTCGTGCTTATTTCTCAGCACTAAGATATTGATTTTCAGTTAAGTTAGGATTCTCAGTAGAACTACTTGGATTAATTTTATGTACTGGTACGTCTGCTTGGGATTGGGAAGTAGAATCAGAGTTAGTTGAAGGCTTTAATGACAGATTGCTTAAAATATTTACCAAGTCGTCAGCATAAGACATTCAGCAAATTGCACTTACATTAATACCAACAGAAATATTCTAGTCATTTTCTATAAAAAGCTCTTGCAGATACCCAGCGATGTCGTCTGGACACTCAAAAATTCTTGCGGAAAGAACTATTCGGTTTCTTTCCCGATCTTCTTGTAGATGGTGGGTGGATGGACAGTTCCGTGATGGAGTGGGTGTTCTGAATTCTAAGAAGCCACTTTGAACAGCACACGAAACCTCCACGATCGAAAATCACAATAGGTTCGATTTTTGACAGTTTTCGAAAAAGTCCGAAAATTGATTTGCAATCGCCGTTTATCGCAAATCATTATCTATCAAAATCCTACCGACTGCGCCAGTTAACTCTCGATAACTAGAAATTTCGTTTTTAAAATTTTTTATTTTACTACGTAACAAAAGTTCGAGATTGGATTCTTACGGTTCGAAGTCTCAACTCCGACTGTCTGTAAAAATCCAGTACATTAGTTGAAATAAAGTAATTAATGACATGTTTGCAAAAAGTGAAGCGCTACGTCAGCAGGTTGACTATGGTCTTCACTACAGGGTGTGATGTAACTCATGAGAAAAATAAAGTATAACTATTAAATCGTTTGTAGCACGTGAAGTAAATCAAGAAAATAATCTATGACACCACTAGACTAAAATTACTATTTTAGTGATAAACGAGTTATAACTTGTTTTGGATAAAAAAATCATAAACGAGTTAAGACTTGTTTGAATGTGGCTGGACGTTATATCCGTTGATGTTCTGTAATAAGATATTGTGAATTTTGAAAGTATGGGATTTATTTTTTTGTGAAAATTACATATAGCATAAATAAATAAGGATGAAATATAAAATTTTCTTGAATGTAGATATATCTCGGGATGTTATCAATATATGTTGTATAAAATGCATAAAAATATGATTTACAACTCGTTTCTTTATTAATATCTGTAAGAAATTGAGTAAAAACTTGCTTAAATGAAAAAATCGCTTAAAAAATATTTAAAACATATAATAATAATACAATAAAGCACCTGCGGGTCATATTTATGAATATAAGGATTAATGATATATTTAGGTAAAACATTATGCTTAATTCGCCTACACCCTCTACTGTCTCCTAAGCTCAAAAAACAAAAAAAAATAACTTAGAGCTTTCAGAGGAAATTTGTTAACTCACAAATAACAAAACCCATAAATAACAACAGGTAAAGTTACAAATTCATGTTTCTCATTGAACTGTGTTTCAAAAACTAAATAATAAAATTCGGGCTTTTATATGCTTCTTAAACAACAACACCTGCAATTGGCTATAAACAGGCTGAGACCTGTTTTACATGTACGACCCACACACCTGCATTCAATACATCAACCTACCCAAGCTCTTAAAATTAGTTCTTTTGATGACGAACAAGATAATAAATAATTCAAGTTAATTGCTTCACGATCGAAGCGCCCGCGCCGCATGGATGATTAAAGGTGACAGCTGTTATAAGTTTTTGGTAGTTTGAAGTTATTGTTTTATGCATTTACCTTTGAATACGTAGAATGATATAGTGTAAGTGAAGGTTTTTAAACGTTTTAAAATGGGTACTTTTTAGATGGATGTAAATCAATGTCAGAGAATGGATACATGCTTTTAATAATGGAGAGTCTAGAGTTAAAGAGAATTTATTATTTAAAAATATTGCAGAGTTAAGGTGTACGAAGAGTTTCAAAAGAACTAATTGGTTAGGTTAAGTGAATATGTTTACGAGGAGCAAATAGCTTGCTTAAATGACAGTAAAATAGGTCAATTTTTGTTATTACTTTGTATATAAAAATATTTTCTTACATTATACGAGCCAGATCTATGAGCATGCTTAGATCTCTAGGGCTTAGTCACTCATGTCAGGGTGAGACATGTAATTTCCGATCGAAAACAATCGATGGAAAATATTTTCACATTAACACCATTTAATTATAAGCTTTTGTTTTTTAAGACATTATTACCAACTGACTGTAGGTATTTACATTAATTGATTCATTTACCCTTAACAAAGACACACGTAATATTATTAATAGAAAGTAAAAAAAGACGAAATCCGGACTAAATATATACATTTTTTATTTCACCAGATGTATTTTTTATTTCGCCAATTCTACTATCCTTACTTTTGTTCTTGATGACACAAAACAACAACTGATGTGGTAAAATTTACATTAATTTATCTATCTGTGTGAATATTGGAAGTGATTTTTGACAACTGTTACAATATTTCATATCGCCAGTTCTTATTTTGAAATTTACTAGTATAGCCTGAATGTACAAAAAATATGGCTGTATAAAAAAAAGCAGTGATATGAAAGTAATTGTTTTGAGGACGTAATAGAAAATGTTAATATGTTTGTTAATCTTAATTATATATCTATTTTATTTTCAGGTATAACCGTTCCTTTTCTGCGAAAGATTCTACATCAGCTTAAACACAAGCGTATCAAATCCTTTCTCAATGAAATTAGACAATTTTTTAGTAAATTTACGTATGTACATTTTTACTTCCGTCGTATGAAGAAGTATTTTGTCGTATCGTCGTAAAGTATTTATAAATAGAAAGGTAATTACTATTTCTAGAGTATTTGAAATAAAAATGTATTTACAGTCATAACTATTCATTTTAAGTACTATTTTAGTCAAACTGGTATAATTTTGAAGAGACACTATGAGATCGTTAGCTAAGCTGTTTTATATATATATATATATATAGTTTCAAATTGAAAGAACGTTGAAAGTTAAACTGATTTTTTTTCACCCTAATCTAGATACCGGAATACGCATCTGAAGGGTAACGAATCTGCAGACTTCCTGGTAAAGAAAATTGCAGACATTCTACATAAGATCTGAACCAGCGTAACCCATGAAACAGTCAAACATGTGATTTCTATGCTATGTAGTAGAGAATGCTAATTAATATTTTCTCGGACTTCCGGAGCTGCCTCACGCAGAGATCTTTATTCCTTGTTCTATTTCTATTTGAAATAAAATGATATAAAGGCTTTTAAACTTGAACAGAATTAATTTAAATTTTATTTAAAACTGATGAGAGAAAGGCTTTTAAACTTGAACAAAATTAATTTAAAACTTGTAAAAGGGCTGTAGGAATATTGGTCACACGATTTAAGATAGCATAGTCATTAGGTAGGTTTACCCTGAAAAAGCTCCAATATTTGTAATTTTGAGATATGTTTTATACATTGGGACTCAAAAGAAAAAATACAATTTTTTGACCGAGATATACCTCTTTAATGAAAATATAAAAAATTGTTTTTTTTTTCGGATAACCAATTAACTGAAACCCGTTACTGATTGGTTTCGGTTAACCAAAAACAGATTTTTCGAATATTCGTTAAATGAGTATGTTTGAAATATATATACAGTGTGTATCAGCCAAATGGAATAAATTCGATAATAAATAAATGGGGGCGTGTTCGGAAAAACGCTTGGACCCGTCGATTGGTATTTTTAGTTGCTCATTTTCTCCAATAAAAACTTTTTATACAGGGTGTGTCCTGTAACAGTGGTCAATGCCAACTTTCTTATTTCAAATGCAACACCCCAGATATTATTTAATTTTTGGATTCTTTAGGAGATTCTAAACATATTTTATGTTCAATGTCCTATACCTATCTTCAACTATTTCGGCAATATTAAGTGTTTTCAAATTTATTGCAAAAATTAAGATTAAAAAAATAAAATTATTTATTTCTTCATAATGTATAAACAAAAGTAAAAAGTTAATTTAGGAACTGTTGAATATGCTCGCCGCGAACGTCTTGGCAAATTCCTAATCTTAAATAGAAATTTCTTCTAACGTTATTTAGCATCTCAGGCGTGACCGATCTAATCGCAAGCGTTATTCGTCTTCTTAAGTCAGCTAAGTCGAGGGGTTTAGTTTTGTATACAACATTTTTAATATGTCCCCATAAGAAAAAGTCTAATGGCGTCAGATCAGGGGATCGCGCTGGCCATTCTATCGATCCTCGTCTCCCTATCCACCGATTTGGAAATATTCCGTTGAGGTACTGCCGGACATTAATTTGGTAATGTGGCGGTGCTCCATCTTGCTGAAACCATATCATATTCGCTGGAACTTGTGGGTTTGCTGGATCCGGATACAAATTTGTCAAAGTTGGCACGACGTTATTTTGGAGCAGTGCTAAATAATTATCGCCATTCAAATTGCCGTCAATGAAAAAGGGGCCTATGATATGATCCCTAACAATTCCTGCCCAAACATTAACCTTTTCAGGATATTGAGTATGTTCTTCGCTGATCCAGTGAGGATTTTCCCTAGACAAATAGCGGCAATTTTGACGATTTACATGACCGTGAAGTGTAAAGGTGCACTCATCCGAAAACAAAACATGTTCTAATTGAATAACATTGTTATCTAACATAGCCATCATTTGTTCACAAAAATAAGTTCTCCTATCATAATCGTCTTCCATGAGCTCCTGAGTTGGTATCACTTTATAGGGATGCATTTTATTTTCTTTTAATGTTCGAATAATCGACGAATGGCTAATATCGAACATTGCGGCGGCTTGTCGACTAGAAATATGTGGGTTTTCCTCAAACTCAAGCATAATATCCAATTTAGTATCATCATTTATTAAATTGGCAGCTGCTTTTTTTATCTGCCTCACATGTCCAAGCTCGCTAAACTGCTTTTCTATTTTACTAATTGTCCCTTGGGATATATGCGGCAAATTTGGACATTTTTCATGAAATAAGCGAGCAACTTCCACTTGTGTTCGTGTGTTATTTCCATAACCAATCATTTGTAGAATTGTTATTGTATGCATTTCTGTTAAATGAACCATTTTCCTGATATTAGGTATTATGCAGGGTATTATGCAGTTAACGAAATTCAAAAGACTATGACACTGACACTGAGAACTACTGTCTTGCAAAGCGCAAGGCCAGGTATTTTACACAAAAGTAAACAAAACTTAAAAGTAAACAAAACTGGCTCTTTTTGTTCCATATCAATAAAAAGGAACGCTAAAATGGTTTTTGCTTACATTCTTAATATGAAGACCTAAATGGTAAATAAGAATTGAGTGTGTTGTAGCGAATTTTTGTAATCAAATAAATAGTTCAGTAACCAGAGCCACTTTCATGAATAATAATAAATTCGAAATAAATAAAATAAAAATAAATTTGAAAACACTTAATATTGCCGAAATAGTTGAAGATAGGTATAGGACATTGAACATAAAATATGTTTAGAATCTCCTAAAGAATCCAAAAATTAAATAATATCCGGGGTGTTTCATTTGAAATAAGAAAGTTGGCATTGACCACTGTTACAGGACACACCCTGTATAAAAAGTTTTTACTGGAGAAAATGAGCAACTAAAAATACCAATCGACGGGTCCAAGCGTTTTTCCGAACACGCCCCCATTTATTTATTATCGAATTTATTCCATTTGGCTGATACACACTGTATATATATATATATATATATATATATATATATATATATATATATTAGTTAATGGTAATCCGGCGAAGTAAATTGGTTGCCAAATTATTTCTCATGATATACCTATTATTACCTACGGATATATATATATATATATATATATATATATATATATATATATATATATATATACTTCTTCTATTTACCTCAATAAAATGAGGTAAATAACTACACTTAATTTCAAACATCCAGGAAAAAACTTTATAGGTAGGAGGTATAATGAACATTTAAACACCGGCGAACCGAATAACTGCCTTTGATCGATATTGGATAAATTACTTTTTTAGTTAACGGGGTCGTTTAACTAGATGTATGGTTTCTGTTAACTAATTTGGTTAACCGATAAACCGTTATCGATTAACCGATTTTCAAAAATACCTATTAACCGGTTACTATTATTTTCAGGTTCTTGTCAACACTACAGTTGAAAGTACTATAAATTAGTAAAAACTCGTTATTGCAAGATTTCCAGCACCATTCCTGCGGATTTTGTCAAACTTCATACCATGTTCACTTCTAGGTTTATACCACTCTTAGACGAGTCCGTTGTGCACTAAATTTTGATAATAGAACATTTTATTATGCCGCCGTTTTGTTTTCTTTTCTTTCCACGTAGGATTCACAGTAACATTTTTTTTAATAAATGGATACTGTTATTATGCACTATGGCCTATAGATAGTTTGTACGTGCTCTTTTCGGAAGGAACCTTGTTGATATTATCACATAAAAAATCACCATTAAAATTCATCACAAAAATATCAAAATGCTGTTTAAAAAAATAACAATGGAAAACAATTAGTACAGCTTATCCCCATCAGGAACTATCCTTCCAAGAACATACAAGCAATAACAAGGATAAGAGTCAAAAAACACGTCTTAAAAGTTTTATTTTATTTTGAAGTCTCAAAAAATATATTTCTGTTTTATTTAAAACGCTACAGGTCAAAATACCATAAATTACAGAAAATTCGTTAGTGCCACGTTTGTTAGGTAAGTCCGCTATTCATCTATATTTTGGCAATAGATACATCCCTTCTCTTCATCTATCTCCCATTCTCTAATAAGCAAAAATTAATACAAAAAACAGGTATCAAATTAGAATAATTTTTTCATATAATGAATTTCCTGAATTTTTAGTAATTTATACTTTAGGAATAGGAAAAAAACTTTTTCATCTTTCCATTGAAAATGGCGATACTTCTAGAACTGTGTCAAGGTCAAAGTTTTATTATTTTTATTTTTCATTTGGTCCGTACATATAAATTAAATTTTAAAATTACAAATATCCGACTTTTTTCTGGGTCATGCCTTTTATTTTTACCAGACTACTGCACTACCATATTTTACAGAAAGTCTACTAAACACATGCCGGAATTTGGTGTTGGGCAGATACTGAGGCGGGCAAATAATATGTGCTTTATGATTGTAGCTACAAGTTCTCTATATTCGGTTGGGAGCACGCGAAAAAAAACCCAAATGCAATAATAAAAAATTAGGCATGCTTAAAGAAATATAATATAGGTGTTAGCCATAATAGACCTGACTGTTATTTACTTTTATTATTGTTCAAACTAATTATGCATTTGAATGATATTAGTACTTGCTACTTTTTGTATTGCTAGATAATTTTCCTACACCTGAAACCTGGCCTATTTTTAGCGTTATTGTATTCATTACACTTTTTGAGATCTTGTATTGATTAACTATGCTTTTTCTATCATGTAATTCAAATATTATAATGTTAAAAAAACTACATACGAGTATAATAATTTTTTTTTATCCTTAATATTAAGTCGCATTTTAAGAAAAAAAAATGGAGATAACTAAAAATCGTTAAGGCTTCTCAGTGGCGTAACTACACTCCAGCCAGCCCCCGCAGCGCGGAAGGGCAATGATGCTAGGGGGCCGGCGGGTCCAATGGAGCTTAAGGGATATTATGAGAGTACGCGACTTTATTACTTACATATATTTAAAAGTGAATTATCGATAACCTTTTTTTAGTCATCAGTTGTTTTTCTGGTCTGGGGAGGCCCTTTCCGAAATCTGCCAGTGCATTACGCTTAAGGTAACGTGTAGACGTTCAAGTATAGCGATTTATGAAAAGACTGACATCGACTGAGGGATAACTCGTATGTTGCGATGTTGTTTGTTGTTGTTTGACCAGGTTCTCTTTTTCCCTCCGTAAGAATGGTGTTTAAGAGGTTGAATCGCGGCCGTCGTCGTAGAATATGTCGTATAGTTGTTGAGTGTAGATCCTAGGTGTTTAAATTGGTTTGCTCTTCCAATTAATTGGTCTATAATATAAATTGTAAAAAAACATTCTTTCATAGTAATAGTAACATACATACCTTTTCTTCCTGACAGAATGATGAGCGCATATATATATATATATATATATATATATATATATATATATATATATATATATATATATATTTATATATATACATGTATATATATATATATATGTATATATATATATATATATATATATATATATATATATATATATATATATATATATATATATATATATATATATATATATATATATATATATATATATATATATATATATATATATATATATATATATATATATATATATATATATATATATATATATATATATATATATATGTTCAAAATAGAGTCATTCCGCCATTTTTAACTTTTTTTCAAAATACTTGCTATGGAACCACTCCGGCAAAAGAGTTTTATGATTAAGATAAGGACTAAATTAAACAAGTCAATTAATATGGTACATTATTTCAGCAGCCTCTTTAACATTTTCGGGACGAATTGATGAAACTCTAAAAGTAATATCTTCAACTTTAGATATTATTTAACTAAATGTTTTACATAATAAACCTTTTGTACAAATGTCTTTATATTTATTCAGTCCTTATTTAATCTCTGTTAAGTTTTTGATGCTTAAACATTGACACTGGGTATAAATAACTAACCATCAAGGTTATAAAGTAATGTGGCGTTTTTTCCATCTCTGGAAAAAACCAACAGAGAGAACTCGTTCTGGGTGATGAAATAGATGTTATAGTGGCCCTTTTTATTGTCAACAATTATTTTGTTTTAAAGACAATTAAGCATATTTTGAGTTACTTAATAAAATCGGTAAATTTCCTTTACCCGGAACTTCCCTCGTTATGATTTTTTTTCCATTTGTTAGGAATAGTGCAGTGTGACCCAATTTAGTTCAGTAAATAGCCACAGTACATAAGCGCTACATATACTGCCTTTTCATTTTTATTGGACGCCATTTTGTTCCATCATATTTATTTGGCTGCCATTTTGTTTCGCCATCTTAAATTCAAACCCACATTATCAGTCTTACGTACTCCGACTTTTGATTTCTTTTACCAGATCCTAACCCCAAATAATACATCTCTAACACAAGAGGATCGTGAACGAAAACCATTTAGAAAGTTAATATCTGTTAAATATCTGCGAAGCAACGTAGTAGGTAAAGACTGATAATATGGGTTTCAAGCAGGATATAGAATATATATGTCCTGAGGATGCAACAATAAAGTTGCGAAACGTCGACAATTTTAAAAAAGTCTTGTTTCTTTACTGGATTCTAACCACCAATAATACACCACTCTAACATAACAACAACAGGATCGTTAATGAAAACCATAGAATATCTGGGAAATATCTGCGGACCAACTGAGTAGGCAAAGACTGATAATATGGGGTTCATGCAGGATGTAGAATCTATATATAGACTTGTTTATTTTACTGGATCCTAACCCCAAATAATACACCATTCTAACATAATAACAAGAGGATTGTTAACGAAAACCAATTAGAAACTTAATATCTAGGAAATATATACAGATCAACGGAGTAGGTGAAGACTGATAATATGGGTTACGTGCACGATATAGGGTCTATATATCTATGTCCTGAGTATACAACAATTAGGTTTGGAAACGTCGACAATTTAAAACGGGATTGCAATACTTTTTTTCAAATACCATTTTACGAGAGAAGTAAAATAAATTATTTTCTTTACTGGATCTTAACCCCAAATAATACAACACTGTAATAATTTTTATTAACATTGTTCCGCTATATTGGATTTTACCAAAATATTACCAGGTGATCCCCATATGACCTTTAATTTTGGTCAAAATTTGAAGTCAATCGGTTAAGTAGTCTTTAAGCTATGTGTTGAACTGACAGATAGATGGACCGACGGAATTGATAAAACATGTTTTTTGGCATCTAGGGACGCTAAAACGGAAATATATGTCAAACCTGAGAGGGTGATTTTTTTCACCATTAAAAAACTTTTTTGTCCTCAGTTTTGTTCCGCCATCTTGAATTAGTAACAGAGTTTTACTAGTTGAACCCTATACCACAATTAGTTATGGCACACAATCTGAAATCAATCCATTAAGGAGTTTTTTAGGCTGAATTTTAAAATATTTTATTATACCGCCTTAACCTTAATCTGCCATCTTGGATTCGTGTCAAAATTTTATCAGGTGATTCCAACATAATAATTGATGTTTATGCGAAATTTGAAATAAATTGATTAAGTAGTTTTTTCATAATAATAATTTTTTTTTATTATTCCACTAGGTCGCCATTTGGTTTTGCCATACTGGATTTATACCAGATTATCCTCTATGACTCTTGATTTTTAGTCAAAATTTGAAGTCAATTGGGGTAGTTTTTAAGCTATACCGCGATCTGACAGACGGTCCGACGGAATTGATAAAACATATTTGTTGGCATCTAGGGACGCTAAAACGTAAAGATGTTTAAAACCTGAGAGGGTGGCTTTTTCACGATTACAAACATTTTATTTGGCCGTCATTTTGTTCGGCCATTTTAAATTAGTACCACAATTTTACTAGTTGATTCCTATTCCACAATTAGTGCTGACACACAATTTGAAATCAAACCATTAAGCAGTTTGAATATTTTATTAAGCCGCCATTTTGTTCCGCCATCTTGGATTCGTACCAAAATGTTATCAGTCGATTCAACGTAATACTTGATGTTTTTTTTGCAAAATTTGAGATACATTGGATGAGTAGTTTTTTAATAATAATAATAATAATTGTATTAACATTTCACTACGCCGCCATTTTGTTTCGACACATTGGATTTTTACACCAGGTCGTCCCCATTGACCCTTAATTTTTGACCAAAATTTGAAGTCAATTGGGTAAGTAGTCTTTAAGCTATGCCGCGAACTGACAAACAGACTGACGGACCAACGGAATTCATAAATCATAAGTCAATCGTGTAAGTAGTCTTTAAGCTATGCCTCGAACTGACAGAGAGACCGACCGGCGGACGGACGGATTTGATAAATTTTATATATATGATATTTTTTGGAATAAAGCGACGCTAAAACGTAAAGATGTGTAAATCTTGATAGGGTGATTTTTGTTCGTCCGTCTTGAAATAGTATAACTATTTTACTACTTGATCCCTGTACCACAATTAATTATGGCACACAATTTGAAATCAAACTAACTACCTAAGTACCTTCAGCCTAAATTTTTTTAAATATTTTATTAAGTCGCGATCTTAGATTCGTACCAAAATGTTACCAGTTGATTCCAACATAATACTTGATGTTTTTGCAAAATTTGACATAAATTGTATGAGTAGTTTCTTAATAATAATTTTTTTAACATTTCACACACACGCCATTTTATTTCCTCATATTGGATTTTTACCAAAATATCATCCCCATGTGAAATTTGAGTCTATCGAGTAAGTACAACGGACAGACCGACGGAATTGAGCAAACGTGAAGATCTGAGAGTCTGTCTGGAGAGGGATTTTTTTTTCGCGATTACAATACTTCCCTTTTACAAGGGAAGTAAAAACATGTAATTGCAATTTCCTGTCTTCAGTTTTATTGACATTATAATTTATATTATTACTGTTTATTCATGTAATTTTCCAGTTAAAATGAAAATAACCCTTCTGCTTATTCAAAAAGAAACTAAATTGTATTTATTAAATTGAAATAAACTAATAAATAACGTAGAAAGATAAAGGACAACCGCAAAGAAATAAATAAAAAAATATAATATTAATTATAATATAATATTAAAACTTATCAAAGGTTTAAATGTAGCTGCGGCACATTTTTCCTTTATGTCTATGTGAAATTAAACACTGGCAAAGGAATAAATCTATTGGCCCATACTTGAGTAAACAATTCCGAAAATTCGACTGACCTAGTTTGCCTTTGATTGAAAAATAAACGGTGTCCTACTCTATCAAAAATGGCATTATATGATTTACTTAAATTACTTACATAGTTGGGGCATGTTTCGAATTTTTTCTTAATGCCTTTTTAACAATGTAATTCGTATCACTGCACAGACATACTTTTTGTTTGACTCACATTTAGTTACGCTTCCGACACACTCTTTAATTTTTTAAACGGGAAGTTTCATTCTGTAACTAGGCTTTTTGAATGGTAAAAAAAACATAGATGATCGCGGCATAGGCTTAGGAGCCCCGCAAACTCAAAAAGTCAAGGTTTGCTTGACTGTTACATTTTCTTTGAATGTGTTTTTAATGTTTCAACCGAACTGAATTTTAATAAAATTGTATTTGAAATTAAAAGTTGGAAGGTCAACGAATAAGAGCTTATCGCGGCATACGCCCCGACTAAAATAGAGTACAATTGGGTTCTTGCTTTTATGCCAAATTTTCAATTATCTCCGGCTTTAGTCTACAAACTCACAAATTCAACTCCACTCTATATCTCAACCCGTCCCAGTTTCCTTCCGTCATAAGTTTCTCGGTTATGGGTTACGGACCACCGATAGACTTCCCCAACTCACGGGTGATTGGCTCCGCCCGCTTTTTCTAAACGAGGAGCTCATTCTACTTGTGGTATATGAGTGTTGCGATTTTTTAGTGGACTTCGCAAAATATTTAATTACTAGTAATTTTTTTCTTCTCCCTTTTTTAAATTTCGTATTTTTACAAAATCTGGGTCAAATGTTTTTAACGATTTTCGGCATACATTTACTCAATTTATGATTTATGATATTAGTGAATATTAGTATAATTTCTCAATTAAACTGAAAATAACCATTCTGCATATTCAAAAAAAAATCAGTAAATTAAAAAGCACAATCGAAAAGAAATAAACAAGAAAAATATTATTAAGTCTCTCGCATTTTGTAGCTTATTAAAGTTGCGCACTAGATACCGCTGTTAAATTTTTAGTTGCACCGATATTTTTTAAAGTAAGCTACAATCAAAGTAATGTATTTACTGGCCACGTGTCGCGACGGCTACAGAAGGGCCACTGTAACTTCTATTTCATCACCCAGAATACGTTCTCCCTCTGTTTTGCACAAACAAAAAAAACACCACATTAGGTTATAACCCTAATAATTAGCTATTACGAACGTGTTAATTTTAAAGCATCAATACCTTAACAAGCATTAAATTTAAACTCCTGAGTAAATACATTCAGTTCCAAAAAAAGTGACGCACTTGATTTTTGACTCGAGTTCAATGTCTTATATCTTCTAAACCAGAGGATTGATTTTGAACAATTTTTTTTTCGTAGGTAATACCTTTATCCTTCAGCAAAAATGAAACAAATGAAAAATTTCTTAAAGATTTTTATATAATAATATAAAAACCGGAACTATGTTTTTTTGTTATTTTTTGACCTGCCCTGTGTATTAGTAGAGGATTCGTATAGAAACTGTTTACACCCTATCTGAAAGACCCTTTTTTTGTCAGCATTTTGTTTTTTTATTCACCGACTTATCTAAAATTGAGAGAATTACAGCTTTTTTGCCGAAACCTTACCAAACTGCATAGTTGTTAATGAAAAAACTTAGAAAATGTTTTTTTTTTAACTTAAAATAACAATAGCTGGACAAAAATTTTAAAAATGTGCTTAGTACCGAATATTGGCTTCTCTATAGCAACTCTGTGAGCTTCTTTTCTTGACAAAAATCTTTTTTGGCTTTTTCGCAACTGAATAAAAATATTTAACTTTAAATTAATTGAAGCAAATATTTAATATAATTACATACCTCAACATGTAGACTAGTCTGTCTACGGAATGTTTCGATACATAATATAAACAATATTATTTAAGCAAGCATAAGAAATTATATCATTTAACTTAAGGTAAATGATATAATTTCTTATGCTTGCTTAAATAATATTATTTGAAAGATTTTTGTCAATCTATACGCAACAAATAATCTGAACACATTTAAAAATAACATTATAGATGGCTGCAAACTATCATTTTTTTCATATCTAGGTTACATGTCAAACAAACTGACACATTTTAAAATTTTGAAATCAATTCTTTTCTATTATTTAATGTTTTTCTCTTACGATCGGCGCACTGATGAGTCCCGATAGGATGAAAGTATTTGTACAATTACTATGTGTCTATAAAAACTTAAGGTAAATGATATAATTTCTTACGCTTGCTTAAATAATGTTTATATTATGTATCGAAACATTCCGTAGACAGACTAGTCTACATGTTGAGGTATGTAATTATATTAAATATTTGCTTCAATTAATTTAAAGTTAAATATTTTTATTCAGTTGCGAAAAAGCCAAAAAAGATTTTTGTCAATCTATACGCAACAAATAATCTAAACGCATTTAAAAAAAAAGATTCTTATCTTGTTGCATTCTCGAAATTAAGTTTTTTATTCTTTCCATTGACGGTATACATCCCATTCTTTTGATGTATCTGCCAATTCTGCTAGGCTCCCCAGAGATGGATCACGAGGAGGCACCCTTCTTAATTTATTCCACAAATGTTTTTAATTTATTCCACAAATGTTTTACTTCATTCATATAGGGGCCTCTCGCAGGCCCTATAATATGGCGATACTCGGAGTTTCGCACTATTGCTAGGGTATACGACTGGGCATTATCCTACGTTAAAATATGCAGTACGATATTCAGGTATAAAAATAATTTCAGACTTTTGCAGGTCTCCTAGCCTCTAAATTACTTCTGCTAGGCGTACACAAACCGTCTGCTCACTAACCATAGCATGTCGAACTTGGTGAAGATCTTCTTGAACTTTTACAGGTGTATTTAATCGATTCCGTAAAATCCGCAAAAAAGACTTGCAAATTCATAATCAGGCCTCTTGAAAGCCCAGCAGAATTGGCTGATGCGTTTTCAGAAGAATGGAACCGTATACAAATGGAAAGAATAAGAAACCTAATTTCAAGTATGCCACGCAGATTAGAAAATCTCAGAGTTACTAGAGGAGGCAACACTCGGTACTAAGCATATTCTTCAAGTTCTTTTTTATCCAGTTACTGCTATTTTGCCTTAATAAAAAAGTTTTGTAAAATTAATATCATTTTTATTTTATTAGAATATCACTTCTGACAAATCAAGTAGGTACCTTGGGAAAATGCAAGGTTACAATAAAAAAGCTGTAATTCATTTTCAAGACAAATTAATGAACAGAATAACAAATTTGGCTTAGAAGAAGGATCTTTCATCTATAGCGTAAAAATTTTCTCAACAAATGCTGGAATAATACACAGGATGAGCAAATGTTGAAGTTTTTCCATTAAGATTCATGTAGCTTGGCAAAGTTTCAGCAAAAAAGCTGTAATTCGTTCAATTTTAGAGATAAGTCGATGAATAAAAAAACAAAATGCTCACGAAAAAAAAACTTTCATATAGGGTGTAAAAAATTTCTATACGATTCCTTAACTAATAACAGGGCAAGTCAAAAAACAGCAAAAAAACGTGGTTCGAACTTTTTCATTACTATCCAAGAATCTTTAAGATCCTTTTAATTTGTTTCATTTCGGTTGAAAGACGAAGGTATTATCTACCTACGAAAAAAAATCGGTCCACAGGTTTAAAAGATATGACATTGAACATGGGCCAAAAATCAAGTGAGTCACTTTTTTTGGAACGAAGTGTATAAGGAAAGCTGTACAAAAAGTGTATTATGCAAAACATAAAATTAAATATCTAAAGTTAAATACATGAGTTTTAGTGTTTCATCAATTCATCCATCAAAATGTTAAATTGACTGTCTGAAATAATGTTTTTCACTAATTGTTTAAAGTCCTTACCTTAATCATAATATTCTTTCAAGTAAAAGTTAACATATTTTCAAATTAGTTTCTAAATTTTAAAGTAAAATTCAAAGTGAACACGGCAGCTGAACACCGCAAACAAGGTGTCAAAGCAATAAAATACTATTAGCACTCAGAACATGGTTCAGAGCACTTGTCCAAAAAAAAAATAAAACAGGATGCGTGCAGTAAAACCATCCATTCTGAACTAGTACACTAATTTACTATTTAAGGTTATTTTTATCGACAAGAAAAAAAATATCGATAGGGGAGTTGCTTTCGCCTATCGATAGATTAAATCTAATATCGCCCATAACTACCCGTTTTTGGTTAAAAATTAAAAGTGGATAAAGGATCACGAATAAAACAGTTTAACTAGTCAGACAAGCAGTATTATTTTTGATAAGAATTAAAACTACATTTTAGAACACTTTTGTAATATTGCTGAATAATATCACAAATGTAATTTATATTCAGTTTTTTTGTTGCGAATGATTTGATTCAGTTTTACTACGCTTTCTTATTGGTATAAGTGACCCTTTACTGAAACTTTTCTTTTTTATGCAGAGTGGTAAATTTGATTCAAGTTGTGATTTCTCATCACAAACTACAAAACTATGTACTGATAATTTGGATGTTTTCTCATTCACGGTTTTCGCGTTATGTGTGTTTATATTCTTAATTTCTTGACAGTCAATTCGATAATTTTCACTATGACCGCCTTCTTTCAAAACTAGTTCTGCTGCAACATCACAACAACTTTTCGATGCTGTATTTATATTTTTGTAATCGAAATTCTGTGGTAAGGCTTCACAGAATGAACGTCTGAAAGTGTCAGATGAAATTGGGTAATGTCTTTTCAACGCTTGTTTAGGCGGTTGAGAACTTATCGTATTATCTGTACTACTTTGATTAATATTTAACTTCGAATCGTTTTGGCTTAAAATATGCATTTCTAACACCTTTTCTATGTATTTCTCACTCGATTCTTGTGTCTTCGGGATAACACTAAGTGCTTTTTGCATTTCCGCTGTTTTTGCCTTGCTTTTCAGAACAATATCTTCAATTTTAGAAAAAATTAGTCCAATTCGATCGCTTGGTTGTTCCTCGAATGGCAAATCTTTTGAAAACACCTCATCTTCTTGTTTTAACTTTTTTTTGCATTCGTGCTCTTCTTTTTTTGAAGCACTTGCAACACGCTTGGTAGTTTTCCGTAATAACATTGAAGATTCGCTAGGTAAAAAACTTGTTCTTATAAAAGTAGGATCCTTTAGAGTAGAGTGACATGAACTTTTATTGTTGCGACATGGAGAACTTATGCTCGATTTAAGTTGTTTTTCTAATCTGCTTTCATTATTGTAATTTTGATAATTTTCATCAATATTTTCCACATTACTGTGTGATCCTGAAAAAAAGTTGTCCATAATGTTGTTCATCATACTATCAAATTTATTAACGGTAGAATGTTTCAGTAATACGTCAAAATCTGCACCTTTATTTAATTGTATGCCTACATCTTCTGTGTTTAATAGTCCTCTACTTAGCACCGTGTAGACGTCGTTTTTAGTTTTATAATCTCCTTTTAAGTCGCAGAGAACTTCCAACTCTTTATGGTTTGTAGCAAATGCGCTTTTCTTAGTCAATTGAAATTCATCCAAAATGTTGCACGTTTTATTGTCATGTTCTTGTAAGATCGCATCACATACAGCATCAAGGAGTATTCTATCATCTGGATTAGAGTTACTAGGAGTGTGTATACTTTTTAAATATGATAGATCGTTAGTGATATCAAGAAGTTCTGGCAGATTCAAAGCTTCGGGTCGATGGTTTATTCCAATTTTTGAATCCAACCAGTCATATACGTTGTCCACCGCACTTGTACTATTTTGTATATTAAGAGAACTCGCAGCCTCAACCGATGCTGAATTTTGCATCCAAGGGTAGTTTTTGGATGGCGTTCCAAATTTTGATAACTTCTTTGTACTTATCTGCGTTACAGATAAAGGAATTGCAGACAAGTCATCAAAATTGTAGTTATCGTTTACTACTTGGCTTAGATAACAATCTTTTTCCGGTTTTAATATATCTATATTATTGTTGTCACAAATCGTTACGTTTTTTGTGCACGTACACCCTACAGATTTTTTTGAGTTGTCTAAAGTATGTTTGTCGTCGTTTTGATTAGACTTTTCTTTAACAAGCCCAGATTCCTTATTTTTGCAAGAGTTACAACAGCACACCATTATACATATTGTTTTGTGTTTCTTTCCTTTTAATTTAAGAAGTTTTTCAGAACAATGGCAGCTATCCGCTATAGGCTCCAATAGTTTTTGATCTTGGACACGAGAAGTTTGTGTTTCCTTGTTATCTGTACAAACGATTATCGTCGAAACTGCTGCTTGTTCTCTTTGGGGTGGTTGTTCCTAGAAAAAAAACATACGATTGTTTAAAAGTGTATTCTAGGGTATTTAAAAATAAACGCAAACAAAAGCAGAGTCGCCAATCTAAGGATCCAATCCATTTTTTTAGATCAAATAAATCCGATTATTTTTTTATTTAAATTTGTCAACACCAATTCAACGACTGAAAAAAACAGTGTTCGCTGGTGAGTCAATTGTTGCTAAACCCTCAGCAAGTGTTGCCAATAGCTGCTAAAATATTGTAGCTAGAGCAGTTATGAAAATGTAAAAAAATGGAAACAAATTCTTGATTTTTTTTGCTTAATATTTTACGGCTTTACATATTTAATTTTTATACATTTATAAATAATGTTTAGTGAGTGAGTCCGTATGGTGTTATCTTCCATAGAGGATCGTATCTGATAATTTTTGACATTTCGCGCGATCTCTCACTTGTTAAATTAAATTCATAGCATTTGTATAACTTTCATTTTATTTTAATATAATATTTTTACTTTAGGAATATTCTAGAACTCAAGGAAATTTTACATTCAAATTTCAAGTTAAAGTGTTGGTTATATATGATGAGACAGATACGAAAACTTGGATTTTTAAACTAAAATTCCCATATAATGAGTTGACCTGTGTACGCAAAGAGATAGCTTTATATCATTTACAGGGGATTTACTTAATTAATTGCTTCAACAAGAGTTAAAATATGTTGATACTGTTTATGTGAAAAGGTATATGAAGAGATTTTTTTATTTGATGCGTATTCCCCAAGTAGCACAAATTAGCTGATGAGCTTTTTTGTCTAACAATTAGCTTTAAAAGACACATAAAAACCAGAGATTTGTCAAGTTTTGGCAAATGATTCTTGGTTTGTTTTCTAGCCATGAAAGCTCGCTTCTAATTAGATTAATTGGCTCCAAAAGTAGCAGATTTTAATGTAGATAGGCTATAGAATAATTACTTGGCCAAAAAATATCTTTTATGGGGTAATTAAACCTCCGACTTTTTTTTTGTAATATTGGATGACCAAAAAGTAGAAATATCTGTCAATTTTGTTGCCATAACATAACCAAATATATTATAGTAAGTATTGAGGTTAAATTATAGTAAGCATAGCTGTTTAAAATGCCAGAATATGGCATTTTTAATCAATAGAAATCGAGGTCAGAATATAATCAATAAGTAGGCATTTTTCCCAAATTCCAACCAAATATATTTTCGCAAGTATTTAAGTTTAATTATAGTAATAATAGCTATATAAGAATGCCACAGATTATGACATTTTAAGACAGCAGAAATTGAGAGGAAAAAATATGGTTTTTATTATCATATTTTTGTTTCAAAATTAAACTAAAATTCGGTAGTTTTATTTCGCTTATTTTTGCTATAATATTGCCAAAATATGCCATATTTTCAAATTTAAGTTTATAACCTATACAATACAATACCATAATATATTTCGGTTTTATGGTTTACAAATAATAATAAGTTTTTAGAGCCAATGAAATTATTCTAGATATCGATAATATATACTGTTAAATGCACGCTTTTTATATGGTCTACCACGGAATGGAAAATTTCGCTAGACCATATATTGGCCTGTATTGAAATTTTTCGTTCCTTAGACCTGTATGGGAGTAAACCTAAATGTTTTACAATTTAATCTTAGCTTAATATATGTTTATTAGAACATAACAAATATTCTATAAGAGCACATGAGAGATAAATAAAAAACACAAACATCGAAAACAAGAGACTGGGGTTGTGGCTGAATGAATCAAAAGGAAATCAAAAAGGGAAAATAGGTTTAGTTTTAATAAAGGTTAATTTATCTAAGCAATATGTAAAAATTTTTACTAGCGTTTCATTAACTTTTTAAAATTGTTATAGTTGTGGATGATAAAATTTTTTATTTCAAAATCAATTATCAAAATTTAGCCCTTTTTTGTACTCGTTTTTTCTGTTTTTCACACTTAGATTTAAAGGTAGCATTTTAAGAAACTTAGGAAGCAAAAATAGTATGTTTTTTTGTAAATGTGATTTATTGAAAAAGTGTGACTGTAAATCATTATTTCTTTTAGAGCGAGTACTGTAATGATGGTCTAGTTCTCCGAAGATGTGCTTAATTTTTTTATAGAAAAAAAGGCTTGCACTCACAAAAAGCCCTCTAAAATTTGAGACGTTAAATTCAGAATAAAGGCTTACTGTAGGATATTGATTGTTTTTTATTTAGTATTATTTTCAGAATTTTGTTTTGACATACTTTTAAAATTTGCAGTGCATTATCATTAAGACTTCCCCAAATTACTATACTCGTGCAATACCTTAAAATTGATTCAACTAGTGAGCTGTAGACTATCTTTATTGTTTTTTCATCCACGATATTCCGAAGCTGATTTTTATAGTACAGTTTTCTAAGTTTTTTGGCGGTTTCAATAGCATGTTCATTCCAGCGGAGATGCTGATCAATGTACAGGCCTAAATATTTGGTTTTATTAGTTTTCTGAATATACGGATAGGTAACAGTTATTACTTAATCATTTACATGATGGGTCATAAATTTTAATGCATTTTTTTTGGTTGATCGGAAGCTGTCAAAGAGAATGTTATAAATTTTGTTTTTCGTATATTTAGTCTAATTTTGTTATCACATATCTAGTTATGATTTACTCTAAGACCTTGTTCTGCTTTTAAGAATACACCCTCCCAACTGTCGCCTGTAAATATCACTGCAGTATCATCGGCATAGCAAATAATTGATTCTTCCTTTACCAGTGTTCCTAATTCATTTATATAAAATAAAAATAGAATAGGTCCTAAGACTATCCCTTGAGGAACTCCAGAACTCACGACCGGTCCAGTACCTAAAGTATCGTTACATCGCACTCTTTGTATTCTATTCTCTAAATATAAAACTATTCTTCACCAAATTCAAGATATATTTAGAAAAACGAAATATAAAGTATTTACCATACAAAATGTCTAATAAAGATTAAATATTCCACCATATATTATAGAAAAACGCCGACTTGGGGTAATCGTCGTTTAATTTTGTTACGCTGGCTCTTGGGTCTTAAATTAGCAATTTTTTAGGGAGTACTGAAGGCAAACCAATTAGGCATTTTTATTGGAAACATTTTAGTAAATGTTGCTACATTTTGGCTACATTTGAAAATTATTACCATTTGATAAATATTTGCTTGCAAAGTGGCCAATTTCAAAAAAGAATATTTGCTTAAAAAATAGTCCAAAGCTTTGTATGATCCGCCATGATTGAAATTAAAATTAAACTAATTTCCTAGCAGCCATTACTTGACCAATTTAGACAAACATATTTTTTCTACCTATAAATACGTATTTTCATGCATGTTTTCTTTTACCTTATGAACCTTTAATCAATTTTCTTAGTAAAATACATTTCTAAACTAAAAAAAAAAATATGTAGAAATCGAAATTTTTAGTTTCAAGAAGGGGTACGTGTTTTACATACCTATCTTAGATTCTTTTAACAGTAAAAGTTCCTGCGCAAGTGTTTTTTGTCCCTACCAACCGTCAAACCATGATTTGTTATCTTTGCATTTCCTCTTGGCTCATACATTCTTACACTGATTGGCTCTGTTAATACAATTTTACATAATTTGAAACAATTTATCATATAAATGAAGAAAATGCCAAAAAAAGAGAAATTATTTAGGTAAATTTCGGAAAAAAATGAATTCAGCTAAAAAAGCTGGATTTTAAAGTCAAAAAGTAGCTAATAAACCCAACCATAAAATCAAAAGAGAGTGTCGTATAATTGCCAAGTGGCCATTTTTACCCCATTATGGCCAAATTATTATTCCCCACTTTAGCCATATTTCCGTCTTTATGCTGTAATAGAACTGTTGTTTTTTTTTTCTTTAATTAGCCACGAATATTAGTCAATATCACAGCATTTTAGCCGACATATGATGATATGTGCTACTTGGGTCCGAGATAACTTGAAAAGCCCAAATATTAGTAACCTAGAATTTTCAGTAGGTTCAGTACCTAAATTAGAACGTGACCCAACAGACTGTGTGCATCATAGAACTAGCATTTGCTTATACAGTGTAAAGCCCGCTGCTCACTATTCGCCAAATCATTGATCCGTCCGCATACTGTGTACATTTTTCACTTTCTTAATTTATGAATGTCCGCTCTTTCAATTTGAAATAACACAGCACGATTATTTCTTATTGTCCTACTACGGATAGTAATTATTTCTAGTAATTCTCTGGTTGCAACTGGAGTGGAGTAGACAAGACCCTTCAGGTAACCCCATAAAGTATTGTGGTCAGCGGACCGAGCTAGACATGAAAATGGGCCACCTCTACCTATCCATTAATTTTGAAATCTGGTATTGTTCAATCGGATGTCCAAAGCTACTTCTTTCAGTAAGTCGACTAAATTATCTTAAATGAACTGCAAATAACCTGCAGCGCCCAACATGTTTTGAAGTACAAATGATTTCCGATTATTCCCATCAAACTAACGTTTGAATTATGGTTTGAGGATTTTCTTCTGCCCAAATATGCATATTATGAGAATTTATAATCCCAGCCCTAGTAGAAATCCTGCCTCATCCGTAAACGAAACTCTGCTAGCAAATCTATGATTTTCCTGTTGCTTTTGTAGAAACCTGTTGGCATATTCCACTCGTGGAGGATAATCTTCAGGCGTAATGGCATGTTCTTTGTGAACATGGTAGAGATAGAGTAATTGCTCTTGAATTACTCTGTTTACTGAAGACTTTTAATGCAGTTCTTGTTGAGATTTTTCTGACACTAATTTTTAGGTCAGCCACCAAATTTAAAAAAAATCATCTGAACGGTACGAGTATTTCATGGGTGTCCTGCTCCACCAGGTATTTTTAGGTATAAAGCTTCCTGTTTCGCTATAAAAAATCCCTTATCACCAATTTTTACTTCATTTTCTTAAAAACTAGGGATATTATTTTAAAAAATCGAAAATTAAATTCTAACTTGTATCTTTTTTAATATGAACTTTTGGACTAAGGCAAGTATAGTTGGGTTGCAATATTTTAATCGAATCTACATACTCCTAAATTATTGCTTTAGCCTGCCAAACGAAAATTCTTAAACCGGATAGAGATAATGAAAATTACATCAATCTCTTTGCCCGATCATTCAGTGTATCCGTATGCCAGAAAATTGTTAGATGGAGCTTATCGATTTTCAGTTTGGAACTGAAAGACAAGTTCGACATGGGTCGTTTTGATTTTTATTCAAAATATGTTGATCAAAACTCGTTTCCTGAAATTCGAAAACATGCCCAGAAAATGATGCCTCTGTTTGGAAACACATATGTGTGCGAGCAGCTGTTTTCTCGAATGAAGAATGTAAAGTCTAAAACATGGTCGAAAGTTACAGACGCACGTGGAAGTTTGCGGGTTGTAACCACAAAAATAAAACAAATATGGACACATTTGTCAAAAATAAACAATGTCAAAAATCGCATTGGTTGATTGAACTTTTTAACCAATTGCGCTATAAAAGGTTGAATACCCTTGCCCTAGGCGATGCCCGTAATTCTTTCTCTTTGCGTGTCTCTTCTAGTATTCTGTCTCAGTGGGGCTCCAGTTACACTTAAACGAGTGTAACTCCCTTTGTTACTCTCTTGGATTACCCTGTAACTGATGCAGTGGACTGTTTTGCATTAAAATTCACCCGGACGACGTATGTGAAGCTGTGGGCCGTTCGACCCGAGCGAGGTGTCATTATGTTCGATAGGCTTTACCCTTTGCAATTTTTAATAACATTTTCTCGCACTACAGTTTTAGAATATCTGGGATATCTAGAGGTCTTCTTCGTAGGTATCGAAATTTATGAGCACCCTGTATCGGATGCTGATGCCTCGGTGTAAACACACTCGAGGGCAAATCGAGTTTGGCGAGATGTTGTTATGTTCGTTTGGCTTTGCTTGGTGATTCTTTAATAAAATCACCTGCACGACTGCTTTGGAATATCTGGAATACCTAGAGGTCTTCTTCGTAGGTATTAGGTATCGAACTTCCGGAGAATCCTGTATCTGATGCAGTGGTCCGATCTTCATGTTCGAAGTGTCGCTACGTTTATTAGTTTTATGGAAATCAACAGTAAAATGAACCCGCACAAAGTTTACTTGGTCTTTACAAATGTATTTAAGTATTTTATTAATGTCAAAAGTACCCACAGCCTTGTTTACACTAGGGCAGTCGTCCGAACACCAACTCCTTATGGTGCGACACACTCCCTTTTACAAGGGACAGCAAGTTCCTTTCGCTTTACAGACTGCCTCCCTCTGTTGGAGCAGCGTCTCGATTATACTAACCTCAGGATAGGCGAACACAAATAAGGGGTTTCAGCAAACTTGACTCTTCGAAACAGGACGTGGACTCGATAATTAACACCGGGGTCTGACGGGGTGTGTATCTTTACGTGATCCGCTAAGCCCATATAATTATGAGTGGGGATAAGAATGGTCAAGGCCAAAAAGTGAAGCATCTAGAAAATTTGTTACCGGAACTGTCGATTCTGCAGATGAGCAACCCATGTTGTCAAAAGTTAATTTTTATTCACAAATTTCTATGTTACTATTCGTAACAGTCCCTATCTCGAATACTAAAATTTACAATTAGTATTCATTAGCAATCAATACTTATTTACAACGAAACGTTATATAGATAATTATTATAAAATAAACTTCAACTTCAACAACTTCAAATAACTAAACAGACAGGCAACATATTCGAGAAACATGTGAGAATCTGACAGTGACATGATTTTGTTTGTATTTACATTTTTACCCCGATTTTAAGGGCGCTGCCCGCAGTTGTGAATATATTTTTAAAAATTAACTAAAAAATTCGGAGAAATATACAAAAATTCCCACACCAAAAAATATTTTGTATATAATCTGCAATGCCACTGCCAGAAATGAGAATTACACAATTCATGCTTGCAAAAGTAAGTATTGGAACACTTTTATTTTCAACTTAAATACCTAAAGATTGATTGTTCAATTTTCGAGCGTTCGATTCCAGAATGTCTGCGTAAACTTGAGTCCAGAATGTATAGTACAAGCTCGAGTATAAGTTCATGTATCAAACAGACTCACTAAACACTTCTACCGAATTTCGGCATCAAAACCTCAGAAAAAAAAACGATTTTGTCTATAAACTAATATGAAATAGGAAAAAATGCTTTGCTTACATTTTTTCCATCATTGTCAACTGCAAAATAATTTATCAGCATGTAAATGTCATTTCTGTTCTTGGACCTGCGCGCTCTTAATGACTTCACTATTTTTATATGACCAGTGAAATATATGCAACGTAACTGGAACGGATCCTTTAATAGAAACAAAGCGAGGCTAATTCGTTATTAGGGAACGAACCCTTACGTATGTAGTATAACCTCTCTTACACATTGCTTATGTGGGAGAAACAGTCATCATCCTTATATTTTTGATTAGCTTAATTTCCAATTAACTGGTTGGAAAAGAATTGCTATGGATTTAAATATTACAAAACTGAACTACTAAATTTAAAATTAAGAAACATTATGCGTTTTTCACAAATAGTCTAGACACAGAAATATATTGGATTACCTAATGCCTAATAGATGCTTTACCTGCTGCAGAACTTAAAAAAATTCATTTAAAATTGTAATATTTATTATTCATATACTTATAATTCTGAAATTTTGAGTTGTTTAATAAATAGTTAGGAAAATATGTAGGATCGTCTTAAATTTGGTTCATTATTAAATCCAGGAATTTATATATGTTTCAAAAAAAAGACATGTTACGAAGTTATTCACAAAAACATTATTTTTTAATGTTAATATTGAACACTATGGACATAAACTAATACCTAGGTATGGGTACTTGCATATAAGTGCAAGTCAGATAAACGTCAACTAATTTTTTTCAACTGTTGGGTTATTTGGTCGTTTCGAACTTAATTTAAAATTGGCCTCTAACCCATGTCTGAGGGGGTTTTTCGACTCGCTCAATCAATTTTTCACACTTGTATGTATTGCATAGCAACAATAGATTTCGAGATATTGACCTTAATCAGGTAATTTTCCCGTATGTAAGAACGCAGTTAAATTGAAATATTAAATTACGTATAAACCTGATTATGCCCGAAAAATACGAAACATAAATTTACCAAACTTGGCCGCGTACGCAGTCAGGCGCTCTTCAACAAATAATAGTATTTTACTCCACTATTAATTTGTTTAGGTGTTGTCGAGATATGTGAACCGTTTTGACAGCAATCTTGGGATAAATGTCCGATTTCTAATATTTGTGAATGGCTGCCATCCTGAATTGGATCATTTTAGCAATATCAAATCATCGATATGAATTAATGTTGAAAATTATAACTGTCATTTTTATATCAAAAAGTAGTATTTGGCACCCAATTAAAAGGCACCAAATTTTGTTTGAATATATCTACTGGTTCAAAAAAGGAAGGACTTTACCTCCTCACTGTATGATTACATATTTGTTACGACAGTAACACGTTTCAGGTCACTGCCGCTAAAGCTCACCTCGGATTTATCAGGACTTTCGTAAAATTCATCACTAGACACTAGTATGTGTGTCATGTTTCAAATCTGTTGGATTTTTTTTAGGTGAGGTCTTTGCAGCCTTTCGTTGACTGGCCTATTATATGGGGTTCCGCTTTTAAATATGTCACACTGTATATAGTTTCATACATCCCCGCTTTTATATCTATTCCGGCCCACTAGAGATAAATTAGAAATATTTCACTTTTAAAAACCTAAAATGACATTTCATTATGGTGCCTACCTGTTTTGGAAAAATGTTTTCGTAGCCATCAATATTATCAGTCGCTGGTGTTATATGTTTTCGACAAGGACATGCACTATCACTTGTGATATGTTGCAACCTAACTGTTAAATACTCGATACTTTCTTCTGTGCTAGATTCTTGTCTATGTGTATAAAGTGATTCAAACGGTACATTGTCAGATATGGATTGTTCTGATAATGGTGTAGTTGATTCATGCAGTCCCTTTGCTTCACACCATGATTTTACCTATAAGAAATATTAGTATTTCTGAATTTCATAATATTCCTCCTCAATTTTTTTTGGGATATTCCTGCAGAATTTAGATTAAATGGAAAATAGTTTAAGAAATTGTGTATCTCAACATGTAGACTCACCTGTCTACGACCGTTTTAGACACAACATCAACATTAAACAAAAAATAATAAATTGTTATTTACATTAACTTGGACATATTAGTCTACATGTTGAGTATACACAATTTCCTTAAATTATTTTCGGTTTAATTCGGTTTTAATATAAACTTCTCAACAGACGAATGTAGCCACCCTAAAGTTTCATATATTTTTAAAACATCATAACTTTTAACAAAATTGACCGAAATGAAATTATTATACGCAGACAAATAGATAATACAATTAGATTTAAGGTACAGTTATGTCCTCATAAAATCAACAAAATATACAGTACGCCTATTTCTGAACATGTTGGTATTTAATTAAACCAACATATTTAATATACCTTACTTGAATATCCTGTAAAGTTTTTGAAAGTTTTAATCTACCGGGTTTCGTCAAGAAATTATATAAAAATTACAAAAATGAGCGTTTTCTATTAATTTTGGGTGTTGCTTTTCAAATATAAACCTCGACATAAAACAAAATAAAGCAAGTCAACATATTCTGACACAATATACAGAGTAATAAAATTTCCATTTTTGTTAATTTAATGCTATAATTTGAATTTGCATCCCCCGTATAAGAAAATTAAAATTAGATCAAAAGTCAGTTATCTCAAAAGGCTTTTAAATTATTGATAAATAGAGTTTACAAATACCCCTACAATACCTGCTAAATAGCCACTCCACGCTTCAAAAATATTACAATTCTCTTCCTTTACTCATGAAATAATTTTAAAGGCTCAAATTCATCTAAACCCGGCCAAAATGCTATCTTAGTTCATAGATTAAAATATATGCCTGACGTTATTCTTAACAAGCCACCAAATCAAAACAAGAAACCAAAGCCCCCAACATTCAAATTCAGGATGATTTTCGCTACCATTTTTAACAGCGAAGCTATACGAAAAAAACTGTATTTTATACAACGCTATAATTGCTGTTAGTTTCCGACCGTTTCCAATTCTGGAAAGAAATATTACTCTTATCCTCATTCCTCGTACGGCTACAAGTTGTTCATCCTAGTTAAAATACAGGGTTTTATTTTAACGCCCTTTTAAATGTGAAAATCTAACTTTTGTTTCATTCTGTTATACAAAGTACTTTTTCCAAAATGTATTACACACTTTCTACACCAAAATGGTATTAGCTTTTTTCATTTTATTTTTATCCTGTAGATTCTAACACGACATTTAGAATATTTAAGTATAGGACATTCGGAGGTAATACTTCGTATGAAAACAAAAATTGTACAAGTACTCAATGAAGACATTTCCCAACTAATCAGTCAAATTCACTTATAGACACTGCGAACATATATAGAAACGAAAAAAGGTCGGTTCTTTTACTTCATAAACTTTTTCAAAGTTCTTTAAATGATGATAATAGAACACCTGGATTGTCTGTGGCATTTAGTTCCCTGAAACTTCGCAAAAAAAACAGTGTTTTTTAATCCCCTGTCTCGTTAATAGAAAAGGAATTTTCTGACTCTTGGTCGAAAATGACAACTATGTTCAGTCAATGGATGCAATCACTAATCCGGAAAACTTTAGTTTAGACGACTCTAGGTCTATCTTCTCCGAATCATTCGTAGTTATAGCAGGACAAACAAATAAAATAAAACATAAAAACTTGAATAAAGTACCAAGATCATGCACTCTAGAAGGGTCACGTCCCATGAATGCTCTTTCGGAACGTAATAATTACTCAAATCGGAACCTGGCAGTCAGGGTGGGAAAATTCCATTGAAATGTCAAGTTCAAAACAATCAAAATAATATTTTTCTAAATCAAAATTATATTATATCAGAACATGGCATCCCTGGTAAAGAAAACTCATTAGAATGTCCTGTTCTAAGTCGTTCTAATCATAATTTTTTGGATCCCAAACGCCATGTATCCAAACACTATAAGAAACTTTTTATTGTTGATTTCCCAAAAAAAAATATTTTTGATAAAAGTTGGTGCATAAAGAAATAAAGTTTTAACATTGTTAAATCTTAGGTCAGATATACAGGGTGTTAAAAAAAATCCGACATTACTAGTGCTTAAAATATAATTTAAAAGCTGTTTGCAAATTTTTTGAAACGAGAATTCTAGTAAATATAAAGTACTATATTTTCTGCTATAATCGAATGCGGTCTTATCGTGCGGGTCCAAAGGTCACCAACATTATGAATAAAATCAGAAAACACAGTGAATACCAAAATGGGTGAGTCTTTTATCGAGCTATTAAATCTCGATGGGTTATTTACAAATATACAGGGAGAAAGAAAATAGTTTTTATATTAATATTAATATTATTAAGATAGCCACTTAATATTATTTTATATATTAAATGCCGAGGGACTAAATAAGAAAATTCGCTAAATATGTATCTGGTTAAAATTTTTTGGTTGGCAAAAACAAAAATACACAAAATGGCAAGCGCCTTAATAAAGTCGGAAGGCGGTTCGAATCAATGGAACAATCAGGACATGTTTATACAGCCACTTAATGAAAGTGAGATTTTTTATCAATCACCAAAAATTATGAGCCCCGCTTGACCTAAAAATCTAACCACTTATACAGTGTCATTTATTTAAATGCGGGCCCCCCCTGTGCAAATAAAATTTGTTTTTTTGTATTGTGATAACAGAAAAAAATTATTTTGCAAAAATATTATACACTTTTGTTAAAAACACAAGATAATTAGTTATTACTTCCCTCGTGAGATTTTTTCAGATCTTTACGTTTAAGGGACCCTAGCGCCGGGAAACATGTTTTTTCAATTCCGTCTGTCTGTAGGTATGTCTGTTCGCGGCATAGCTAAAAACTACTTATCCGATTTCTTCAAATTTCAGTCTAAAATTAAGGGCTATGCATGCAAAAAATGCAGGCTATGTATATATATATATATATATATATATATATATATATATATATATATATATATATATATATATATATATATATATATATATATATATATATATATATATATATATATATATATATATATATATATATATATATATATATATATATATATATATATATATATATATATATATATATATATATATATATATATATATATATATATATATATATATATATATATATATATATATATATATATATATATATATATATATATATATATTGGTTTTTTGTTTTTTTGGTTTTTTTATTTTCTTGGGATTTTCTTAGGGTCCTGGTAAAAGTAAGATTTGTTTTTGTCCTTCAGAATACATTGAAGTTAGAAAGTAAAAAATTTGAACTGTTAAATCATGTTCTGTATTGTACAATTTTTTACTTTCACTTACCTAGGAACAATCATTCTAGCAAAATACATTGCTTCAATCAGAAACTATAATTTCCTGGATAATTTATCATAAAACACATATTAGTTTTAGTCATTACACGTAAGTACATTTAAAACGACGTTTAGTATGACAATCCACAATAGTAAAACAAAAACAGTAAACATATATGGGACAGAGAAATTTTCAGACTGAATGTCGATGTGTGATTATTATTGTTATTGCTATGGGTGACTTCTTCTGTAAATTTTTTCTAAGATTTAATTAGATTATAAGGTATCTGCTACACAAAACTGGAATTCCTTTTAAATATTATTATTTTAGGATGTTGTAATATATTTTACTAAGATGTTTTATTTCGGTTTTTGAGTTTATAGCGTTCGGGTTATTTTTAATTTCAATCTTTTCCAAAAACTCTCGTTTTTTTGTATGATTTTCTGTTCTTAATATCTTAGTGTTTTCATAGTTAAAGTTTTCAAATATCGACTGGTTTGACCGATGTACACGCCATTGCAATTTTGACATAGGATTTCGTAAACAACATGAGAAAAAAAAATCTCACGTAGTTTACGAAATCACATGTCAAAATTGAAAAAAAAATTAGTTTCTAACTTCAATGTATTCTGAAGAAGGTCAAAATAAACCGAAACGTTAATAAATAAGTGAATAAGAACATAAACAAATCTTACTTTTACAAGAACTCTAAGAAAATCCCAAGAAAATAAAAAACCAAAAAAATATATAAAAGTTACGGTCCAAGAAAACCTACAAAAACAAAACATATATAAGCATGGGTGAAAATATGTCTTAAAAGAACTTAGCTGAAATTTATGGAGAAGCAATTGTTACTCAAATGAAACTATATTCTAATACCTATCTAAAACTTTCTAAACAAAAAAATAGAAGAATATTTCTTTTAAGATGTAAGAACGATAATTTGTCACCAGTATTCTTAAATTTTAAGACAAATCACATTATTTTTGATTGTGTAAACCTGGAACAAAAATTTAAGGAATGCATTTTAAAAAAATTTAAAAATGAAATTCTAAACTTGCTAATTACTGACACCACAAAAAAAAATTTAAAATATTTACAAAGTGAAATCTCTCGAATAGCTAATTATCTGAAAACACGTTTACCACCAAATGTTATTAATAATTTTATGCAAAAGGAAGAAAAACATACTGAATCTATTTTTCAAAAAATAAAACAAAAAAATATAAATAAAATTAATAAACTTAGTAATAAAGCCGATGCCAAAAAGAGTACTTACACAAGCTGGATTGAAAATCTTACAAATATCGATATTCCAGATTATGTAAACGAGGTTCTTAGCCTAGGGCCAAATTTTGCACCTCCATTAAAAACATCAAATGAACTACCCATTTCTGAAATAATTACTAATGTTGAAGTAGCTATAACAAACCTTAACACCGAAACTAAAGATGTTGTAATATCATAACAAACCATAAAAATAATTTCAATAATTTCAAGTCAAAATGCACTTCTAATAAACAACACAAAACATTCTTAAATAAAATGGAAAAAACAAAAACATACCTAAAGAAAAACAAACAATTAAAAGTCTTAAAATCAGATAAGACAAACAAAACCGTAATAATGCTAGAAGATGAATACGACAAAAAAATCAAAGTTTTACTGCAAGACAACAACACTTATAAACAACTTAAAAACGACCCTACAAACATCTACCAAAAAAAGAACAACGAATTAATATCACGCTGGGAAAACAAAATGTATATTTCTTCACAAACAGCAAAACAACTTAAAAAAATCATACTTTTAACTATGAAAACACTAAGATATTATGAACAGAAAATCATACAAAAAAGCGTGAGTGTTTGGAAATGATTGAAATTAAGAATAACTCGAACGCTATAAACTAAAAAAAATAATAATATTTAAAAGGAATTCCAGTTTTGTGTAGCAGGTTCTTTAACAGGATTTCTCCCAGGTGCAAGTTTACTGTTTTCTTCAACATCCAAAAGTATGGACTACCATGATAATATGAACTGTGAACTGTTTGAAAAGTGGTTAACAGAACAACTGATTCCAAATTTAGATGCTCCATCTTTAATCATTCTGCACAATGCATCTTATCATTCAAGAATCTTAAATAAACAATCTACTTCATCCTGGAAGAAAAGTGATATTTATGACTGGCTAATAAAACCAAAACAAAATCCTTTACGCAATATGCTGAAACTAGAACTTCTTTTAATGGCAAAATATATTAAAAAACCAACAATATATGCCGTAGATGAAATATTACGGGAAAATGGACATGAGGTTTTGCGACTGCCGCGATACCATAGCCAGTTTAGCGCAAATCGGTAAAATCGCTTTGCCAGAAATAGAATTAATATGGGCTGGGGCAAAATCATATTACGTGAACAATGGTCTTACATCTGATGAAGTGCAAATTCTTTGCCAAGATTCATTAAATTGTATTACGCCGGAGTACTGGAAGAAATCTGTGGAACATACGGGGAAATTAATCTGGGATTGGTGGAATCGAGAACGAGTTTTAAATGTCGAAATAGCACCAATGATCATTGCGCCATTTGAGGACGACTCAGAAGATGAGGACTTTTTACGTGATGATGATAATTTTTAGTCTATAATATTAAAAAGTTTCCGAAGGATTATATTAGTCGTTGTATAAATCACAAATTGCATTATGAATATCCATTTTTGCATTGTAACTTAAGTCTTTTGCCTTTGGATTTTTTCGAGTACATTTCTTAATCTTATCTAAGTAATTATGTTTTTTTTTCATGCACAAGTTTCTGTACATTCCTTATACCGATTCTCAGAGGTTTTGCCACTGGCTCCTGGATATTAGCTAGTGAATTTTAATTTAAAATTTTTTTTATTAGATTTGACTCTATTTTTTTACTTACTTTTTTAGTACATTTGTAATTTTGTAGGCAATAAATAAATAATTATAGAATACTTGTTCCAATTTTAAAGCGTGTTTAAAATAAGTAAATTTTTTTATTAATTATAAGACAAAATTTGATATATAAAAATCGGTAAAATCGCATTGCCAAAAACTCGTGCCTAACGAAAAATACAGGCTCTATATATATATATATATATATATATATATATATATATATATATATATATATATATATATATTTTTATATATATATTATATATATATATATATATATATATATATATATATATATATATAATATATATATATTTTATATATATATATATATATATATATATATATATATATATATATATATATATATATATATATATATATATATATATATATATATATAGAGCCTGTATTTTTCGTTAGCCCCGAGTTTTTGGCAAAGCGATTTTACCGATTTTTATATATCAAATTTTGTCTTATAATTCATAAAAAAATTTACTTATTTTAAACACGCTTTAAAATTGGAACAAGTATTCTATAATTATTTATTTATTGCCTACAAAATTACAAATGTACTAAAAAAGTAAGTAAAAAAATAGTGTCAAATCTAATAAAAAAAATTTTAAATTAAAATTCACTGGCTAATATCCAGGAGCCAGTGGCAAAACCTCTGAGAATCGGTATAAGGAATGTACAGAAACTTGTGCATGAAAAAAAACATAATTACTTCCGAAGAAGATTAAGAAATGTACTCCAAAAAATCCAAAGGCAAAAGACTTAAGTTACAATGCAAAAATGGATATTCATAATGCAATTTGTGATTTATACAAAGACTAATATAATCCTTCGGAAACTTTTTAATATTGTAGACTAAAAATTATCATCATCACTTAAAAAGTCCTCATCTTCTGGGTCGTCCTTAAATGGCGCAATGATCATTGGTGCTATTTCGACATTTAAAACTCGTTCTCGATTCCACCAATCCCAGATTAATTTCCCCGTATGTTCCACAGATTTTTTCCAGTACTCCGGCGTAATACAATTTAATGAATCTTGGCAAAGAATTTGCACTTCATCAGATGTAAGACCATTGTTCACGTAATATGATTTTGCCCCAGCCCATATTAATTCTATTTCTGGCAAAGCGATTTTACCGATTTGCGCTAAACTGGCTATGGTATCGCGGCAGTCGTAAAACCTCATGTCCATTTTCCCGTAATATTTCATCTACGGCATATATTGTTGGTTTTTTAATAGATTTTGCCATTAAAAGAAGTTCTAGTTTCAGCATATTGCGTAAAGGATTTTGTTTTGGTTTTATTAGCCAGTCATAAATATCACTTTTCTTCCAGGATGAAGTAGGTTGTTTATTTAAGATTCTTGAATGATAAGATGCATTGTGCAGAATGATTAAAGATGGAGCATCTAAATTTGGAATCAGTTGTTCTGTTAACCACTTTTCAAACAGTTCACAGTTCATATTATCATGGTAGTCCATACTTTTGGATGTTGAAGAAAACAGTAAACTTGCACCTGGGAGAAATCCTGTTAAAGAACCTGCATGCAAAATGATGAACCGTTTTCCCGTCCTACATCCCTTTTTTCTCTTGACACTTTTTACAGACTCGTCATGCCAAGATTTCGAACCACTTCTATTAGAAAATATCCAAGTCTCGTCTGAAAATACCACTTTTCTAAATTTTGAATTAACATTTTCCGTGTATTTCTTTAAAAACTGGATACATAGACTTGCTATATGTGGCAACTCGCATAAAAATCTTCGATTACATTCCTTTTTATATCGAAAACGCAACATTTTTATTAATTTTGACAACGATTTTAGTCCAATTTCCAATATGCCTCGATTTTTTAAAGCTTCTTTTAAAACTTGAAGGGTTAAATTAGTTTTTGATGTGCATAAATCGTAAATTGCATTACGAACATCCATTTTTTACATGGTCACTTAAGTCTTCCGTCTTTGGCTTTTTTCGTGTACATTTCTTAATTTTCTTCGGTAGTAAATTATTCTTTTTTTCATGCACAATTTTCTGCACAGTCCTTATACCGATTCCCAGAGCTTTTGCTACTGTCTCCTGGACATTGGCGGTGAATTTTCATTTTCGTAATATTTTATTAGATTTAATACCTTTTTTTTCGCTTGTGGATGGAAATAACCCGAAAATTGTTTTCTATTACTCATTTTGTCACTGACTTGTCAATCTGACCTTGAAGTGACATCGCTCAAAGATTTTTGAAACTGCTGGTATTTATATGTTTATCCTCTTTTTTCATATGAAAATATCATAGGTCTATCTAATTCATCTTCCGGATTTTATGTGGAGGATATGATTACACGTAATAAAAGAAAGACAAACTTAAAAAGTTTGTCGCTGATAAATCGTATGACCCGCACGATAACACTGCTTTTGACTATATACCGCATCTATGAAACAATATAATATAAGTTTTTTAAAATAGGGTTAACAATCAAATATTTCTCGTTTAGCATAAAATAATTTTTAATGTTTATTAGAATAAATTCTAGACTATTAAATAAGAATTATCGGTTCGCACACGAAACTCTTCTGTTCTGCAGTACCCTGTGTCTTAAGCGTTTGAGATGATTTTAATAATTTTATTCTAATGTAGCTTTTAGAAGAAACTGATTCTTTTCATAAAATTCTTCACTAAATTTTTAGTGATCGTCTTTTATTATCATAAAAAAAGGCTACAACTGGGAAAAAAATACAATTCCAATACAATATATAATAAGGTAAAAGGAAATATGAGAAACAGTATATCCACGGCGAAATTTGGCTTCAGCGGCTATTCTTACATTCAATCGTAAATAACTGTCATAAACTAAAATAAAATAATAATAATAATAATAAAACAATAATAATTATCTAATAACTAATTCAAACTAACAACTAACTGAAACAAAGTAAAAGTGAAACGTTCTGAGGTGATGATAAACTAATTACAAGCGAATAAAATTAAGTCAATAAACAGATAAATAGATATTAAAGCAAATTAATTAGGATGAAAATAATTTTTATTCATAATTTTAAAAAATGAATAATTTACTTTTTACTTGGTCACGTCAAATTTTTGTGTTTTTTTTAATACTCTGTAAGTATAATTGACCTTGTTACTGTCAAAACTATTTGTTATAAAAGAGGCGAATTCTTACTTAATTTTAAGATGAAAATGCAGTATAAATTTTTTTCGATTGTCCCTTAGTTTTCAAAATACAAGGTGTTTATAAATCGGTTTTTTATTTTTATTTTAAATTTTCTTAATCCAATTTTGTTGAAAATCAGTGTAAAAACTAATTATTCAATTTATCTTAAATTATGCGCAAAATCAATTGTGGCGCTATGAATCCAATGTGGTGGAACAAAATTGTACCCAATAAAAATGTTTAAAGATGCAGTATGCAGGGTGTTTCCTAACCTCTTTGACAAAATGAAAGAGGCTAATCTTTACTTAATTTTAAGATGAAAATGCAGTATAAATTTTTTTCGATTGTCCCTTAGTTTTCAAAATACAAGGTGTTTTTAAATCGGTTTTTTATTTTTATTTTAAATTTTCTTTATCCAATTTTGTTGAAATTTGGTAACGTTATTTGTAGTGACAAGGAGCTTATTTAGTCATAAATAGATAAAAATTATTAAGTCCATACTTGATGAATATTATTGAGAAAAAAATATACGCCAATGACTTTTTGTGTAATTTTTGAGTTGTAATAAAAACCACTTTATTGCATGTCCCTGGACCACACAAAAGCCATAAAAAAACAAGAAACAAATTTTGTTATCGCTTGTAACAATGACAAAATGAATGGGGATACTCCTTACCTAATTTTAATATTTGTTTTCATTTTATTCATTAATGCCTAACGATATTCTAATGATATTTGTTAAACATAAAAAGGGGTTAAAGCACTTTACTTTGGGTCAATTTTAAGCTTTTCAATTAGTTCATTGGCGGAGATCTGGGTAAAGAGTACCTTAATTTCGCAAAAATCGATAATACGGACCTGCCGCATATGATGTAAAAATTAATTTGAAGGAAATTACGTTTTCGACTAAAAAGTAATTTAATTGCTAACATTACACGAATTTCCTGATTGGTACAGTAATAATAATCAATTTAATAAATGATTTAAAAACTTTGAATAATGAACTCACATGAACCAAAGTCAAGTAAACTGCTGAAAATGTCCTCCATAAACCAGTAAACACTCATGTACATGACATGCTAAATTGTCTCTTACGTGTTGGCAAATTTCGGGACAGGCGCCAATCATATTAAAACCATTAATAATACGCAGTCGAAGGTCTTCATCAGTTTCAATAGGAGTAGTATAAACAGGTTGTTTAAGGTGACCCCAGAAATAAAAAATCCAATGAGATCTGGCGAACGGGGTGGCCATGGGTGAGATCTTCCTCTACCTATCCAACTTTACGTACTGTAAAGTGAGGGGGAGCACCGTCAAGCACAGACCACATTAAAGCTCTCTTCTTAATGCTACTGCATCCATCAATTCAGGCAATTCATCTCTAAGGAAGTTGTAATAGACATCACCAGTAGATCGATTTGGAAAAAAATGCGGTCCAAGAAAGATATCTCCAATAATCCCTGCCCAAATATTAAACGAAAATGTATACTGGTGATGTCCTTTGATGATAGAATAAGGATTATCTTCCGCCCAAATTTATAATGTCATCTCTGGAAAAATTCGCTTCATCTATAAATAGTGCCGAAAAATGTGGGACCCTTGAAGAATTTTCTTGAAACCAGTTACAAAAATTAACTCGAGCCGGAAAGTCTCTAAGCAACAAAGCTTGCACGCTTTGTATGTGATAAGGATAAAGTAAATAGTCCTTTAAGACACTCCGTACTGTTTTGTAACGCACATTCAACTCGTTCCCGACTTTCCTCGTTCTCGTGCCTGGAGGTTCTTCCACCATGTTTAAGACCTGTTCCTCAAGTTGTGGGGTTCTAACTGTAAGTGGTCGGCCGCCTATTTTGCTTTTTGTAAAGCTACCTGTTTCCTCTAACCTGCAGAAATGTTCTAGAAATTTTACGTTTTTGTTGTGATCTTGGTAATTATTTAGGTAATTGGACGGCTAGACAGTTCATTCTTGTATAATTGATGGTCGACGGCAAAATATTGTATATAATACACTCGGAAAGTGTCTTTCCTGGACTCGCGAACATTCAGGATTTGGCTACGGCTCGTCCAGATATCTGTCCATCCCCCTAAGCCTTCGGGCCAAAGGCGGACTCCCTCCCCACCTTAGTCCGTCACTAAGTTAAATACTGAATTCTACTAAATGATTATTATTTCTCTTATTACTCTTACTACTTGACAAATTTACATCGACTGCGTTATTAAGTACTTACTACGAGGCAAGTCAAAACTGCGCTGCAACACTGTAAAAAAAATCCATCCTCATAATAACAAAGCGCATAATATTCGTATAGAACAAACGTTTTTTTCGTCATTTTTGCCACTACGATATCACAAGCAAGAAACAAAGATATGTAAAAAAATTGTAGAAAATGAGATCTTAACAATTTTATTTGAACAGCATTAAATTAAAATTTCAATTTTATGTGAGAAAATCATCAACAAAGAATGCATATCTACATGGGCAATCATTTTCTCCAAAAATATTTATTCACACTACAAAACAATAATTATTTTGAATTCTGATAACTTACTTTAGATCGGTTCTCTTTACTTTTGTCTCTTTTAGATTTTGTGTTGTGCCTTTCCTTATGAGACGATACTAAAGATTTATCACCAATTCCGTAACATAGCCTAAAATTTTGAAAATTATTTATAGCAAAATAAAACGCAATACATTATTAAAAAGATATTTTATTATATATAGCAGACATCAACAATTTTATTTAATCCATAAACAAATCGTTTTCTGAATTTGAAATAGGGACATCAAACATTTGTTAATATCTTAGTCTCGCTGTGGGTACTCTTGTTGACTATTTTAGCAAAATTTGTTTTTAATTTACAACTCCAAATTTTCATATAATAGGACTTACATCTTATAGAACGGGCAATGAAAAATATATGGTTGAAATAATGAAACAGTGAAATTATTCACGCGGGATCAGATTGCAAAGAAAAAGTCTTCAATATATAATGCTTAACGTGATACAAGTTCTAATATATATATATATATATATATATATATATATATATATATATATATATATATAGTTAATATTTATAATTTTCTTGGGTATAGGTCCGAAAAAAAAATACTTGTAACTTAGATATTAGTGATGGCACATATATTGTCAATTTAAAAAAAAATTGACGTTTCGGCAGGAACACCCTTGCCTTTATCAAAAAGTTCATCCTAACAGCTAAAACAGAACACCTATATTTTATAATAAAAACTCTTATTTCTTTTGACTCACCATGAAACGTTATAAAAATTATTATTACAATATTTTATAAAAAACACATTTCACTTATTTACGAACTACTCGACATATAACAAAGCAGACGACCACAACAACATATTATTTGCAACTCGCTCTTTGGCGATATCACGTACGCTTATTTAAATTTTATTACTTTTAAACAAATAACCCATTGTTGGAATAGAAGTGACGGGTGGCGCTTACCTTAGTTATATCGTTAATTGAAATGTCGTAGTACACTTTATTTAACAGATCAATATCTTTTTTTGTCGTTTATGGCATGAGTTATGTCACGATCCATTCTCAAGAACTGCTGATCCAGCGGATTCGATGCCTATATATACTATTACGCCGAAGCAGCAGAGCCGAGCAGTCAGTCAGTTAGAAGAATCCATTTTTATAACTTATAATTTTGTACTTTTAATATAGACATTTTTTTGTAAAATAAAGTTTTTTAAAAAGGGAAACCGTCGGTCGTGTTAGTTAACTGGCGCAGTCGGAACGGACTTTCGGGAATCGATAGATATCGATTGTATTGATATTTTCGTTTTTATCGAATTAACCGAAAGAGAACTAATTGTTGTGACGTTGTCGGAGGTGCTTGAAGCAGAGTGGAATTTTCCGAACATCGAAAGTTTCCAATCTATCGCAGAACTGCGAATTACCTGTCTTCGCAAGGACCAAGACTTGGGGAAGGACTTCAATCGCCTAACCAAAGCTTGCCTTATAGAAATGACCAGAGATGACCTTTTAGTTTTATTGTAAGTGTAGTTGATTTGATGTCTATTGAAAATATTGTTTCTGAATTACAAAATTTAAAAATTTCGACGCCTTCAGCTGACTCTGTTTCTAATACAAATTTAGAAGCATTAAACTTGGAAATAAACTCAAACATATTAGTGAAAGTTTAGGTTTTACAAATTATGATATTAATAATCAATCGGTTAATAATTCGTTTATAAGCAATATGTCGCAATTTAAGCCAGCATACCTAAATTGTGTTCCGGTTTTTGATGGACACCCGAATGATTTAAATAGGTATATTTGAACTTGCCAATCATTTATCGATGCCTTTTATGATAAACATAATACACAGAATTTTCAAAATATTTATTTATTGAACTCGATAATAGGTAAACTTACTGGCCATGCTAAATTAGTTGTAAATATTCAAAACGTTGGTACGTGGGATAGTCTGAAGACACGCTACGCGTTAACTTTGCTGATCATAGGGATGAAGCTTGTCTAAATAGAGATTTGGTTATAATGAAGCAATTACCGAATGAAAAGCATAATGATTTTTATGATAGAGTATTACACATTTTAAATCTGTTATGCTTATATAGACTCTCATGAAATAACTATTTCAGCAAAACATTTAAAACGTGAACTATATCACGACCTAGCTCTTAATACATTTTTATCAGGGTTAAAAGAGCCGCTTAAATGCAAGTATTACAATTTGTTAGTCAAGAATATAATATACACAATTTTCAAAATCAAACGAAACCTAGTTCAGCAATTACAAAAATTAATAATTTTAAGTCTACACAACATAATTTTAATTATTTTCAACCTAATTTCGCAGTAAATTCAAATCGTTTTTATAATTCACCAACACCACACAATGCTTTTAAACCGAGCTTCCCAACACAATCTATACCTGTTAGACCGAATCCAAATAGGCCACAACCAAAATATTTTACGAATTCTCAAGTTTTCGGCAAACCTGGCAACAGACCAAACGTTTTCAAACCGAACTAACAAAAATCGTTACAAACAGGCCTATGTCAGGCACAGAAACATCAGTCTTTAAACATATGCCTAATACATCTAATTACAACCCACTAAAACTAGTTTTTGAAGAGGTTTATAATGCCGAAACTTAAAATTTATATCAAACAGAACAATTCAAATATCGCACGTTGCAAGAATAGTGTTACAACTCAAAAAAAAAAAAATTTCCAGATAATTGTCTTTAAAGTTTTTGCCTCTCATAGTTAGGTTTTCATAATATTTTTTACTACTAATGCAAAGTGCCAAAATTTTAAATTGTAGAGAAATATATATTTTATATTTGCGCAAAAAAAATACAATATTTTGTTTCTTGCTATTTTTTGTACTTTGTTTTGAGTTGTAACAGTATTCCTGAATTACTATTATGATCAAAGCTAAAATAGTGCCATACTCTGAAACTATAGTTTTACCAAAAATTCTGTTAAAGCACAATATTAATCAAAAGAAAGCATTTATTACATAGAATGTTTACATGTATATAAAGACCAAAAATTTTCTTTAGGATGAAAGAAGTTTTTATACATTTTTGAACATTAACAGATTTTACTTAGGTAACTAAAAAGACACAACAGTACAATTAGGTAATAAGTATTATATTTACTGTTTATATAAACATTTCCATTTTTATTGTTCAAAAACAAATACAAATATTTAGGAGAAACGAGAAAAAAAATGACTTTAAAAATATTAAAGTACATCTTAAAAATAAGTAGGAACCATAATTACTAAACTAAAATCACCAAACACCGGTACAAAATGGATCATTAAGAAAAATAAACTTAACCTCGTTTATTTAATTTAAAAACAAATTAAACTATAATAACAAGGGAGTATTAATATTTAAAAATGTAAGTTTCTTAAGCTAATATTTTTTTTGTCAAGAAACACAAAATTTAGTAGTAAGGATTATTTTTAATGTAATGATGAACATTTTATATTTTACTTGCTCATTTTTTTTTAACGAATTGTAAAAATCATAGTAAACTCGAGGGATGTAATTTCCATTGGCCAGACTCATCAAGTCTTTTTTCTTGTTCACGGATATACCTGTCGGTTGAAAGTACCTATGCTCGCTTTTCATTCCAAGACCTAAGATTATATTTAGTACCTTCTAAAGTATGTTCGACTTCATTCTTTTTATCGGCAGATTTCCTTGTGGGCCGTTTCTTTTTCTGTTCTTCCATGTTATTCTTTTCTCTTGATAGATGTCTACCTTTTTGAATTCATCTGAATAAGACGTTTTATAAAAAAATTGGGTAGGATTTTCTTGAGAGTTACTTTAAAAATTTTAATGTCATTAAACTGAAAGTTTTCATAGTCGACGTTAATATTAAAATTATTACCTAGTTTGCTAGCTAAATATTAAAAGTCTAAAAAATCTTCATGAGTGTATTCTTAAACCCTAACCTCATAAGTTGAATATACTGCGACGGAGTGTAAATGTGTCCGGATTTCAAAGTTCCGCTAATTTCTTTTTCGATGGTAGAATGTACCACATCGCCTTCATTTTGAGTGTGTCCTTTTATTAAGAACTTATGCGTGTCGACTTGACATTTTGAAATTTACAAATAGCGTACATATACATCATAAAAACGTATTTATTTTTTGCTGCCCAGAATAATTATCTGAATAAAATATAAAATGTAATTCAATCTATGTAGAAGCGGCTTTTTCCTGTATATATCTAAGTACGCAAGAAGCAATTTCGTTAGAGCCTCGATTTGCCTCTCCTTCATGCCACACATTGCAAATTGCCTCTTTGGATTTAAGTTCGTATATTGTGAAGTTATAAGTTGATAGTTTTGTTTTATAATAAAATATTGACACTTCTCCTCTTGGTGTTATAAGAGCAGCTGAAGTTCGAAGCAAACAACGATAATATTTTCATCTATATTATTTTTATCGTCTTCTTTTTCGTTTCTACTTAATATGGTTTCTTCCAAGTGACTAGTAAACTTTTCCGTTAGTTCTTCATCAACAGTTGCATCTTTCTTAGAGTTATCAAAGGAAACACATAGATCACACTGATCTTTTTTAGGAACAAAGAAAGATAAATTAAATTCCCCGTTGAAGATCTTAGTAAACATTGTCAGGTTACCGTAATTTTTTTCTTCAGTTCTCCATTTTTCTACATAGTCGAGGTATATCCCTGCTATAGTTTTTCCTCCTTCAAGAAATTCTCTGGTTCGATTCTTGGAATTGAATTTATGTGATCCTTTATGTCGTTTTCAATTTGCTAATTTACCGTTTTGTGACTACCATGCTTTCCTCGAAGATCTTGTTTTATGAATCCGTCCTGATTTTTTTCTAAACTAGTTTTAATAGTATGGCGATTAATATTTAATATCAAGAGTAGCCATGAAAAATTGTTTGCAGACTCGTATATTTTCACCTCCCTTTTTAAAATAAAAAGCATTATTGTACTTTCTTGATTTTCCATCTTCTGGATATCGGTATTAGGGCTTTATCTTTTCCATATTTCGTATTATAAACTCCCTTTGCCTTTGATAAACTACCTATTTTCCAGTAATCTCCAAATATCTTTTCTCGCAAAATCTGCTCAATTTTAACAATACAGTTATATTTGCAAGTAGTACAAGGAGGCTTTATATTTCTAGCACAAATCGTTTTCTTAGTAAATTTCGATTTATACTCTTTTCCTGAGTTTCTTAAAATTTTTGACTTGTTGGAAATCCATTCGCTATCACAAACTTTTCTTTTTCTTCCCCTTTTTTTATTAGATACATTTTCTTCATCACCATCGTCGCTTCTTTCGCATTTGTTTATATTAACTTCGAAATCTGGGTCCTTAACCATCAATCGTCGCTCTGCCAAAGCTCAAGAAGATCTTCTTCAGAGTGGTTGTCATTTAAAGGGCTGCCTTTTAATGGGGACACAGATTTTGGTGAAAACGTATCTCGAAGAACTTTAAGATTTTCATTATTAATCATGTGCAAAAAGTTCCATACTCGTTAGGCAAAGAAGTCCACACCTCACCGTTGTCAATTGTTAGCCTTTGTGCGTTGCAAACTTCCTTCTTTAAATCCACCCTCCGATCAACTGTATCTGTTTTGTTTATATCAATACAATTTAGAACTGGATTTTTCACCATAGTCAGCACTAATAATTCTCGCCCAGAACTGCCTGCCATCTGAAAAAAGAATCCATCTATGGATAAAACAACATAACACGCAATATTATGTAAATTAACCCTCAGTCTAACCTCATTTTAACCGTTTAATCAATATTGCCTTTGCTAGTGCATTTTTCGAATTTTGCAGTGTGAACCATAGCTAATCATTGTAATTAGTACTTTAATTTAATATTTTTTTAGATTATTCTCTAGCTAGCCAAATTAAACAAACAAGCGCAAGTAAATAAACATCATAAAGAAAACCATTCAATCATACAATAGGCAAAAAACTTACTTTATTATGCAGAATTCCGTTACAAGTCTAAAGTATAAGTTCAAAAAATACAAAAATAATATTGTAATTCATGAATAGTGTGATAATTTTCCTTGTGACAACTCTAATAAAAATACGTCTTTATGCGGGAATAATGTAACAACTCAAAATGTAACACTTTTCGACAAGCGACTCCCACGAAAGCTCAAGAGCTACTGAGCACCATAGAAAATATGACGCTATTCCTGCGGTATAATGCCGCTTCCCCTACCACGGAATATAGTTACATGCTTCATCTATCGGCGCCTGTTTGAGTTTTCGTTGTTCTGGTCTTCCAGGTTGATAGATTAACTGTTGAGCTAGTTATGTATGTATATAACTCAAATTTCCCAAATTTTGAGTTGTAACACTATTCTTGGCGACGTGCGATATGACGATAACTAATACTGCCAATATGACCAAAATGATCAATATCAGTATCAATTTTACCACCAAAACAATTACTATCCTTAATTAAATAACGAATATAAAGAAACAAAAGGGCAATCTGACATATATACGTCTTTTACTGACCATACCCTACCTCACCAATATTCTTATGAAGAAACAACCGAGAGTAATGAACATTTTCGGGACCCGTCTTAACAAGACAAAAAGACTTAAAGACTGAAGTAATTTCTTTTAATATGTCTGATTCTAGCGAACTATCCTATATCGTAATCCCGGAAACCTAACCTAAAAATATTAATAGACTCGGGTTCGACTGTTGTATAACTAATGACCCTTTTTAGTTTCGACGGTTTTTCAAAAATCCGCTCATCAGTACAGTGTTGTTATACCTTCATCAAAAATATTTAATTTACCCGAAAACAAAAATATGAAATTTTATCTTTTTAAATTTCACAATGTATTTGAAGGTCTCCTGGGACTCGATAATCTTAAAATTTTGCAAGCCAACCCTGACTTTCATAAGGGATTCCTAGAAACACCTTATGCGCCCATTAAATTGTAGTTTCACAAAACACAAAACCAAATACATTGTATAACGATTCCGCCGCGTGTCGAACAAGTTATAAAAATTAAAACATTAGACCTCTCAGAAACAATTACCGTGGAAAAGTTTAGCTGTAATGAAATACGCGAGATCGACTTAAATAATTTTGATGACTGTCCCAAGTCGAAATTAGACTTTTCTAAATTTCGTATTGACCATTTGAATGACGAGGAAAGAAATAAAATTCCTATCGCTACCCCTTCATACATAAAGAAGAAGTGAAAAACAAATTAAAAAGATGTTACACCAAAAAAATTATACAACCAAGTAGTTCCCCGTGGAGCTCACCACTTTGGGTGGTCTCCAAGAGGGCAGACGCCTCGGGGGTTGCAAAGTATAGGGTACTTTTGGACTATTTCCTAATATTGCAGACTTATTAGACAAATTAGGCAAGTGCCAATACTTTACCACCTTAGATTTAGCTAGTGGATTTGGATTTCATCAAATTCAAGTACATGCCAATGACATTGAAAAAAACGGCGTTTAGTACCGAAAATGGGCACTATGAATTTTTGCGAATGCCATTCGGACTGGAGAACGCCCCCGCGCTTTCAGCGAGTGGTGGATAATATTCTTCGCGAAAAATGTTTGGTATATCTAAATGATATAGTAGTCTTTTCTACATCACTTCAGGAATATCTAGAAAGATTAAAAAGTGTTTTTCTGCGTTTGCGCGAATCTAATTTTAAAATTCAGCTAGATAAATCGGAATTCCTGCGAAAAGAATTGGCATATTTTGGCCATGTTGTCACTGCAAATGGTGTTAAGCCAAACCCGGACAAGATAGAAGCTATCAAAAAATTCCTCATTCCTAAGACAACAAAACAAATTAAAGTGCTGTTATGTCATTAGGATTGTTAGGGTACTATAGGCGGTTCATTAAGGACTTCGCCAAAATAACAAAACCACTTACAAAATGTTTAAAAAAAGGTGCCACTATAGAACATAATAAGGAATTTTTAGAATGTTTCGATATTTGTAAAAATTTACTAATAAACGAGCCTATACTGCAATACCAATACCAGACTTTTCAAAGCCATTTAACTTAACAACGAACGCAAGTAATGTAGCTATTGAGGCTGTCCTCTCGCAAGGACAAAAAAGACCTGGCCGTGGCCTACGCATCAAGGACACTAAATGTTTCTGAAAGAAACTATTCGACCACAGAAAAGAAACTCCTGGCAAGCGTTTGGGCTACCAAATATTTTCACCCATATATATTTGGCAAAAAAATAAATTCACTAACGGTTCACAAACCATTCCAATAGCTTTTCCCTTTAAAGGGTCCTAGTTCAAAATGACTAAGATGGCGTAAACTTGACGAGTATGATTACAACATAATATACAAAAATGGAAAATAAAATACAAATGCTGATGCTCTCTCTCTCTCTCGAATAGAGCTGCATACGAAAGAGTAAACGGAAAATTTCCCATTAAAACAATATATTGAAGAATTTAACAGACAGTTACAGTTACACAGCTACTAAACCATTTGAAATTATACATTTAGACACATATGCACATGAAAAAACCAAATTTTTAACTATAATAGATAGTTTCTCCAAATATTCACAAGCATATGCACTCCATTCTCTTGCGACCACCGAAATTGTAGACAAACTACTGTTATTTTTCTCTCCCCACAGTATACCTAATCAAATTATAATGAATAATGGTACCGAGTTTAAAAATACTGTGGTAACAGAACCCTTAAATTTAAACAAAATAAAAACACAGTTTTGTTCGCCTAATCACCCTCCTTCTAATGGACTTGTCGAGCGACTCCACTCCACTCTGGCAGAAGACATACGCTTTCTAAATAACCAAAATTTTGATAAAACGCCAGTAACACATAAAATGGTCTACGCAATACTAGCATACAACCACACAAGCCATTCGGCCATAAATTTAAAACCCATCCATGTAATTAACGTGAATATTTCTCCAAATAACCCGTTCAACATAAAATTAGACCAAATACTTTTAAGCGATTACGTTAACACCCACAAAGAAAAATCACAACTAATGTATTCAAATATAAACCAAAAACTAATCAATGATAAAGAAACAATTATTTCAAAAATTAATTAAAATCGCGATAATTTCCAATCGTATCACCCTGGTCAACAAATTTATATTAAGAAACACATAAGACAAAAACTCTCTGACAAATTTGCAGACGCTACAAAAATTGAAGCGGTGAATCAAAATCGTAAAACAGTATCAACTCAGTAAAATTCATATGGATAATTTAAAACGCCCACTTAGACAAACGTACAACTTTGACTAAAATATAAATATTATATTTCAGCCTTGTCGGGGCCGTTATCGCAGACCGAGATAAAGTTACGATCAGACAGCTAGACGACAACCCAGCAATTTTGCTATTAAAGCTAGGACAAGCAAAACTTAAAGAATACACCTACACACTTATTCATTATTACTTAAATCCTATTATACTATAAATTAACAAATTGCATTACAGATCCAAGAATATAACGACTTTTCTAATTACTCATAATTGCTTGAAACTTACACAAGATAGGATAGAAAAGAAATTAAAAAAATAATTCTTCATCCTCCGAGGCTTAAGAGAGGTATTATCAACATAGTAGGCTCTGTTTTTAAAGCTGTGACGGGAAATCTAGATGCAGCAGATGGTGAACACTATGAAAAATTAATAAAAGATTTAGAGGAAAATCAAAGTAAATTGGCTGAAAACATTCGAAACCAAAACTCGATTTCCACAAGCGTCATCAATAAATTTAACTGCACTATTCAACAAATGGGCCAAAATGAAAAACTTATGGAAGACAGAATAAATCAAATTAGGATAATTGTACAAAAAACTACGTATAGGGAAAACATATTCTAAATCAAATAATCAACTTCCTTCGAAATCATAGACCTAATATTACAAGATATCGAAAACTCAATCGCGTTTTCAAAATTAAAAATCATTCACCCAAGTATAATAAAATTAACGCTTGGCAAAGTAGTAGGTTTTAATCGGCTACCTTTACCGGTTGATTTAGAAAATATTTTCCACTTTGAAAAATTAATTGACGTTAACTACTTTATACTAAACAACAAAATAACGTACTTATTAAGGGTACCCATAGCCGCTCCTTACAATTTTTAAAAATATCATTTATATTCTGTACCAATGGTACACCAGAGTCTGTTTAAGGTAGTCATACCGCGTGATAAATATTTAATTAAAAATCAACTACACTACAAATATCGAGGAACATCCTGCACAGAAATACGACCCAAGCTATTTATCTGCGAAAAGGAAAAATTGAAATAAATAGACCAATGGAGCCCCTGTGAATTTTAGCCATTACAACCCAGCAAAAGCACCTACGCATGTAAACAAGTTGAAGTCACTATAACAAAACCAGTCACAAACTAACTAGATAATTCCAATAAATGGTTACTTACCGTTCTTAGAAGTTTAACAATCGACATCAAATGCTACCAGCAAGTAAAACGTCGGAAGTTACCTAATCACCTTACCGACCGGTTGCCGAGCCAGGCTTGATGAAATGTCAATAATTAACAACGAAGACCTAGTCGAAACCGAGAAACAACCAATAATCTTCCCAGATTTTGAGAAAACGCAGCCATACCTCCCGCTATTGAATTTAAGTGTTCACTTGCAAGAGATCAAGCTAGATGAACAAATGACAAAATTTCAAAAATGCCCAGATTATGGACAATTCTTATTTACATCATTTTAATTGTATTATGCGGGTATTCACTATACAAAATGTTGTTCCAAAGAAGGTGCTTTATGAAAAAAACTACCCAATCAGAAGCTAGCCGCCCACCAATAGAACTACCCCTTACCAGGTGTAGTTGAGTCTGAGGGGAGAGGAGTTATGTGACGATCTATTCCCAAGAACTGCTAATCCAGCGGATGCGATGCCTATATGCTATTACGCCGAAGCAGAGCCGAGCAGTCAGTCAGTTAGAAGTATCCATTTTTATAACTTATAATTTTGTACTTTTAATATAGAAATTTTTTTGTAAAATAAAGTTTTTTAAAAAGGGAAACCGTCGGTCGTGTTAGTTAACTCATGCCTATTTTTTTATTTCTAGCGACTCATAAATTTCCCTTTTCTTTTTATATAATTCCGTTTTTAAAATTTTTGTTTGGTCAAAATCGAAAGTGTGATTATTTTGTTGTGCGTGTTTTGATAACGCAGTTTGTTTTTTTTGTCCTACTTATAGGCATCTATTCTTGACTGTAAATATTGTTGTGTTTGCCCAATATAAACGTCATCACAGTCCTTGCATGGTACCTGATATACTATATGTGTCTTTTTTATTTTAAAGTTTTTTTCTTAAGTTTTGTGTAATGTTGATCCAGCAAAATGTGTACGTGATATCGCCAAAGAGCGAGTTGCAAACAATATGTTGTTGTGGTCGTCTTTTTTGTTATATTATGTCGAGTAGTTCGTAAAATAAGTGAAATTTGTTCTTTATAAAATATTGTAATAATAATGGATTACTTAAATATAGGTGTTCTGTTTTAGCTTTTAGGATAAACTTTTTCAAAAGGCAAGGGTGCTCCTGCGGAAACGTGAATTTTTTTCAAAATTGACATTATATGTGACATCACTAATACCTAAGTCACAAGTATTTTTTTTTCAGACCTATACCCAAGAAAATTATAAATATTAACAATATAAAAGGAAGGTCAAGAAACTCTTACCAAATCCATATATAAAAACATGGGTGAAAATATGTTTTGTTATCAGGATATGGAGAATTCATACGGGAGATCTACAGTCTTACAAATGAAAACTTACTCCAAATTATTGACAAAAAATGCAAATTTTAGGACCAATTTTAATATAAATCATATATCCTTTGTCAATGAACACCTAAAACGTAAATTTACAATATCTGTCCTAAATCGTTTCAAAAGGAAACTTGAAATTTATTAATATCCGATACTATTTTTAAATAAGCAAAAATAAAATGTGACTTATTAAAAATAGAGGCAAATCTAAAACAAATGCTACCAATTAATGTATTTAACAGATTTAAAGAATACACGCTTAAGGTAAGTAAGGAAAGAAATATAAATAAAATAAACAGACTCGCGGCAAAATCAAACCAAAACTCCTCAAACACACACAATCTTTGGGTGGAAAACCTAACAAACATTGAAATTCCTGAATATGCTAATGAAGTTTTAAGTTTAGGAGCAAACTTTGCGGTTCATATTCAACACTCAAAAGATATACCCATTCCTGATATAATTTGCAACATAGAAACCTCTATTTCTAACCTTAACACCTCAACAAAAGACGAATTGAGAATCAAAAGTTGCAATATTTTAACGAATTTTAAAAACAAAACTAATCTTAAATTTGAAAATAAAGACCTGAATAATAAAATTAAAAAACTAAATCCTTCTTAAAACAACATCCCAATTTGACTATTTTAAAACCTGACAAATTAAATAAAACTGTCATTATGGAGACACCGGAATATGATAACAAAATAAATAATTTACTAAATGACACCGCAACGTATAAACAAATCAAAATCGATCCAACCAGACAGTATAAAAAAAAAAAACAACGAACTCATAGAGCAGTGGAATAAAAAAGGTTATATTTCACCCGATACTGCTTCTAAAAAAATTAATAATGCTCTCCCACCAAAAATCTACGGGCTCCCCAAACTACATAAAGAGGGAATTCCCTTTCATCATATTGTATCTTGCATTCAATCCCCTTTCAATTCTTTGTCAAGCTTCTTAAAAAATATAATTTCAAAAGTAATAAACGAAAATAATTTCTATATTAAAGATTCATCGGATTTTAAGGAAAAAATAAAACACTTCCATGTAAAAGTTTATACGAAGTCAATTGAAATTGCTCAAAAATCGGGGTACGATCAATTTACCACAAAACACATTTAAAGAAAATATCATTATTTTTATTGACAGCTCCTCATATTCGTCTTCCTCGGGTCAACGTGGCCTGTCAACGAATTATTCAATCCGACGCATTCAATTGGTCAATGACAGGTTTTAATTGGATCCAAATTTCTAGGATGCATTTATTTTCTGGGGTATGGTAAAGTCTACACATAAGCAAAGTTTACTGAATATATTATATTCAGTAAACTTTGACATAAGTCTGAACGCGTGAAAGGAATGCGAATAAAAAATTATTCTAGTTATGTGGTCCGTTCAAAGTATTTTTTTAATGCATGAGGAATTGAAATAAAATACCAAAAATATTATTGATAGGTATCGGTAGACGTTAACGTGCTCAGGATACCTGTGATTGGCAAATTTCAAAACCCCGGCCCGTTCAACGATCAATTATTGTCAGAGAGAAATAGGCATGTTCCGCGCGAATGACGTGGGTAAGACGAAGATAAAAGATGCCTTGGATTGAATTGTGAACGGGCCAGGGTCTGGAATCGGATAATTGCACTGCCGGGCGGAGTTGTGTGAGGCAGTGGTGTACGATATTTAATTAACATATAGCCATAGATAAAATGGTAAAATTGTGGCACGATTTCAAGATAGTGGAAGAAAATGGCTGCTAAATAAAATATTAGCAATCGTCAAAAAAAACGCTCTCCCAGGTTTTATGTTTTATCTTCCCTAGATAATAAAACATATATATATATATTTTCTTTTCTGTCAATCTGTCTGTCTATCTGTCGGTTCGCGAAATAGCCACAAAACAACTTACCCAATTAATTTCAAATTTTGGAAAACAATTTAGGGTTATATGGGGATCACCTGGTGATAGTTTGGAAAGAACTGGTAACATTTTGGTATGAATCCAAGGTAGCAAAACAAAATAGCGGCCCAGTAAAATAATCACAAAATGGTTAGTTTTTATATATTATTTTATTTATTTGTTTTATTTTAAAATTTTGAAAATGTAATACAGTGTTTTAAAAAATCAAGTCACTGATTAATCAATATTTTGCTTAAACCGCTTGCCGTAAAAAACGGAATTTTGGTACAGGGATCGACTGCAGGATGTAGAGGTTGGGAAAAAAGGGATTTTTTAAAACTCAAGTTACAGGGGGATAAAACGACCCCTTAAATAATACAATATTTTATTTAAGAGACAGTTAGTTTTTAGAAGCTTGAATAGGTGTTATTTATTTTTATTTATTACACATTTAAAGATTTTAAAAAATTTATACAAGGTGTTTAAAAAATCAGGTCACTCTTGACATAAAATGCTGAATTTTGATATAGAGGTTCATTGTACGGTGTAAAGATTTGACAAGACGGGATTTTTCGAAACTTACATTTCAAGGGGGTGAAACCACCCCTTGAATAAAAAAATCTTTTTTATTTACAAAACGGTTAGTTTTTGAAAAAGACGCTTGAATAAAGGCATTTTATTCTAATTTTTTCTACATTCGTAGAGTTTTTTAAATGTATATAGGGTGTTTTCAAAACTCGGGTCACTGATTAATCACGATCCTTCTCAAACCGCTTAACGCAAAACGCCGAATTTTTGTATACGGGTTGACTACAGAGCGTAGAGGTTCGATAAGGTATGGTTTTTCAAAAGACTTGTAAGGGGATGAAACCACCCCTTAAATATTAAATTATTTTCTATTAAAAAAACGCTTAGGATTTCGGATAAACGCTTGAATACGGGTATTTTATTTTCATACTTTACATATTATAAGATTTTTTCAAAAATTATACGGGGTGTTTCAAAAATATTGGGCCACTGATTAATCACAATCCCACTCGAACCTCTTGACGTAAAAAGTTGAATTTTGTCATAGAGGTTGAATGTATGATGTAAAGGTTTGGTAAAAGGGGATTTTACGACCCTCAAATTTCAAGGGGTGAAAACGCCCGGCCCCTGCAATATTACACTTCTTATTATTTACAAAACGGTTACTTTTTCAAAAAAAAAACTTTGACAAGTGTATTTTATTTTATTATTTACATATTTTTTTATGTATACAGGGTATTATATAAAAATGGATTTTAAGAGGTACTTAAATAAGACGATTTAAGTACCTTTTTCTACCCCTTTCATTTTCGACATACGCGAACGAAGTCGCGAGTACCCGCTAGTAGTTATATATGTAAAATAAGCAATGTACCCTCAATATCCGTTTATAAACATTATATAATTCTTAATATGAGTCACTTTTCTAAATAAAAATAAATATGTATATCCATATATAACCCTTATATTTACTTTTTTATACAGTTTTTGCTACATTTTCCTATTGTTTTTGTAAAGCCAAAATACAACTGTTATTACGTATACGGGGTTATTCACGGTGAGTGTCCTATTAGAAATATTTGGAGAACCAATGAACAGACTATCTTGAACATTTGGCTCTGGCCATAGGTGAACATAAACTTTATAGCAACATCCGTTTTCTAAATGGAAGGCCCTGTATATTACTGAAATTTTGTATTAGCCTGAAATTTCTAAATATTTTTTGTGATGTTTGCTATACCTAAATTCAACTGTTTCTAGAAAATGGCGGATGAAAATTGACATTTTTGATGTGTTAAAGCTCTGTAGCTCCTAAACGACTTAACTTGCAACAAAATAGATTTCAATTTACTATTTTGGTTTTTAGTTTGCTATCTCTTGATACCAATTTTAAATTTGACAGAAGCTGTCAAAATTTGACATTTCCTGTCGAAGTTAAAATGGGTATCAGATGATAGGTAACTAAAAACTAAGATAGGAAAGGGCAATCCATTTTGCTGCAAGTTAAAGTGCATCTCAATTTTTAGGTGCCATTTTCCCAAAGTCAGTTGAATTTAGGCATAGGAAACACCATACAAGAGTTTTTATCATAAAGACATTACAAAAATGCAATAATATACAGGGCATTTCATTAAAAAATAGATATTGCTATCGGTTTGGGTCAAAAGCGGCAAAAAGAGAGTTTATGTTCAATTATGTGTAAAGCCAAGGTTTGAAAGTACTCTGTTTATTGATTCTTCAGATACTTCTAGGTTGACACTCACCGTGAATAACCCTGTGTATATACAAGATACCTTTATCGATCAGATCTAATATACATACGTACATACATACATACATACATGCATACATTAATTCACTTATCAAACCTATTAAAATGAAACCACGGCTGGGTTACCCCAATATAACATTTTTTAAATATTGTTTATATTTGCGAATTTAAATTTAATTTTAATATTTGTATTTTTCGATGTAATTAAAATAACATAAATACAAAACTTTTAAAAGTTCTGTGTTTTTGTAATATTTAAATATTTTCACATATATTTATATTTTGTACTTTCCAGCAATATTTAGACTTCACAATATTGTATTATCATCGGGTTGTGCATGTGTACCAAATCTCGGTTTATTCCGATAGAGGGAACTATATTACCATTATATTTTACGCACCATGTATATGTAAAAGACATTCACGATTGAACATCTAATATTGTATCGTGATCCAGTTTATGTATGTATACCAAATTTCAGTTAATTTCGATAAAAAAAACTGTTTTGTACCACTTTGTATTCTTTACGCACCCTGTATCAGATATTTACGATTTGAAACGATCATATTGCATTGTCACTGAGTTTGTATAAGTGTACCCTATGCAAGACAAGATATTCAACACCATAATTTGTATCGACATCAAGTTTATGTATATACCAAATCTAAGACAATTCCTAAAACGGAAACTTTTTTGAACTTATTAGCAATATTTTGTAAGCACCCGGTATAAGATATTCATGATTGGACAACATATTATTGCATTGTCATCTGGTTTATGTACGCATACTAAATCTCGGTCACTTTCGATAAAGGCTTCAAAATAAGTTGCAAGATTTAACCCAAATATTTTATGAGGCGCCATTTTGTTATGCTACCTTGGATTGGTACCAAAATTTTACCAGTTCGTCTCCATGTCACAGTTAATTTTTCTGCAAAATTTTAAATAAATTGAATAAGTAGTTTTTCAGCAATATTTTTTTAAACATTATACTAGGCCGCCATTTTGTTCCCCTATATGGATTTTTACGAAAATGTAAGCAGGTCATCTCTATATGACTATTAATTTTGGACCAAAATTTGAAATCAATCAGATTCATAGTTCTTTAGCTATGCCGCGAACAGACTGACATACCGACGGATTCGAGAAAATATGTTTTTCGGCATCTAAAAACCGTGAAATGTAAAGATCTGAAAAAATCTCGGAGGGCGCTTTTTTTCACGATTACATACTTTCCTTTAGGAGGAAAGTAATACAAATCCCATGAATTTCAAAAAATAATAATCAATGACTGTACGATATTTTGAAAACATGTTATCGGTTATTGGCTAAAAACGTATTATTTGTTAAAGTATATTTTGCGAGACATACAGTATCTAAGTATTAATAAAAGTACCTACATATATTCATTAGGAATTACTTAATATTTCTAATAATACATTTAAATTCAAAATATGTTTTTACTTTTTTCTGAGATTGTAAGAGATTATTGAACATCATTTTACGTTCATATCTCGCAAACCAACTAACCATAATTTTAGAATATATTTTTATTTGTTTAAAACAGAAATATTAGTGGTAATAAATAATGAAGTCGGCGCCACCACTGTGCGAAATTGGCGGTATCGCCCATACAAAGAATTTCTATTCCAAATGTTTTTTTAACGATTTCAATTGAGATATACTTATCCTACTGATTTAATAAACTCGGTTTTCGAAAAAAGAATCAATAAATTTTACACCTTGGGTCACCGAAAAACAATTCAATCAAATAAAACAAGGAAAAGTTACTTGACACTGCCATATATACAGGAGCTATCCGAACAATTTATACATTTATTCTCTAAATATAACATACAAGTTGCTCATAGGGGGTATAATTTGCTGGATCAACATTACACAAAACTTAAAACAAAACCTTCAAAATTAAAAAAGACAAATATAGTATATCACGTACCTTGCAAGGATTGTGATGGCGTTTATATTGGGCAAACATAACAATATTTACAGTCAAGAATATAAGCCTATAAGTACGACAAAGAAAACCAAACTGCGTTATCAAATCAAAATAATATAAAAAGAAAAGGGAAATTTACGAGTCGATAGAAATAAAAAAATAGGCATGCCATAAATGACAAAAAATATATAGATCTGTTAAATAAAGTGTACTACGACATAATATAACATATTTGTTTAAAAATAATAAAATTTAAATCAGTGTAGTGTACGTGAATCGCTAAAGAGTGAGTTGCAAACAATATGTTGTGGTCGTCTTCTTTGTTATATGTCGAGTAGTTCTTAAAATAAGTGAAATTTGTTCTTTATAAAATATTGTAATAATAATGGATTACTTACGTTTCATGGTGAGACAAAAGAAATAAGAGTTTATTGTAAAATATAGGTATTCTGTTTTAGCTTTTAGGATGAACTTTTTGATAAAGGCAAGAGTGTTCCTGTTACAATAACATTTTTTTTTCAGACCTATACCCAAGAATCATCGAAGTACAATGTGACCGACTACTATAAAGTGGTCAGATTTCTAAGAAATCAATAATAATTATAAAATATAGCCAACAAAAATAAATGATAACGAAAAAAAGTACCTCTTTTGTATAGGGTAACAACAATCAAATATTATCAACGATGACTTAAAAAAAACCCTGCCTTTTGAATTACAGTTATGTCTACATGTCTTTAGTAGTTTTTGGTTCTAATTAAAAAGTAAACACTTTAAAATTCAGTAGGAGATGTTTTGGGAGACCTTTTTAAATGGAGGACGCATATTCAAAAGGGGGTCACTTTAGACTACTGTCATTTCAATCACCAGTAGCAATTTCAATCTGCTGACGAAAAATTTGGGTTACGTTAGGAGTCGACATCGAATAAAAAGAAACAAAAATACGTCTATTTCTTAGAGATTTTTTTCTTACCTCTTAAAAGGGAAGTATTGTAATCGTGAAAAAATCGTCCCGAGATCTTTTTAGATCTTTCCGTTTCAGGATCCCTCGACATGTTTTCTCAATTCCATCGGTTTGTCTCTCATCTGTCTGTTCGCAGAATAACTCAAAAACTACGTACCCGATGACTTAAAATTTTGGTCAAACATTAAGGATCATATGGGGATAACCTGGTAACATTTTGATAAAAATTCAATATGGCAAAACAAAATGGCAGCCTAGTGAAATGTTAAAAAAATATTACTAAAAAACTTCTTATCCAGTTTATTTCAAATTTTGCACAACAATTAAGTTTACGTAGGAATCAACTGGCAATATTTTGGAACGAAGCCAAGATGGTGAAACAGAATGGCGGCTTAATAAAATATTTAAAAATTCAAAATGTTTATAATTAAAATTTTACATATCATTTTGGCGTCCCTAGATAAAAAAAATATGTTTTACCAATTTCATCGGTCGTCGATCGGTTTGCCTAGTTCGCGGCATAGCTTAAAAAATACGTAGCAGATAGACATCTTAACATTTGAGCGTCGATAGATGCCAAAAAATATGTTTTATCAATTTCGTCGGCCCATCTGTCGGTCTGCCTGATCGGCATAGCTTAAAGACTACTTACCCGATTTACCGATTATTAAAAATCCAATATGGCGAAACAAGATGGCGGCCTAGTAAATTGTTAAAAAAAGATGTACCATTTAAAATCGGTGAAAAGCTACATGTAACAAAACTAACCTACACTAAATTCCTTACCCGGAACTTCCCTCGTTATGAATTATTACTTTTTTAAATCGTCGACGTTTCGCCAATTTACTGTTGCATCCTCAGGATACATACATGAAACCCATATTAGTCTTTACCTACTCCATTGGTCCGCAGATATTTCCTAACCCCAAATTAATACAGAAAGAAAAAACCATTTAGAAATTTAATATCTGAGAAATATCTGCGAACCAACGGAGTAGATAAAGTCTGATAATATGGTCATGCAGGATATAAAATGTATATGTGTCCTGATGATACAACAATAAAGTTGCGAAACGTCGACAATATAAAAAAAGACATTTGTCTTTTTTACTGGATCCTAACCCCAAATAATACCACCACTTTAACATAAAAACAAGAGGATCGTTAACGAAAACCATTTAGAAACTTAATATGTGGGAAATATCTGCGGTCCAACGTAGTAGGTAAAGACTGAAAATATGTGTTCATGCAGGATATAGAATCTATATGTGTGTTAAGGATGCAACAATAAAGTTTCGAAACGTCGACAATTAAAAAAAATACTGGTTTATTTTTTACTGGATCTTAATCCCAAATAATATACCACTCTAACAAACATTTTTTAACATTGTTCCGCCATATTGGATTTTTACCAAAATATTTTATTTATAAAATATCTCCATATGACCCTTAATTTTTGGTCAAAATTTGAAGTCAATCGGGTAACTACTATTTAAACTATGTCGCGAACTGACACACAGACCGATAAACGGACCCACGGAATTGACAAAACATGTTTTTTGGCCTCTAGGGATGCTAAAACGTGAAGATATGTAAATCCTGAGAGGGTTATTTTCTTTACGATTACAAAAATTTTATTTGGCCGCAATTTTGTTCCGCCATCTCGAATTAGTAAACAGATTTATAGTTATGCCCTATACCACAATTAGTTACGGCACACAATTTGAAATCAATCTATTAAGTAGTTCTTTCCAGCTCCATTTTTAAATAGTTTATTATACCGCCATTTTGTTCCAGGATCTTGGATTCGTACCAAAATTTTACAAGTTGATTCCAACATAATATTTAATGTTTATGCAAAATTTGAAATAAATTGGATAAGCAGTTTTTTCATATTTTTTTTAAGATTTCACTACGCCGCCATATGTTTCGGCATTTTGGATTTCTACCAAAATATTACCAGGTCATACCCATATGACCCTTAATTTTTGATAAAAATTTGAAGGCAATCGGGTAAGTAGTCTTTAAGCTATGCCGCGAATTGACAAACAGACAGAGAGACATACCGACAGACGGACAATTGATAAAACATATTTTTTTGGCATCTAGGAACGCTAAAATGTAAAAACGTGTAAAACCTAAGAGGGTGATTTTTTCATAATTACATACTTTTTATTAGGTCGCCATTTTGTTCGGCCACCTTGAATTAGTACCAGAATTTTACTAGTTGATACCTATCTCAGAATTAGTTATGACACACAATTTCAAATCAAACCATTAAGTACTTTTTCAGGCTGAATTTTTAATTAAATTATTAAGTCGCCATTTTATACCACCATCTTGGATTCGTACCAAAATATTACCAGATGATTCCAATGTAATACTTGATGTTTGAAATTTGGGATACATTGGATGAGTAATTTTTAATAATATTTTTATTAAGATTTCCCTAGGCCGATATTTTGTTTCGCCATATTAGATTTTTACCAAAATGTTACCAGGTCATCTCCATATGACCCTTAATTTTTGGTCAACATTTGAAGTCAATCGGGTAAGTAGTATTCAAGCTATATCGCGAACTGACACACAGACCGACAAACGGACCGACGGAATTGATAAAACATATTTTTTGGCATCTAGCGATGCTAAAATGTAAAGACGTGTAAAACCTGAGAGGGTGATTTTTCACGATTACAAACATTTTATTTGGCCGCTATGTTGTTCGACCATCTTGAATTAGAACCACTATTTTACTAGTTGATCCCTATACCACAATTAGTTATGGCACACAATTTAAAATTAAATCATTAAGCAGTTTTTTCAGGTCGAATTTTTAAATATTTTATTATGCCGCCATTTTGTTCCGCCATCTTAGATTCGTACTAAAATTTTACCACTTGATTTCAACATAATACGTGATGTTTTTGTAAAATTTGAGATAAATTGGATGAGTTTTTTTTAATAATAATTTTTTACGCCTTCACTAGGCCGCCATTTTGTTTCGCCATATTAGATTTTTACGACAATGTTACCAGGTCATCCCCATATGACCCTTAATTTTTGACCAAAATTTGAAGTCAATCGGATAAGTAGTTTTTTAGCTACACCGCGAACAGCCAGACAGACAGACCGACGGAATTGAGAAGACATGTTTTTCGTTATCTAGGGACCCTGAAACGTGAAGATCAGAAAAAATCTCGGAGAGTGATTTTTTCACGACTATAATAATTCCCTTTTACGACGAAAGTAAAAAGCTCAGTGCATCATTAGAAACTTCTTAAAATCACGTAAAACAATACAAAATATACATAAAGATATCAAGAAATAAATACAAAATAATGTAAAAATAAGATTAGCCCATAATAAGTGTCCAAAATGGTCACCATGTTGATCTATGCAAGCACCTAAGCGATTTTCAAATGAAATAGCAACGTTTCTCAATGTGGTAAACCTATACTTTTAACTGCGTCGCGGATTCTCTCTTCCATGATCTGTTTCGTAGATGATGGTGTTTTAAATACTTGGCTTTTGACAAAACCCCATAAAAAAATCCATTTTTGTTAGACCAGCTGACCTAGGCGGCCACGTCATCGGCCCTCGTCATACAATTAATCTTCATTGTTTAAAAAACCGATGATATTAGCGATGTAATGGACTGGAGCACCGTCATGCAAATACCAGATTATTTGTCTTGCATTATTAGGAATATGGTTTAATAACGGTCTTAATTCTTTGCGTAAAAACTGAGGGTAACGTTGCGCAGTAAGTCTCCTTCGGAAAAAATATAGTCCATTCAAAAATTACCCACTATATACCACCTCAAAGATTTAGACCATCTATTCTAACTATGTGTACGAATGAAATGTGAAATCTCAGTAGAATAATTATATCTGTTAACATTACCATTGGCTTTATGACATTACCGTTTTTGTAAAATGTGGCCTCATCGGTAAGTATCACGCCTGCCTAATCTGCATCATTAGTTCTTGTAAAAGCCGATGTGGTATGGTAAAAATTTATTTTTATATAAACTTCTTAAAATAAATCTTTTAAATTCCGGCCAGTTCCTTGTTCTGTATTAAAATTGGTTTGTTACGGTCGTTTTTCTTGTACTCAACATTTCCCGTTTCCTCTAATACCTGCACAAACTTTCAATTGCTTTTTTACGTGGAAACCTCTATACCTCAAGATACCTTTGGTAGGTGATTCCTGATTCTATCAGGATGCCTTTGGTGGGTAACTAAGAAGTTACTTGCCCTAATATGTAAATCATATCAATTAGTTATTTTTCATTCTGGAATTTAACTAACTTAAAACTAAATTCTTAACGCCGTATTAAATTGAAACGACGCTTGCCAAACACTTTATATGACAAACAACCAACAATGTTACCCTCTTTTGTTTTACTGTCATGGCTAACTTGCATTTCAGATCAATTTATAAAATTTTAGATTTTTGAACAATATTAAGGGTATCAAAATAACCCTACAGTATAAGGGTGTTCCATTTAATTTTTGTTAAGAAATTTCATGATTTTAAATTTGCTTCACCCTATATAAAATGCTTGAAGTGGGCTTAACAATAATATACTGCGTGAGCTTGGATTTTTGTAACATATGGACAATTTTTTATTTGTGATTTAAGGCGAAAAAGTGATTGTTCATAAAAAGTTTTGCTTATCTGAAAAATAAGATTGATTTAAAAAAAGTCATTATATATGCAGGGTACGAAATAAATACAAAAATTGAAGATTCAAAAATAAAAATAATTAAATTTTAACTTTTGAGACAGTTAAATTATATAGTCTTAGTTTTTGAGAAAATTAATGGGAATAAAATAAAATAAAATAATAGTGTTCGGTTTAAAATAATATACGTTTGCTCAGCCATACTTTTTGTGACACCCTGTAGAAGGAACGATATTTTCAAAGTATGTATACATCTATATCCTACCACTTTTATATTAACTTTTTTTTCTAAATTTAATAATAAGGGAGATATAGGACTATGTTAATTTTTAACTTGTGAACACCTTAAGGAAATATATAGAACGCTTCATCATAAAAAGTGATACTGATGAATTTGTTGAATAATCCTGTACATATTTTATTTTCAAAAAGTTATCTCTTAGATAAAAATCCCAGTGCATTATTATGTTCTGAAATTAAAACAATTACTTGAACTTGTTTAAACTTTAAACGTAAGATAGTTAATCAAAATTAGTGACTAACAAAAAAAAATAATTGCAAAAGTATTTTACCTATTTTCAGGCTGAAACACCATACTGGTAGAAGGCGTATTATATAATTTAGCCATTCCGTCTGGAGTCTTCTTTTTTCCCAACAAGCATTTGCACATCGCTTTGAATTGTTGAGCGGGAGTTAAATGTGGTTGACCACATGCCTTAATTTCAGGTTCTCTTGATGAAAACGATGCTCTTTTTGGTTTACAATGCATATGTTTGTCTTTTGTGGGAAGTTCCTCTTCGAAAACGTTCCTAAAATATAAAGTATAAATAAATTTCATCAATTTGTGGCAAGAAAAGAGCTAAACACCGAAATACTGATTAAGAAATCATGGTTCTAGACCATGTCAAATTGGAATTACTTTCCTATGTTTATTGAGGCATCTTCAGGGATCTTTACAGAACACTAAATCTTTTTATCTCGACATGACCGCGTAATATCTCGTACTATTACCCGTTAGAATGTCCCTAATTGTATTCTTTTAAATTCGTAATGTTCATTTTAGGTAAGGAAAACTGTATTTTAAACGTGTTCGGGATCCATCTCGAATTGATAAAATTAGTTTGCTTTTGCTAAAGTTGTAAAATACTGGTTTCTGCCTAACTTGTCTAGGATGTCAGATACACTATGGAGGGGATCAATCATCGTTAGTGTGTTCATTAAGTCATATAGTCAATAACAAGCCGCTATTTACGTTTTCCCAAAGTATGTAACTATTCAGATGGAGCTGGGCCGAATTTTAGAAAATACCTTATTGTTTAACTTCTGCTCTATGCATTTTTGTGATAATTTTAAGGTGTCTTCTGACATAAAGTCTTGCTTAAAGTACGTACGTAGCTTTTAACTTATCAAATGGAATCAAGCGATAAGAGACAATTTTTATTAGTACTTAATTTAGGAAAACCCTATCATATAAATGTTTGATGAATGTGCACATTTATATAGATTTCATTTTTCCTCGTACAATAATACAAAACATGTGATTTAAAGAAAAAGAAAAGAAAAAGTTTTTAAATTCGAATCATTAACAACGAAAATATCGGATTCTGACATTAACGGTATTAACAGTTGATGCAATATAACCAGTATATTTCTACAATTTGTTGTGTACTCAGAGATATAGTTATAATTTGGATTTTTTGTTAGGTTTATTTTTATTAGAATTTAGTCAAAAAATGTTTTTAATTTTCACGCCTTTATATTAATGGTCATGGTAATTTTGCATTTTCGTCATAATTTTTATTAGGGGTTTATGGGTTAATAATTTGTGAAGCGTATAGTTCCTCGGATGTAAATTTGGATTTGGGTTTATTATGTAACACCGTGTTACCGGAACTAGTGTCCATGAGGTAACTTTGTTTAGACCATTTTGTCCTTAGTTTCTAATAATTGCATTTGATTCTGGGAATGCAGAAGGTCAACTTGGGGGTTACCTGTTATTGGTAACCTAATTTATGACAGCCGTGTCTGTTAAAATTTTTGAAAAGGGGGATATTAGCCTCTTCATCATTATTAGACCTAACATTTTTATTAGGGTTTGATGGGTTAATAATTTGAGGGGCATATAGTTCCCCGGATGTAGATTTGGATTTTGGTTTATTATATAACACCGTGTTACCGAAACTAGTATCCATGAGGTAACGTTGTGTAAATCATTTTATCATTGGTTTCTAATGATTGCACTTCATTCAGGGAATAAAGAAGGTTGACTTGGGGGTTTTCTACAATTGGCAAATGGGAATCTGACATTGTTGGTCTGGTTTGGATCACCAGAATCTCAGTGGAAAATTATTTGTTGTTGCGTTGATTGAAACTGTCTAGGATATGATTGAAGTTGGCAAATTAATTTGTGGTAGCATAGATCTAGGTAAAAGTGAAAATTTTTGTTGATGGTAAGAGTTTTTATTTCTTATATTAGGTAAGCCTGTGTTATAGTGGGTTTTGAAACTAGCTGTTTGTTGTGTAATTTTTGTCTGAATTTTAAAAAGAAGCCTCTTCCACGGGTTAAGTTGCTATCTAGATCCGATTTTATTGGCTGCCTTACCGCGAATTTTACTTAATATCATAGCTAAAAGTATAACAATAATAGAGTCGTCAAGCTTTGTGGAATATTGAAAAATAATTTTAAAAGTTTTCACATGAACGTACAAAGCTTTGAAGCAATTTAGTGTCAGTCAAAGAGAGAAATAATATCAGCTTGGTATCTGATAAGCGGGATATCCCGACTGATGTTATCTATAAGTCTAGATGTGCCAAGAACTAAATTATTTTTAAGTACTCTCGAATATGTTTGTCGTTCGTCCTTACACTTAGTTGAGACAAGGTAGTGATTGGGTCATAAATGTCAGGCATAAATTTAAAAAGAATTACAAAAAATAAAATACCTCAAACTATAGCTAAGAAAAATGAAAAAGTGTAAAGCAAATGAGCATGGTTTTCTTGTTAGCTGCTTTTTAAAAAGTTACTGCCTAAATGATCCGAATTGAGTTGTCCCAGACAGTGACGTACCCGCCGGGGTTCCGATGATTCTAAGAATTTCTAACTGAAAATTTAAAAAACCATTAACATCACCACATGATTAAATTCATGGTATTTAATATGTGATAAATTCTTAAAAAAATATAAACACAATTTATTGCTAAGTGCTCCTGCTTTAGAGAGGGTGATACAAGAATTGCGTTTACGATTGGTAAGTTAAGTTTAATAAAGAATATATTGTGTTTTTTATTAGCCCCACTCATCTATATTATGTAGGTAATGTAGGTAAATTGTATGTATGTCTGGTTTAAATCTTCTAATGGAATTTTTGGCCCACTTTCATCTAACTTAACAATATGTTACGAATTCATTTATCCTAAAAAACATGCTTATGTAATAAGTTCTTAGGAAAATATACAATTAGTCAGCGTTCTTTTTCTTCCTTTAGTAGTCTTCCAAGTTAGTAACTACTGGTCGTAAAGCATTTGGCCTTTCTTCTCTCTTTTGAAAGGTATGTCCAGCTTGGAATCTGGTTGGAAGCTATATGATTACTGATTTTCGGACTTATTCTCTATCGCGGCTTCAGATGATCGATGTGGCGTAGGGTTTAATCGAAAAATAAAGGAACGTCTCTCGCAATTTCATACGGGGCTAAAGGTATTTTTTATATTTTAAAATTAAAATGCTGTACGAGAGGGTGAGAAATTAAAATATAATAGTTTGTGGTTGCAATAAAAGAGGACCTTTGTTCCTAAAAAAAAAAGTTTTTTCTTTTTTGCAGTCTCAAAACTGAGATACAAAAAACTATAAAATAAATTTTCCCTCACTAGTAATCCAAACATCTACAGAATGACGATTCTTGGCTATAGTTGTCCCTAAATTCCCAATTAGTATGAACAATAACACTTAACCTGGGCACACTGTTAAAACAGCAAACTATTGCTCCTGTATGTGAGATGTGAGAAAAGTGATCTATCCAAAACCAAGCAGAATTGATTTACGATGATTTTATAGGTAAATTATAGCGTTTTTTTTTAACTGTTTGTTAATGGTACAATAAAAATATTGACAAATTTTGAATTGTGGCTGTCTTATCCAAATGCAGCGACATAAAAACACTCTACTATTTATTTCTTGAAATGTTTTCAACTTTTTGACTTTTTTCATTTGGAGTCGGATGTCAGACAAAATATCAGATTGGCGCTCTCCGCAGCGAAAACTGGTAAGTCAATCTATTAATAACATGTAAGAACCACTTATAAGAGGACTTTCTCCGTTTATGCTATTAGTAATATGTGATTCATATACAAGAAAGTTACCAACGTAATTGTAATGAAAATCAGTATAAGCAGGTGACTTTAGGTGTAAGAAAACACACAATTTTGAATGTAATCCTGTTTTAATTAACAGACTTCGTTTTTGGTTATATTAGGTTAGACATTTTATGGTTTTGCCTGAAAAGACGAATTCTATCAAATCAGGCGTGCCGTGACATCAAAATTGGGAATATAATCGAGTATCGTGCACTAAAGTTAAAAACAGTGTCAGCCAAAATATTCCCCTGCAAAGTCACTCGCCGCTAAGGGCGTCGCCAGCCAATGACATAGGGATGGGGGGGAGCAGATAAAAAGATTGGGAATGGGGCCTGGGAAAATATAACCTATGTATGTAGATACGAATACGCTGAGTAAATTTTTTTAAAGAAATGTTTTTATTTTTTTAAATGGAAATTTAAAAAAAAGTTAACGAAACACCAATCAAATTAATTTAAACATAACTTTCTACGATTCTTACCAAATTCGTCAATCACTTTTTTAATAAACTCCTCCAAGTTCTTAAAAATGTGATTTCTGTGCACACTCATCATTGGAAGGCCATTTCGGCCATAGTGCATCTCAGCCAGGTTTTAATCCTTCTTAAGCTGCTAATTGATCGCTCAACAGTACACGCTGTGCAAGGTAAAGTGATTAAAATTATTAAAGCTCTTCACGTTTCAGGAAAAAAAATGTCAGCCTCTTTTAAGACATCTACAACACTTAGTTTTGTTGACTCACGTTTATCCTGCCATAATTTTTGCCAAATTTCGATTTCATTTTTAATATTGGGTAAATCGTAGAAGTGGGCGAATGCTTTGCGAGCTTCTATGAAGTTTCCTAGTGACATAGTTTGACATTTGAGCCGGATGTAATTTCGATAACGCAAATGCCGGAGTGTTTTCTTCTGAAAAGCGAACTTCAAGAGAATTATAGAGTCCAAATAAGGTATTATTAAAGACCTCCGCCCGAATTCTGAGGGGAATCCTGCCGGGTGGTTGCTTCGATGTTGTTGTCACCCAATAATACGGAGTACTGACTTCATGTCCCCCTCTAGTCCAAATTTTTCTGCAACGATAGTAGCCTCACTTATAATTTCATCTGTGACTTCTTCGGGATTGTCACGGTGGATTTTTATTAGTTGCAAAATGCGATTAATGTGCTGGGATGCCTTAACACCATCCAAAGCTACGGATCGAAACACATTTACTATTAATTCCATCATAGCTGAGGATTTGGCAGAATAAGCTTGAGAATACACGAAACTATAGAATCTGCCGCATGGAGCTGATATGCATTTTTCTAGTCGCACTATTTCCTTCCCGTAACAAGGTTTCTAAGGCCTCCAATATAACAAGTAAATTCTCTTTAAACACTCTGATGCTCTTGGGTTTCTCGCTCCATCTTGTTTCGCAAAGCCTAGAAATAATGGTATCAACTTTCTATCTCTGTGGGGGGAGACAATAGCTCTCCCCTGCCCCCCCTGGTGACGCCCTTGCTCACCGTATTACTAGTAATATTGGGATTAGAGATGTAAAACTCAGGAAATACCCAAAAAAACTCAATTTTTCCGTAATTTTTAAACAGATGTTCGAAATTTTGGAAAAGACAACGACATTTCGCATTACAATTGACGTGTGGATGTTAAATTCATTTAAATCTAAAAATTCTCACCTAAAATTAACCTACATATTTTAAATGTTTTCTTTAATGAACATACCCCTGAGAGGGGCAAAAATCAAAGGTCCGTGTATCTTTTGATAGAATAGGAATTCATTTAATTAAAAATGTAGATCTTTCTCTACTAAATACTTGGTAACTGATAATATAAGCTTAATAAAGTAATAAAACATTAAATATTGGAAACAAAAATTATATCTGTGCGGCCGTTGAGAGGTAAGAAAACTAATCTTTTATGTGATTTAAACATTCAGGTTAAGTATCGTGAGAGTGATTTACTTCCTACTTTTACGCGCTTGTCTTATCAAACAAATATTAGGAAAACTAATTCCATACTTCGAGCCTTACTAAGAGAATCAGTTCCTCAAACCAGAAAACAACTAGCCGAGGCAAAGAAAGACCTTTTAAAGTTACACCTTAAATTAATTAACAGTATTCACCCTTAATTGTAGAATCGCATAGAAACGTTAGCATTTTGGCGAGCAGAATCAAGCTGTCAGCTTGATGAACTTTCGGAAAATTACGACAATCTCCTAAAAAGGTCAAGTCAGCCACAAGTCTCATCAGTAGACGTCGATAAAGTAGTGCACAATAAATCGAGATAAGAATCTCAGAAAGTGAAAAATCTCTACTAAGCATGGGTTTTAATTTTGCGATATCTCCTAAGGAAATCCCTAAAGAAGAAATAATAGCTAGAGTGGAAGCTGTTCTTGACTCCTCTGATGAAACAAAAGCAGACGAGATTCAACAAGAAGTGGCAAAAATTGTATGGGTTATGTGGATGATATTTTTATTATATAGAAACTTTGTCATACAGAACTCAAAAATTATCTGACTCACGTAAATTTAATACATCCCAGAATACAATTATTCTAGACTTAGAGGAAAATAACAGACTTTCATTTTTAGATGTCCTGGTCACGAAACTGCATAATGGACATTTCGAATACACCGTGTATAGAAAACCAACACATACCGACAGATTTTTAAATGCAAGATCACATCATCACCCAGCACAAATTCAAGCTGTGGCCAATATTCTAATATCTAAATCCTTCCTATTAACTGAAACACAGACAAGACAAAACGAACTTAATATAATATCGGGTGCTCTAAAGAAAAATGGCTACACAAATCGCGCTATGGAGAAAGCTTATGAACCAGGAAGACAGCCAGTATTCTTACCATATGTAAAGGGCACAACAGACAGAATAGGAAGGATTCTTAGAAAACAAAACATACAACATTACAAAAACTACAGAGTATACACCATTCCGTGCCAGGACTGTGAAAAGCTGTACGTGGGACAAACTAACAGGCGAACATCAGTAAGAGTAGAAGAGCAAAAACTTAGCATCAGAAACAAACATACAACCTCGGCCCTATTCCTACATCATCAGAAATCCTGCCACAAAATAAATTTCGATGGGTGTAGGGAGATTGCCAATATAGACCACTATAAAACCAGAATAATCCGAGAAGCCATAGAAATAGAAAAACATGATTTGACGATTAAAAAAAGGGACGAATCATTAAAACTACCAACAGTATGGAAGACAATAATTGACAAATTTAAAATCACAAAAAATCAAGCGCAACTAGCGCAACAACGACAGCAATATTCGGACAACATAGATAACGGCCAACCGCCGCGCCGCTCAGATATAACTTTGGGTCCCGGGTGGGGGTATAAAAGGAGGTTTTGCAGTCACTAATACTACATTGTCTATTCTGACGCGAGAAAGAAAGCTTCGTTTGCAAAACCGTTCTTTTTAAAACGACAGTAGTGAACACATTCACCCGGAATGAACACACATTGTATTTTTCCATCCGTGAAGGAATAAGAATCAACATATATATATATATATATATATATATATATATATATATATATATATATATATATATATATATATATATATATATATATATATATATATATATATATATATATATATATATATATATATATATATATATATATATATATATATATATATATATATATATATATATATATATATATATATATATATATATATATATATATATATATATATATATATATATATATATATATGTATATGTATATATATATATATATATATATATATATATATATATATATATATGTTATATCACTCGATTTAAAATTCACTTTTTAAAAAATATTTTTATTTACAAAATCAAAAATTAAACTAACAGTATAGAAGCTTAAAAACGAATCATGATTTTATTTACAATTTACACTATTTATATGAAACACGAATGCTGCGTCAGTGGGAACTTGCTTGCTGGGCAGATTCTGCTAACGAGGCGTCTCGGTACTCGCCGTCTCCTTGAGATAACCGACATCTGATATGGTGGGAACCAAGGGCATCGTACTTGAAGGTGACATTGCTCGTGAGAAAGGATATAACAACTCTCCCATTAAGATGAAAGTTGACGCGTGGTTACAACTTTCAGGTCCTCTGCTTATTGAGGTTGAGTTCAATCTCTTCACTTTCTTCAATCGGGTCGCCAAGGCGGATGCTCGGTCTCCTTCTGGGAATTATTCTTCTCCATTGTATAACGTTAGATCCTCTTTTAGGTGGAGAGGGTGGATTGTCATCGTTGCTAGTGGCTACTCCAATCTTGATGTTACGTGTTCGTCTTCGACATTTGCAAAAGATGTATAAGGCAATCAGTACGATAATGAGTGTTATTGTAAGGATCGTGAACCAACTTATGTGTTTTTTCACGAACGATTGATTTACCAATTGATCCAGCTGATCGGCATACTGATTTAGCTTGTGCTGGGCTATATTCAGGTCCTCTACATCTATTTTGTTTAGCTTCAGAGGCTTCAAATCTGGTAAGTGAATATTCTCTGGCATATGGTTACAGCAGTCAAAAGAGATGTTGACTGGGTGGTAATTGTAGGTTACGTTGTCGTGAACATCAACTGATTTCTAGACACGAACTCTTGTACTCCCGACGAAGGCACTACACTCGGGTTGAAGTTTCATCAAAGTATTTGTGTTGATGATCTGAGTCTCTATATCTCCGGATCCACATTTTATTGTGACGGGCAAAGGGTCTGCAACAGCTATCAACCATAAATTCTGGCTGATTTCTTGAATGTTATAGTCTTTGGCAAGAATGACTTAAACTTGGCATGTGCTGGGTAGATGATCAAGTCTCTTCAGAAGCTGAGCCTCGCAGACTGCATCAGTATCAATTGGGTATGGCAGGATGTTGGGACAGATGAACATACGGTTGCCTAGTGGTTTGCAGGACTTCATATTGCGGATGGTTGTATAAAGTAAAGAATCATCATTTCGCGCAATTAGTTTATTAGTTATTGACAAAATGTGATGAAGGCCTGTTCGATTATACAGAATCGGTATAGGATATAAGTGATAGGGAGTGTATTTTTCAGGTTCGACTAAAGGTATTTCTAGTACAAAAATTATTCTAGTATCTAATTGATATGCCTTTACGCTTGAATAATATATCGGCAAGGGAAGATTATTCTTCTGTAATGACTGCGATATATTCTTTAATGAGTCTACTAAATCATATGGAGTGATGATTGAACTGTGCAAAATTTTTAAACGTGCAAATGTAACAGCGTTTATAGCATCATTCAAAGTATTTTCGATAAATGAATAGCTTTCTGTTAGTGATTCGCACAAGTCTAGGATATCGAGTTGTGATTGATAAAATTTGAGATGATCGGAAATATCCATAATTGATTCGCGAATTTCTTTAATATCATTATTAAAGGTTTCCTCGTCAATTTGAAGTTTTTGAATGGTTTCGTTAAAGCTTTTGATAACAGAGGTAGTTACAGATATTTGATTTTTCAAAAGATTTTCTATTTGGTATTCATCGTGGGTTAACTTTTCGATGTACTCGTTGAAATATTCACCATCGGAGGCGTCAAGATTGCCAGTTATTGATTTCCAAATTGTTCCAATACCATTAAGAATACCACGTTTTTCTCTAAAAATGTACTTTTTAGTGTCGGCCATTATTTCAGTGTACTTTTGGTTAACGGCGTTTGATATTTGTTTAAGGAGACTAACATGAGTTTGAACTTGCGGCTTAAAGGCTTTCATTCGCGGTACGTCTTCGTCTATAGTGTTTAATAAGCTTTCTAATATTTTGTCATTATTACTAATTGTTTCTTTGATTGGTCCGAGGTCTTTGTAAACAAGGAGGGTCCATTTATCATTTGAGATTGTTACGGTCGCTTCTTCATGAAAGAAAATTCATAAGGTGTTGTTTATTGGTGTTAGAGTGTAATAGGACTGAGTGGCTGTTGAAAGTGCCAAGAACCTAGAAGAGAAAAATTACTCATAGTATGGTTTTAGTCTGTCAAAATTTATTTTAGATTTTTGTTTAGATTCGGGGTTTATCAGAATTGCTGAATTTTGTAAAATTTCGATTATTTCGAATGGACCGTTAAATTTATTTTGGCTCTTGTCCTTGATTTGTGATTCTTTAATGTATACCTTATCTCCTACATTATATTCATAGGGGTGAGCAGAAACATTTTGGTCGAAGCGCTCTTTGGCTTTCTCTTTTTGTTGACATGTTCTGGCTCGGGCTGTTTTATAAAGATATTGCATGCGATTGTTTAGATCTTGCATATATTTGGAAATAAGACGTTTTTCATTATATAGGATTTCGGGTGGTCTAGATGAGGTGTGTCCAAAAATAAGTTCGTAAGGCGTGAAACCGTGCGTTTTGTTTTTGGTATTGTTATAACATATAGTTGCATAAGGAAGAACATTAAACGGGTGTTCGTCAGAGTTTTCAGTTTGATTAGCTCGTATCATTTCACTAAGCGTCACGTGAAATCTCTCAACAGAGCCGTTTGATTGAGGGTGTCCTAAGCTAGAGAAAGTTAGTTTGATATCGTAAAGCTCACAGAGGTCATTCATTAAGGTGTTTTTGAATTCTCGGCCATAATCACAATGTATACGTAACGGAGTTCCGTAATGTTGAAAAAATACAAGAAGTGTATTAACGACAGATTTTGCTGTCTTATCCTCTATAGGGTAAGCTTGTGTAAATTTTGTTAGTTCGTCACGTACTGTTAGGGCGTAATTTCGAGTTGGGTATTCAAATATGTCTATGTTTATTCTTTCAAAAGGTGTTTTGGGCGTTTCTGTTATGACTAGGGGACTGCTTAGATTTCTACGACAGATTTTTACTTTTTGGCAAGTTTCGCAACTTTTAATAAAGTTTTCTATAGCTTTTATTATGCCTGGCCAATTGTATTTTTCTTTTATGCGTCTTAACGTCTCGTTAATTCCGCGATGGTAATGATCTAAGATCTGAGGTATTTCGTCTTCATTAGGGGTTGTTGTGATGTTTTGGCAGATACTTAATTTTATATTTTTGTCTGCAAAAATATACGAAAATATTTCAAGGATAGGAAGTTCGAGTGTGTTTTGAACGAAATAGGTACAAGAGATGTCAAGTTCGTCTTGACCGGTATAGAGAATGTAAAAGAGAAGTTGTGTGACAGTTTCTGGGTTAAACGGGAGAGGAATAATGAAATATTTACGATTTTTTGTTGATTTACTGGAGAAAATATTTATTTGTTTTGGATTAAATTCCATGTTTTCCTCGAAAATATCGTCAAGAATCTTATGATGTAGTTCTTCTAATTTATTTTGTCGAAAGAATGTTATAATATTTTTGTGTGATTTATCCAACAGCTGGTCGTTGGTTGTTTCGATTTTAGAATGATCGATCAGGGATCTGGTTTCGTAAAGACTTACGAATTTATTGTATTCTTCGGCTATTACATCGTCGTCATAGGTTTTAGGTTCTTCGATAGCTTCTTCGGAATCTGCCTCATTTGATGCAAAAACAGATATTTTTGTTTGAAGCTTTGCGCATTCTTGGAAATGATTTACTTTTATTCGAGATAAGGCATCAGCGTTTTTATTAATTTTTCCCGGTTTATAAACAATTTCGTACTGATATTCTCCTAGTTTTAGCCGCCATCGTGCTAACCTACTACCTGGGTCTTTAATAGAAAGTAACCAAGTAAGGGGACGATGATCTGTGACTAGAATGAACTTTCTCCCAAATAAATATGGACGGAAATATTTCACGGCCCATACAATTGCAAGTAGTTCTCTCTCTATTGTCGAGTAATTGGTTTCGGCTTTACATAATGTTCTTGAGGCATAACCAATGGGTAAGTCTTTGCCAATGGGACCTTGGGAAAGTACAGCGCCTATCGCAAATGCTCTTCCATCCGTTGTTAGTAGGAAAGGCTCATCGAAATTTGGATAGATGAGAATTGGGTCAGAAGTCAGTAATTGTTTTAGTTCGTCGAAAGCTTGACGACAATCTTAGTCGAAATCAAATTTGATATCTTTTTTCAACAGTCTGGTAAGGGGCTTTGATATTTTCGCAAAGTTTGGAATAAACCTACGATAATAACCAGCTAAACCCAAAAAGGATTTTATGTCTTTTGAATTTTTTGGTTCTGGAAATTTCTGTATACAATCGATTTTAGTGGGATTAGGTTTAACTCCGTCCTGAGTAATTAGGTGACCAAGGTATGCTACCTCTTTTCTCAGGAACTCACATTTGTCAGGCTGTATTTTGAGGTTTGCTTTTCGAAGACGTTTAAAAACTTCGCGTAAACGTGTGATGTGGTCATGGATTGTGGGTGAATACACAATGATGTCGTCCATATAGACGAGACAACGTTCATTGAGATGCCTAGAAGGATGTTGTCCATTACTCTCTGGAAAGTGGACGGGGCGTTTTTAAGACCAAAGGGCATTCTTATAAATTCGTAGTGTCCCTTCTCGACAGAGAAAGCAGTTTTTGGAATATCTTTAGGGTCTATCTCGATCTGGTGAAATCCTGAATTGATTGTAATTGAGTAGCGAATGAGAAGAAAAAGGATCGATTTCGATATCTGAAAAATTAACGGTTTTCGGGATGGCATTTGCATTAACCACAGAAGTTAGAAATTCGTCTTTTTCATTGACATGGACAATTGCATTTGGAATGTGAACTTTTTCGATTTCCTGCCTAGATAGGATAGCATCGGTGTTGACTAAATCACAACGTAATTTAAAAATTTGTTCGGTCCTACCTTCAATCTTAATTTCGTTAGAGTAGTTTACGTTAATTGTTTTTTTATTTTTTTGTTCAAGGTTTTCTTCTGCCTTAAACAGTGGTAAAGTTTTAAAATTTGTAACAAGTTGTTTATTTTTTAAGTCGATGGTGCATTCATAGTGTTCTAAAAAGTCGGGTCCTAGAATACCATCTAAATCGTATATGTAAACTTTATGTGGGTTTCCGGCTTGAAAAGGAACTAGGGTTGATTCGGTGATAAGAAGTTTTTGGTCTGTGATGCCTTGAATCGTAACGTTTTCGGGAAAACGTTGGGGAAATTGTTTTACTGTGTTTTCTTTCAATATCGTAATTCCTGCTCCGGAATCTATAAGTAGTTTAAAAGTGTTAGATGTGTCTTTTATATAATATAGATTTTTCGGGTTAACAGCAAGAAGGGGATTTAAAGAAAATGTTGTTCTGGGAAATTCAATGACGGGTTTGGTTTGGTCGTCCAAATTCAGGATTTGTATTTGATTTTGGATTTCCGTCACGGCATCGGTATTTGAAATCTGTCGAATGGGCGGATGGTTTTGATTCGAAGTGGGAAGAAAATCCTGATATTCATCGTAATTCGTTTTATCTTGTTGGTCAATATTTTCAACATTTTGATATTCGTAATCGGGGTTATCTTCATACATTCCTGCATATTGGTTACAATACTCGTCATATTGGGGTTCGGAATAGCTATCGTTGGAATATTGGTAATTGTCGAAATTGACAACATGAGCACGATGCTGGGGATTATTTTGTATTACTGAAGGACGTTGGAAATTGTTAAATGGTGTTTGACGTTGGAAATTGTTTTGGTTTGATTGGTTATGGGGTGTGTACTGCGGTCTTGGCTGACCGTTGTTTGGTCTATTCGACTGAAAGGAGGTGCTTGATTGAAAAGAATTTGATTGTTGATTGGTATTAGGCCTTTGGAAATTGCCAAAATTCTGGGAAGTATAACCATTAGGACGTTGTTGCGATCTACATTCATTTGCTAAGTGACCATTGCGATCACAGCTATGATTTAAGGGATTGTACATTAGGTCTTTTATTAGTTTGAATAATAGGTCTAGCAGGCGGATTGGGTCTAGAAGATTTTTGGGATTCGAAATATGATAGTTGGAGCTCGCGTCTTATCCGAATTTGTGCTTCCAAAAGATTAGGTGGATTTCCTGCACGTATTATATGGCCAATTCGGGGTTCCAAGCCAGTAAGTAGGCTATTTAGAGACATGGATTCGATTAATGTTATTTGGGCTGCCTTTTGACTGGGTGCGAGTATGGATTTTTGTATGTTGGCATGCATTTTGGCATTTAGGACTTGAAGTCTGTTAAGGAAAGTCAAAGGAGATTCGTTTGGTAGTTGTCTCATTCTTTGTAAGTCCTGAATAAGAGAAGATAGATCTCGCGTATCTCCGAAGTGAGAATTAAGTAATTGCTTTATCTCTAGAAAAGAAAGTGGATTTCGGGAGCTTATCAGCTGCGCTGCTCTCCCTCGCAACCTATTTTTTATGTGAATCACTAAAAGATCTTTTTGGTTACCCGTAGACATATCATATGCACGTTCGCAGGCATTTAGGAAGGTTTGTAAAAATATTTGATCACTTTCGAATTCGGGGATAATAGAAAAAATCTCGGAAAGTTTATAAGGTTCGATTACTGCTACCGCTGCTCCTGCAGTTATTCTTTCATTTTCCGTCATATTTGCTCAATATATCAACACAATAAACACTAGCACAATATAATATAAAAAGGATATAAAACACAAAATATTTTACGAAATTTTATGTTGATAGACAGTACATAAAGTAGTATGCCAACCAACGTAAAATAAACAGTTCTTATTAACTAGTTAGTGTAATTAAATTAAAACTGTGTAATATTTCTTGTTATAATAAAAATACAAATGTAATCGGGAGATCAGTTAGCAGAATAACTGGTCAAAATAATTCCAAAAAATATCTTAAAATTAATCAATTAACAGAATAACTGATTATACACAAATTATACGTTGTTACACTTAGAAATACAGAAATCAATTAGCAGAATAATTGATTAGTTTATCGGAAAATCAATTAACAGAATAATTGATTATTTTACTAATTAATAAAATGTAAGATCGATTTTGAAAAGTCGAACAGGTATTTAATTAAATATTATTTTTAAAATAAACGTGATGATTCGTTACTTACAAACAGAGTAGAAACATCGCTCGACGTGTTCTTAGCAGTTAGTTCTAACCAGGGGCTTCACTATGTGTTCCTTCCGTAGATGCGTGTTCTGCTAAGTTGATGACGTCACAATGCACAAAATGGAGCTTCTTTGTTCTTCTGGATAAAGGATTGGGATCCACCGTTGCCAGTTAGAGTTCTCTTGTTCTGCCAACGTTGCCAGATCCTACCACGACTGCGCCAATTTGTCATATCACTCGATTTAAAATTCACTTTTTAAAAAATATTTTTATTTACAAAATCAAAAATTAAACTAACAGTATAGAAGCTTAATAACGAATCATGATTTTATTTACAATTTACACTATTTATATGAAAGACGAATGCTGCGTCAGTGGGAACTTGCTTGCTGGGCAGATTCTGCTGACGAGGCGTCTCGTTACTCGCCGTCTCCTTGAGATAACCGACATCTGATATGGTGGGAACCAAGGGCATCGTACTTGAAGGTGACATTGCTCGTGAGAAAGGATATAATATATATATATATATATATATATATATATATATATATATATATATATTATATATATATGTATATATATAAATATATATATATATATATATATATATATATATATATATATATATATATATATATATATATATATATATATATATATATATATATATATATATACATATATATATATATATATATATATATATATATATATATATAAATATATATATATTGATTCTTAGTCCTTCACGGATGAAAAAATACAATGTGTTTTCATTCCGGGTGTACATCCGTTCACTACTGTCGTTCTGAAAAGAATAGTTTTGCCGACGTTTCCTTTTAGGAAGCGTCGCAGTCACCAACACTTCAGTCTCTATTCGGACGCGAGAAAGAAAGCTTCGAAAATGCCAAATGTGATTTTGGCGAAACGCCAGTAAAACTGTTCTTTTCAGGACGACAGTAGTGAACGGATACATCCGGAATGAAAATACATTATATGTATATATATATATATATATATATATATATATATATATATATATATATATATCATAAAAAAACATTGCTACAAGCTAAAGCAACATATCGATTTAAATATTTTCCTCTCTAGCCTCAATTATTTTTTAATTTCACTTAATCTAGAGCTAGACCCCTAACCAAAGGGGGTCCTGGGGCCTAGATCCCCCGAAACTCTAAAAGTGTTGGATACCCCCCCAAAATGAATTTCTGGTTTGGACCACCCCCCCCGAACAGTATTTCTAGCTAAATGCCTGCCTAGAGCTTATGTCCCGTCCTGTCGCAAATATCTTTGCGTGATATTCATTTTATTTTTAGTTCTTTTATAATAGACTCGTCGTGGTTCGTAGTTTCTGATGAGGAAAATATATTGCAGCAGTGTTACAGCGTCGGCACATTATTAAGAAATTTTTAAACAGTGATAATAAAACGAACAGGACTTATTTTAAACAACTTAAAAATGTTAAGGGTAGGTTCTTGTTTGTGTTTCAGTAATTTGTAGAGATATAATGCAAAGAGCCGAGAAATTTCAATAATTTTTAGAAACGGTTTCTAGCGAAGTTATGTTGCAAGTTTCAATTAAATCGTCTCCCGAAAGAGCTAAACGTACTATATCCACGTAAACACAGTAAGATGGCAGTCATACTGGATCTTCTTCAATCGCGATTGACCGCCTACAACCAAGTGCTGTCGACTAAAAAAATGCAAGCTTTAAGCGTTGGCGGACGGCACCGAGTACCACAAGTCGTTTAATATCTGCCAATTTTGACATTGGCATTTAAACTTTAAAGACAAAACATAAAAAATAATGAAAATAGCAGTTACAAACAACCTACTGTTTATTTGTTACATTATTCATACAGATACTCACGATATTTTAAGTCAGAAATGTGCAACTGATAAATTCAAATACGATCGAGATAATAGTAGTATTATGACAACCATGGAGCGTAGACTAAAAACAAACATTTTTCAATTTCAAACCGGTCGGTGACGCTTGATCGTACTCGATCGCGCGTGCTTGATGGTATGTAACCGTTGATTACAATCAGTAATTTAAAACCATCTTCACATAGTTTGCTTTATTTGCTTGTACACGATCGAACTGTGTGGGTGAAGAAAGCCTGCGTAAATGTTTCTATGAAGATTAACTGTAAATAAAGTACACTAACAAGTTATTACCTGCCGTTTCCCAATATAAGAATCAATGCGCTCTGTTACACTAAGCAATCGATTTATTCAGGTAGAGGTACAAAAACATGTGTATACTATAATGCTACTCGATCAACATGCGGTAAGAACTGCTCACCACATTTGAATACTTTTTTACTTACACAACTTATTTACACTTACCTACATTTCGATGCCAAACAGGGTTTTTTTGGTTCCTCACTCTTAAATGTAGATCCTAATATTGGTTCTCGTTTTCGTACCCAATTCCATCCCCACCAGCGACAAAACTGCAAATCCCATAAATCGTTACGCCCATCAGGTGGGGCAGGGGGTGGGAGATCTTTATAAGGAAAAGAAGTGTCGAAAAGCTGTGCGCATTGACAAACATTTGCCTCTACCGGTCGTTTATCTTTGGAGCGTAACTAAAAATATAAAAATAACTCTAGTAATGAATACTTATGTTTACAAATTTCAAGCCGGTTCTTACGTTTGCCTGACTTGAATGCCTTTTGACGCAATCTGAACATTTCTTTTCTTTTTCTTTATGTCCCATTACCGCAAAATTCCTATGTATCACAGCACATGATTTGATTCCCCTAATTAAATATCATTTAAAATGTTTGTAACCTTCTAATTTAAAACATTTTTAAATTATGACATGAAATATGTCAGTAACTGTCGTAGTTTTGACAGTTTTCTTTGTCATGGAAAATCAACGCTACAATCAAAGGCTACAAGGCAATGGCAATGTAATAACGGAGTAATAATGGGACATTCGAATTTTATTGGGAAAACTATTACTAAAACCGATTTATTTATTTATTAATTTAAAATTATTTATGTAAATATTCGAGTAAAATTTACAAAAATGCCTTAGATAAAAATAAGAATAGATATTAATTCACATACAGGTTGATATCGATTAACCGACTAACTCAAATACATTATCACTGGTGTGTATTAGTCTGAACTGAAATCAACCCCAAAAAATTGAATAATTATCTATTTAATTGTCTCTGGAATAATTGAGTTATTTTAACTTAGAACCAAAACAAAAATGTTAAGGGAGTCAACCGTATTAAAAAGAATTGATTTGATTGATTGAGTGTGCCCCAATCTCGATAATACCTTAGTCATGAACAGGTAGATAACTTAAGCCTGGAAGCCTGGTACTCATTGACGAATTGCAACTTCATTTTAGCCATTGATGGAAAATAAGCGCAGAGCTCCAAATTATTCTTCAAAAGAAAAAGAAGTTCTCTTATCCATAATATGCAACTACAAAAATATAATAGAAAATAAAAAAACGGATGCCGTTTCTGTTAGCCACAAAAAACGAGCATGGTTAAAAATTACGCAGAAATTTAATAGCGTCTCTCCAAACAATTGTTTTTAGGACACAGAATTACTCAAAAAATATTATGACAATATTAAAGAAAATTTACGAAAGAGAGAGAAAGAAGAAACAGTCTCTACAAAACTGGTGGTGGACCACCATCACCAATACAAGAAGATAATTGTGTTGTATCTTACTAGAATTGATAAATAAGAAGATAATTTTTGGATTAGAAAATCCCTTTGATAGCGATGGAGTTACAGAAACTACAGAGAAGAAAAGTCAAACATCAAAAGAGGTAAGTTACCTGAAAAAATTAGGGCTAAAAATAAGAGGCTCTAGACAAGTTGATTGGGCATGTTTCAGGACCTACTGTAATTAATTTATTGTCATAGCTTTAGTTAAATGTTTCTTGATATAGTAAGCTTTAGTTATTTTTTGGACTTAATTCACTTTATTGCCCACAATATTAGAAAGTTCGTACCTAATATTTGTTTATATCATTATTCTTTTTTAGCTCAGTGTAGAGAATCCAATAGCAACTTTAACAGAACCAAATATAGAAATAGTTTTTGCAGATATAGATGGGGGTGAAACATCATGCTCAACAGAGATGGTAATGGTATGTTTTCAGTTTTAAATATAACAAATGATTTTTTTATAATTTTATTAACTATGGTTTGTTCAAATTCAAAATGCAGTTCACACAAAGTGATTGTGCAAGCAATATGCCTTAAATAAAGGTAGTTGATTATAAGTTTTTGAAACTTTTGAGAAAAGGCATATTGCAAGCACAATAATTTTTGTTTACATGCACTGTACTTATAATAGACTTTAGTTTTTGTTACATCGAGTATGATTTCAGGGTCAACAGGAGTTACTATCATGGGACAAAACTAAACCTTCTGATCTGGAAAAGCCACTTGCTTCACCTCTACATCAGAATCTTAAAAAGGTATGCAGATATATTTTTTTCTTGTATCAGTTCTATCTAATGTATAGATGAAATAATACTGTATAGTTTTCTGACCAATAAGTTAAGCTGTAAATACAACAAAACTAGTAATGTCCAGATTTTATGCAACATTAAAAATTTGGAATGTAATAAATATATTTCTAAGAATATATATATATATATATATATATATATATATATATATATATATATATATTTATATAAATAGTGTAATCTATTATATAAAGCAATTTCATCCTACAAATTTATCTTGTGAAGTACAGCTAAAATAAAACTGATGAGTGTATTTTTTAAATAAATTTGCTCATGGCTTTTTATTAAAGTATTTATACATTATATTGATTTATATTTTTAATTCTAGATTTACACTCCCTCGTCAACACGCAATAATGTTAGAAGAAAACTATCTAATCAGACAAGACGACGACCGACAACAGTAAGGACATTATCCTCCTCAACGCTTGCTGAAACATATGAATTACTCTAAGACAAAAAAATGCTCTAGCTGAAGGACCTGAGAAGGAATATCAATTACGTATGACCTTGTTACGATGTCACACCGCATTAAAAAAAGGAGTTAGCCGCTGCTGGATATAAAGATATTGATGTGGCTTTATTAGAGTCGGCAGAGTTGATGCTGTAGACTAGATTTGGTAACTTCAACTAGGCTTTACCTTCATAATTGACATGTTGCTACTGACTTGTATGATAGATTTTTAGTTTATCAGATAAGATGTTTATCTAAGTTTTGTCGACTTGTTTTTCTTATAGTGTAGAAGAAATTAATTTTTTTAAGAGAGTATTAATGTTTGATCACCATTCCATCTTGACTATGTATCTGAGATAAGTTAAACCTAAAGGGTCAAATTTCTTTTAACTGAAATATAATAGTTTTTTATTATTTTTCTTAGTGTTCTATATAAAAAAAAATTGCTGTTGTTTTTAATATATTTTTCCAAAAATGTTCAACATTTTTGCTTAGCCTGAAACATTTATCAAACAATTGCAATCACGCTAACTAAAGGAAATCATCCAAAATTTTCTTTTTCTAAATTTTAACTCACGAATCTAAAAATTTACTTATAAAATTTAAACTAAAATGGGATCAGAAAAAGTATCTTTGATTTACTATACTTTCATAGATTTAAGTTGCATGTAAGTATAATGCTTACATATGTAATTAACCTATACATACCCTAATATTTAGCTTTATTAAAACAAATAATATATGAAAATAGTTTCAATCTGAAGATAAAAATAAAAAACAATATTCCTTTTAATATTATACTTATATTTAATAGTGTACAAAATCTATTTGGAGATTTTCTGCAGAAAGAAACATCATAATTATCCTATAATATTACTTAATTTTGCCGCAAAAGATTTCAGTTTAATGAAAGTTTATCCAACCTTGACTAACCGTAGGGATTATATTTTATTACAGACTGTTACATATTTTAAGGTTACATTTTTATATTATACTAATTAATACATGACCTTATTAATATAAGCAATTCGATTTGTGTAAGACCCATATTATATGACGAAATTGAATATTTATATATTAAGCAAAATTTAAATATAATCTTCAATGCGGTATGGATCTATGCATTCTTTGAACCCAGTAATTTTTAAATACATCTACAAATGTATAGCAAGCTGAAATTCAACCGCGAAAATAACAAATAAAAGATTAAACCAATGCTTTAGTTTAATTCAATTTAAAACTGAAAAAAAATTAAAATGTAGCTATTAATACTGAAATTATCTTTCTTTTCTCTAAAGTGTCCAGATAAGACACATAAAACAGTATTATAGTTATAGGGAATATTTGACCTGAAAGCACATTATCTACTAAACCTTATTTAAATTTATTCTATTTTGTTTTTATATAACATAAAAAGGGTTTCAGACTATATAATATAACTCCAAAGTAGATCTAATCGAACTATACTATTTTTATGACACCAACTGATAGGTCTTTCCAACAATAATAATATAAGTATGTTCTGAGAATGATAATGACAAGTCCAACTTTACTCCTAAATCCTTTACAACTGTTGGATTAACTACAGAGTGATATCAAGGTATGAAAAATCCACTAAAATTAATATCTTTGCAAGTTATCAAAATAATTTACAATCTCCTCTCTATAGATTCCATGTTGATACTTGATTATCAGGTAAATCTGCAATATCAGCCATTGCTATTAAATAATTCAGTTCTTCGAAATTCAATTCAATAGGTGGTTCTTCCTCACTAGCTGCTCGAGCAACGTTATGCAAGACTGCAGTGGCCACTATTATGGTTAATGATGTCTCTAGTTTAACTCTCATACTATAAGCAAGCACTGGAAATCTCCTTTTAATTACACCAAAAAGTCGTTCAATGGAATTGTTAGTTCTAGTATGAGCCTCCTTGTATAAAATCTCTGGTCTTCTTAAAGAATTAGCAAGCGGAGTTAAAAGATAATTTTTAAAAGCATATCCACTGTCACCTAAAAAAAGCAATAATTTTAAAAAGAGAAAGATTTGTTAGAGCAGTGCCAATCTTAAGATAAAAAAAGTAAGTAGAACTTTCATTTACCAAAAAAAAAGTATGTACCTAACCAAAGACAATTTTGAAATACTCTATTTTCAAATCTAGCCCGTATTCCACTTTGATTAAACATTGTATTGCCATGTTGAGATTCAGGCCAACGAGCTACAATGTCTCTAACTTTTAAATTGCTATCCCCATCCGCTTGGATTTACTGAATAATAACCTTTGCGGTTTCGAAAAACTTCTCCACCAGCATCTCCTGCAAATTTTATTTACGTAAAAAAATCTTTACTTTTTTAAATAATATATTTTGATAATTTGCAAAATAACATAAGTAAATCATTATTACCAAATATGTACCTACCTGGTGATTGGATGCGTATATGTGTGCTATCAATGCAACCTATTACTCTCGGAAATGATGCAATTTGGAAAAAATTGTTTTGAACCTGAACTATCTCTTCATTCTCGGGAATTTTAATGTATTGGTCTCTCAAACTAGCCAGAGTTTCGGAAGTTCTTTTTATAATCCTTGATGCGGTAGATACATGCAACCCCATAAAATCTCCAACGGAAGACAAGTGACGTCCTGTTGCATAAAAACGTAGGGTGGTCAGCAGTTGATTAATGGGGGTCACCGAATTGTTCCTGTTAAACAAATTACTCATATTAGCAACTATTGTGGAGAGTATTGTATTGTAGACCCTTACTTGTCTTCATCGAATTCCAGTCTTTCCCCTATCTGAGGCAGAATGAGCAGCACAGTAGGCTTCGTAAGTCGAAATCTTCTAAAAAAGGTAAGATTGTCCATTTCCTCAAAATAGTTAGCCCGTTCGTATACTCGCCTGGAAATACTATTTTCAATAACATCCAGCAAATCCAGATCATTTAAAAACTCCATGACCACTATGCAAGCCCCTCTGATCGTTTCGTCCTAAAGGCAAGCGGTACCTTTGTGCACGACCATTATAGTTGGGTACTTTAACTGTGTGCAAAACAGCCAAAAAATATTAATTTTCAAACGTTTATACCAAACATACCCCAAGAAAACAAAATAACTTTGAAGAAATGGGGTTAGAAACCGTTCCTTAAACAATTTAAGTGGAGAAAATTCGACTCTTAAATTAAGGACACGTAAACAACACTTTTAACAATGGTGCAAACCAATTATGAAATTTATTCTCTCCTTAGCGCTAAGGATTCCTTAAATTTTGTGGTGCAAACAAGCATAAGGGAACCAGGGTGATTAAATTATTTATGCGTATTTTACGCGGCTCCCACAAGCTGGTCTATGACCCATTCTGTTTTCGTTTTTTGTTCTCTTTATCACTTTCTAGACTATACTTTTACAAAGTTCAGATAATTCCACCAACTTTTCGAATTCCTTTTCTGCACAAATGTTCCACCAATTTCCTTTTTTTAAATGTCCCGTACTTTCGAAAATACTCTTGACGTCCACAATCAGCCATCTTTAAGAGATGCACTAGTTGATCTATCTTTTATGCCCATATTAGGCAAGGCCTGTTAAATTAGAGTTTAAAGGCCTTGCATATTAAGATTATTCATACATATACTGATTATTACAGCATAACAAAAACCATATAAAGGCTCGAAGTGGGCTCGAGAACTTGGTTCGCAATGCGTCTCTATTAGGTAATTTGGTTGCTGTAACTTAAATGTAATGTAATTTAAAATCAATAAATAAATAAATCGGTTTTAGTAATAGGTTTCCGAATATATTTCGGATGTCCCATTATTACTCCGTTATTACATTGCCATTGCCTTCTAGCCTTCCATCGTATATTGCGATTACACACAAATAACTGAGTTAATTTCACTTATACCAAAATTACCAAAAGGCAATGACAAGAGAATTCTTATTTTAATCTTATTTATAAAATTTGAGCGTTTGGTTTGGTTTGTTAAATTGTATTATTGACTTCTTTTCCATGCTGGATCAATTCGTCGGCTCATTCTGGGGTGCATCCAGGGCAATGGTCGAACACGTGGTTCTGTCCACTGAAGCAAATAACCGATTATGTTTTAGTAAAAAAGTTAATTAATCTTGTTGGTATAGTATGGTAATTGAATTATTGACTTCTGTTCCGTGCTGGAACAATTTGTCAGCTCATTCTGGGGTGCAACCAAGTCACTGGTCGAACACGTGGTTCTGTCCACTGAATGCAAATTACCGATTATATTTTAGTAAAAAATTAATTAATCTTGTTCTAATGCACCTTGGCTTCCACAGGTTGCCCCTTAAGGAAGTACTACTGGTATCACGAGATGACCCTTTCTTTCAAATTATCCTCGTACATCTCCTACTCACGCCACATAGAGGCCATTACGATATATATTCTATGTAGAACTGGGCAAACGAACAGGATAGAATGCAGGAATAACTAGGGCTCACACGTTCACAGCGTCTGCTCCCTTTGTTGCGGGGTCGTTAGTTTCCACTCTGAGCGTTTGAGTCTCTTGCATCCCCCCGAAACAACACAGCAAAACCGAACATGTGGAACCACTTACGTTAAAAATACAGAAGTCTGTCTTCTACGAGGCGATTCGAGAGACTGAATTTGGGCATTTCTAGGGATTTTAAGACTGAAATATAGTAAAAAAATGCAATAACAACATGGATACCAAAAAAAGTAAAAATCACTAGAATTATGCGATGTTGTCAATACTGAGTTTCCTTAGTTAAGTTTTCCAGCAATGTAGGTTGGTGCAACGCGTTAACGTTTAAGAATTCGTTAAAATTTAAGAGTTCCTTAGCTATTCTCTACTTAAGACATGTGTTGGGAAAAATGGGCATTAGGAAGACCAAATCTCCGTTAAGGCTGTGGAAAATTACCCAGCAGGTTCTGATGTCAATGAGGTATACAAATGTCCAGGAACTGTAACCAGGACGCCAAAAAGGCAAAGTTACATTTCCAGAAATCCGAAAAAATTCTTGCAATATCAGCTGCACATATTGAGAGAAAAATGGATTTTTGCCACGATTTTCAAGAGCATAATTTTGAGAACCTATTTATCTCCGATGAAAGTTGTTTTCGAATAGGAAGTAACTGCTTACTGTTTTTAACAAGATAGCGTCCGATCTTGGGAATTTCAAAATGTACCCTTAAAGTAATGGTTTCGGGAATAATATGTTTCCGTGGTGCAACACTTTTCTACATTATCCAAGGAACAGTAGGTAGCTCAAAATTATGTAACATTTTAAATCGATTTTTTTTGGAAACAGGTAATGTTTTATCCCCGAGTGATGGCCATTTCTGTTATTACAAGTACTTGGATGCTGTCACAAGTACTGACAAAAAGTATTTGAAGTACAAGTACCTATCAAATACTTATGACATCATCGACATGAACTAATTAAAAACTTTCAAATTTTAAAAGTATATGTAATCAAGTAACTGGTAATTGTACTTGATTTTCGTCAAGTAAAGTAATTCATATACTTAAAAGTTTTTGAATTATTTTTTCCAAGTATTTTACTTGAAGTACTGACAGCTCTGCTTGGATGCAAGAGCAGCAAATTGTAATTTCATAGGCGGCAGTTTCGCGAGATGTTTAGTCCCATCGAAAAGATTTGGAGGTAAATTAAAATTGAAGTGGAACAAATGGCTCTTTGAAATAAAAATGAATTAATTGCGTCCATTTTACATGCGTGTGATACCGTTGCTTCCCAATATACGACCCGACCATCTTGATTACGGGTCTTTCTGGCCGGCGGTTTCAGCGGATCTTAGTCCCGTCGAAAACATTTGGAGGCTTATGAAAATTAAAGCGAAACGAATAGCTCCTAGAAATCAAAATGAATTAATTGCGTCGGTTTTACACTGATCTGTACTTACAGAAAAATACTTAAAAAAAGTAATTCAAATACTTTTTAGTATTTAAAATACTTAAAAACATTTTATTTTATGATAATTCTACTTAAAATTTAATTACACACTAATAAGTATTTGGTTCTTGATATCCCAAAAATGTATTTGAAGTATATATGAATTTTACTTGAAATACAAAAGTAAATGAGGTACTACCAAAAGTACTTTAAGATACAAAAAAGTATTTCAAATCGTCCAAAAGTATTTCAAATACTCTGAAGCTTTTAAATCAAGTACTTTGCGCGTTTAAATTTGAGTTCAAGAAATAGAGATGATCCGTTTCTCCGAGAGTCATCTTACATTTTTCACTATTCTTTTGGTAAGTAATAAGTATACTCAATTAATTAGAACCTAGTATAGTTAACGGGGTGTTTCCAGCTACGTTTGTTTATAAAAAAAAAACAAAATGACAGAAGTAGTACGCCAGTATATCCAACATAAAAAAAATATATTATTATAATTCATTGTGATAAGTAGCAAATTGAAGAATTCACTGAGATTATTCTAAATATATTAACATATGATAATGTAGTATACAAGATGTCCCAAATATAAGCAATTATTTCACGTTTAGCCCTTGATTTTAAGCCACCTACCTGAGTATCGGTACGGGGTGGGGCAAAAACGATTGAGCAGGTCAGAAGTTTCTAATTTTTGCTACAAAACATAGTTTTACATTTTTTCTTCTAGATTAAGAAACTGGGTAAAATTGAGTTTGAAAAATAAATGCAGAAATTTTTCATTTATAAGGAAAACTGTTACTTTTTCTAGGTATGCTTTGCTGATGCGACGTTAAGGTAGACATTTTAGAAAGACGGACTTTTTAATTCGGTACAAATACATTTAGGCGTGTTTAAAATTGATAAGGATCGATAAGGAGAATACATTATATGTACCCTAACCAAATATTTAAGTTCTAACATATATTTCATTCCGAATTTTGTTAACCAAATGAACGTAATTATAACAAAAATAATAAGCAGGTTAGTAGTGCAAACATAATATCAGAGGAGATGCTTTTCTCGGTATACTTGGTAGGTATTCAAAAGTAGTTCTATTTTTATTTTTTGTTTTATACGGGATACCAGGTGCCTATATAAAGTGTGGCTTATTTTGATAAGTTATGTGATTTTTTTTCTATGTTTAATATACTAGCTCTAAGCAGACGGGTTTTTTGTTTTTTTAATAATATATATTTAGTGTAGGTTGTAGATATACATCTTGTATCTTTAAGAATAAAGAGAAAGGTATCAAATTTAGTATATTTATAATTAGCCAGAAAGGGCGGAATATGGTAAGATCAAAAGTGAAAACATTCTGGTGCCTACAGGAGAAATATTTTGATAAAAATATTTTCCGAGTAAAAACTAATTAAGCACAAGAGTAACAACAAAATATTTATTTATATTTAAACAACAGTAATAATGAAGCAATACATCAGTTCTGTTTTTTTTTCTGCTTTTGGCTGACTTTGGCATATTTTGAAAAAATGCCTAACAAGATTTCTTCCTGATTCGCTAAAAAGTTTGAGTTACCATACCGAGGTAAGTAATATTTATACATATGTTTTAGGTATTAGTATCCTAATAAAAGTTGCACTTTATTCATTAGTACTCTGTTTTCTGTTTGCATAATTACTTTCACAATATCTGTATTTGTGTTTATTTTGTATTAAAAATCTTTTAAACTATGTACTTGGTTTCAAGTTGCAAAAATGTTTTTTTATTAATAAATAATTTTAAAATATTTATACTCTTTTTTTAACTTTTTATGATTTTTTATAATTTTATTAATACTACTACTAATAAACTCGATTTTATGGTTTTAATAATTCAGTTAATAACATTTATTCTGTGCAAATGTCAAATTTTATATCTTTTACCCAAAAACCAAAAACAGAGCGAAGATCGCCTATTGGTTACATTTGCAATATGCTTTGGTAGTGACAAAACTAATTGGGTATACGCTTATCTAATATATGATACAACAAATGGAAAATAAAAGACCCCCTAGATGGATCCCAGTACTTTCAGTAGAGTTAATTTACTCGAACGAAAACTTAAGAATGGCAAACTGATTCGTTTCACAATTTCACCAAAAACAGACTCAGGGAATTAGATTTTGGGTGTCAAGGGCGTAAATTTTCGATATATTTTAGGGGCATTAAAACGTAAAAAAATATATTTTGAGAACACGTAAACCGATAATACTCATATTGAAAAATGAAATAGAGGGGTGTGCCGGCACAAAGGCGGCCAAATTATTGGGGCGGCCACAGGCCGCCCGCCAAAAACACAAAATTAGCCATTTGATTACAAAAATATACCTATATTTTTGTTTTCAAAATAAAGAAAAATTAAATTACATTTTGTTAGGCTTTTAAGATAAAACATTCATAAGAAATTTATTACCGGTCATTTCTTTTTTTGCTGTGCATGAGTTGCCGAAATTACAATAGAACTATTTATGGCAGCGTTCCTTGGAAAAGCAATAAAAATGATAGATAAGAGCGGCCGCCTTTCAATGTTTGTTTATACTTCATAATTGGTATGTGTACAGTATATAGTTTTATATAGCTCTATATACTGTAGAATGGGGCAGTTTTTAAATGTTTTGTTTTTCTTTTTAGTATTCGATTAACTAGCGAGAGTTTAACAGTGATATAAAGTGTTTGTTGTTTAGTTATTTTTTTCTACATTTTGCAAAAGTGAAATTTCAAAAGAAACAAATTTTCGTAATTTAAAAAGGTAAGTTCTTCGGATAGATATTACTTTACTTAATATTACCATCCAAATCCGCATCTTACGTTTTGGATTTAATATTAAACATGTGAAAAAAATTTTTTTTTAGCTTGAGATCAAAAAGTGGTTTATTGTTAATTTTATGTCTAGATTAATTTTCTATATTTCAAGTTTTAAAAAATGTATAAAGTAGTTTTACTAATTTACTTATCTAATAAAAATATAATAATTATATTTATTTTTTGGGTCATTTTAAAAACAAAATCTGATGCTAGATTACAATTTTACTTATTATTTATAAAAAATTCCATTTGGTGCGAACTTAATTGGGGATACTATAAAATTATATCTTCGCAGATTCAGAACTATTACATAAACTAAATTTTCTAACTTTAATTACCTTTCAATTTTATTTCCAGATGTCCGATAGAAAAACAAAACGTTTATCTGGAGCTCAATATAAAAAAAGAAAATTAGAAAAGGAAGAAAACAAAAAAAAATTAAGTGGATCTTTGCAAAAATATTTAGTTCCATCAACATCGTCACAGGGTACAGATACAATTGAGGATGAAAATGTAAAGGATGCACATAAAGTAAGCGACCCTGAAGAAAAAAAACACCCTGAATCAAATACAGAAATAGATAATGAAGAAAAGATGCTCTTAACCGATGATAATCCTAACTTAAACGAAGTTATCCCTGAAACTAATGATGATTTTGATGTCAGCGACCCATTCACCTGGCCGGATATTTTACAAAATCAAGTTATTGAGCAAATAGTACAAAACGATTTTCAGCATATAGAAAAAAAATTTCCTTCTGATGAATCGGGAAGGAAATTTTCTTCAACTCAATATTTTCGAATTTTGCCAAATGGTGAAAAAATTAAAAGAGCTTGGTTGGTATACTCTTGTAGAGCAAATAGCATTTTTTGTCTTTGTTGTAAAATATTTTGTAAGGAAGTGTTTAAGTTAAATAGCAAAATGGGGTATTCTGATTGGCGACATCTTTCACATATTTTTTCCAAGCATGAATCTTCTGTACATCACTTGCAAGCTAATCAAAAATGGGTTGAGTTAAAAATGTCATTAAATAAAAAATTAACTATTGACAAAGAACGGCAAAATTATTTTGAACTTGAAAGGGAACGCTGGCGCTCTATCTTAAAAAGAGTTATTGCAATTATTCAATTTTTAGCTGGACAATCATTGGCATTTCGTGGAAAAAGTTCCGTCTTATACGAACAAAATAATGGCAATTTTTTAAAAGCTGTTGAAATGGTGGCAAAATTGGACCCAGTGTTATCCGATCATCTAAAAAAAATTACAAAGACCCAAGAATCAAAAAGTAAAATAACTCACTATTTGGGAATTCATTTTCAAAACGAAATAATTACTTTGCTAGCAAAAAATATTTGCCATCATTTTACGACACTCTTAAAAAAATCCAAATATTTTTCCATAATTTTAGATTCTACTCCAGATGCAAGTCATACAGAGCAAATTACATTTGTAGTCAGATATGTAGACTGTAACGAAGAAATTGTTGTCATAAAAGAGTGTTTTTTGGGTTTTTTTTCCTATTTTATATACAACTGGGGAAGGGATTTTTAACCTATTGGTTAATGATATTTTGCCTAAGTTTGAATTAGATATTAGGGATATAAGAGGTCAGGGCTATGATAATGGGGCCAATATGTCCGGAAAACATATCGGACTTCAACAAAGGGTAAAAAATGTTAATTCCAGGGCTATATTTGTTCCTTGCACCGCTCACACACTAAATCTAGTAATAAACGATTCCGCTAAAATCTCCCACGAAACAATAAATTTTTTTAACATCGTGCAGGAACTGTATGTATTCTTTTCTTCTTCTCCTTTTCGTTGGGATGTTTTAAAAAAAAATGTTAGTAATTTAAATCTTACATCGGTAAGTGACACCCGATGGGAAAGCAGAGTTAAAGCGCTTAGACCACTTCGGAATCAACTAGGAAATATTTGTGAAGCTTTGGTTGAGCTTTCAGAAGATGTTACAAGAGACTCAAAAACAAAACTAAGTGCCAATTCATTATTAGAAAAAATAAAATCATTTACTTTTATCTGTAGCTTAGTCATATGGTACGAGTTATTAGTTAAAATTGACGTAGTCAGTAAATTATTGCAAAAAATTAATATTGATCTGACTCAGTGTGTCACATCATTAAAACATGTACTTAACTTTATTAACGAAATGCGATCGGACCAAAGTTTTAACACTTACATAGAAATTTCATCCAATTTAGCAAATGAAATTGATGTGGAACCAGATTTTCCAGAATTTCGTATAAGGCGGAAAAAATCCCAATTTAGTTATGAAAGTACAGACAATGTATTAACTAACGAACGAGAGAAATTTAAAATAAATTTTTATTATACTGTTATTGACCGAGCTAGAATATCAGTAGAAGAAAGGTTTAATTCTCTTTCGTATTGCAGTAATATTTTTAACTTTTTAACACGGTTTCATGATGTGACATCGGATGATTTAAAACAAAAATGCGTTGAACTTGAAATCGCATTAACCGAAGACGAATCGAGGGATATAAGTGGCGTAGAACTATTTGAAGAAATTGTTACATTTAAATCTCTAACAGATAAAATCAAACCTATTGAGATTCTAAAATTTATTTATAGTAATAATTTGGTCTCATCTTTTCCTAATTTATGTATAAGCTTGAGAATTTTTTTAACAATACCAGTAACGGTTGCATCTAGGGAACGGTCATTCTCAAAATTAAAAATAATAAAAAAAAGATCTTCTATGTCACAGGAAAGGCTTACAAATTTAGGTATAATTGCCATTGAAAATGAAATTTGTGAAAATTTAGACCATAATAAAATAATAGACGAGTTCGCAAGTACAAAAGCCAGAAAAATATTTTTGAAATGAAGAGGTTGTTTTTTTATTGGGACTTGCTTAGTTTTATACTTAGATACAATATAAAAGATACCAATTTTTGTTTGTTTGGCTTTTATATTATTTGATATTTAAATAATTAATAGTTTAAACATTTGTATTTTGTTTTATGTTGTTTATTTTTTCGTTTAATAGATTATTACCTTATGTTATGATACAATGTTACTTGTTAATGTATACGTAGGAACTTAAATATATTTTTTTGTTCAATAAATATTGTTTTTTTTTTTTTTGTTATAAAAGGGCGGCCGTTTTATTTCTGCACAAAGGCGGCCGAGGGGCTAGGAACGGTCCTGTTAAAAATTTGCTTGCGTGTAATTGGCCACAGGATAAATGCATTTTTCAATATATAGGCCGAGACACTTCGGAAGTTTTCGGTATACCGGCTATAATGTTCTAAATTTTGGATGCTTTATTAATAGTAAATGTTTTACATATAGAGTGTTTTATACGAATTTCATTTGTAATAGCATTTATTATGTTATACAGGGACAATATGAATTTTACAATATTTTTTTATTAGGCGTTTTGAAGGATTTAAAGTATCGAATTGGGGTTTTCCGTAATAGATAGGATTTTATGTAAAAAAAACTAATGGAGACTTTTGAATTTTATTGCTAACTTTTTTTAAATAAGGTCTTTGACAGTTTTATGTAACTTTTAACTTTTAGGGTCGTATCTTATTTAATATTTTAATAGCAGTCAAAAAAATGTTTTTCCCCGTAACTTTTGAACTGCTTAAAATGTTTAAATACGGTTTTCACAGTTTCATGCGACAATTAAAAAAAAATTGCTTTTTCCTTGCCGCTTTTAAACTACTTAAAATTTTTAGATACAGTTTTCACAGTTCAATGTAAATTTTATAGGCGTAATTTATTTTTAAAATTTTTTTGACAATTTTTCAGTTTTCACAGTCCTAAGTAAACTTTGGAGGGCTAATTTATTTAGAAAAATTAAAAAAAATTGTTGCTTTTTCTCCATAACTTTTCAATTGTTTAAAATTTTAAAATGAGATTTACACAGTTTCGTGTAACTTTTAGTGACGTAATTTGTTAAAGAAAAATATTTTGAAAGCTGTCGAAAAAAATCGTTTTTTTTTGTAACTTTTGAACTATCTAAAATTTTTAAATACGGTTTCCACAGTTCCATGTAACTTTTAGTACCATAATTTATTTGAAAAGAATTATTTTGACATCTATCAAAAAACTGTTTTTCCCCGTAATTTCTGAAGTGTTTTACATTTTTAAATAGAGGTTTCACAGTTCAAGGTAAGTTTTATTGAAATAATTTAAGTAAAAAAAACTTTTGACGTTTGTCAATTTTTTTTCCTATAACTTCTGAACTGCTTAACGTTTTTAGATACGGTTTTCACAGTTCTGCGTAGCTTCTAATGTAATTTATTTTAGAAAATATTTTGGCAGCTGTTAACAATAACTTTTGAATAGCAAATTTTTATTAAATGGGATTTTTACAGTAACTTTTTATATTGTAAGCTAAAATTATCTTAGGCTATATACATCTCATCTTCTAACAATTATCGTTTAAAAAAACTTTGAGAAAATGGCAAGGTTGCAGGACAGTGTAAAATAGCTTTGTTATAGATGCTACATTTAGAACGTTGAAAAATATCAAGTTTATAATCAAATCATAGTCGTTATGATATGGTCTTCAGAACATATTAAAAAATAACATAAAAAGATAGACAAAACGTCTAACGCATAAACTCTCGATTTCGACGAGAGTTTATATTGTCCGTGCCCGATTTCAAAAAGTCTGTTGGCAGTGTCGGAACGTACTTTTGGTATATTTTTAACTTTCGGTCGCTATACCTTAGAAACACTTTCCGATAAACTTTAAAACAAGTATTTTTATATAGTAACACAAGTAACATGAAGTAACAGGAACTTGGTGTCGCCACGTTCTGTTTAAGCTGAGACTACGTAGTCATTACCAAAATGGGGAACAATTTTAGGGTAACTATTTCGTGAATAACATGTAACTGTGAACTTGACTATTACGTAAATAGTACGGAATTGTGTAGTTCCATTTAAGTAGCCGAATAGTAATAATTCACCCTATTCGACACGTCCTTATTTCTGTCTTTGTTTAATCCGTTTTAAAAATATGTATGGTTCGTTTTAATATAAACAAAACAGTTATAGCGACTACAAACACTTACATTGGGAATATGGTGTAGAGCGTATAGAATACGATATTGGTATTTGAGGTAGGATACATACGTTTCTCTTAGTTTTCTGGCTATGCGAAGGACCTAAAATTAAAACGCAGACAATTTCTCTGGTGAATATGCTGATGATAGTCGTAAAAACATTACGCGCCTTTAAAATTCGTTTTACATTTTGGTCAAATATATTGGCCAATTTAAATCTCTAAAATGTAATTTTGGACTTTGGTTTAAATAGTAATTATCATTAAATATCTTGTTATAAATAGTGATTCTTGTGAATCTAAATATTTTTAGGAGAGATGAAAATAAACAATGGCGTTCTATTGGACTTTTACTTTTAGGTTGGCTGCATTTCTTTACTGAAAAAATTACTTAACATCAAGTTTCTACGACTGCTCCCATACGATTTTATAGTTTTGGATTCTTTAAATACGCAACTATCACTTATACCCAACGTTACGTTACGATTTGCAAACATTCCGCCGATTCTTAAAAATTGAATGCGTTATGTCGTAGCATACGGAGAGTTGAGGTACTTGAGTCACTGCTATAATTCTGCCATCTATCATAACCTAAGATCATAAAATACCGCTTTATGTTGTTTTGTTTAGGTATGACATAACCAAGTTATGATATTTTTAATTTTCTATAAAATGTGGCTGAGTGACGAAAGCTCCTTTTTTTTTCTTTTGGTATGTGAAGCCATTGTGAACCATTTTAACTTGTTACTCGTAGACAATAACACAACTAATTAATAGCTATCTACTTTTATATTGACAACCTGTGGCAGCGTCAGTAGTAGATTATATTGGGGGTTAAGCGGGCTCCCCCCACCACTTTTTTTTATTAATTGACTACTTCCCCCACCTATCCTTGGCCCCGCCCACTTGTCTCTACTCCACCTTCGTTGATTCGTATTGGTCGTGCCCTTCTCAGTCGTCGTTAGGCATTGTAGGGAGATGTTTTATTTAAATCTTAGCAGCGAACAGAACAAGTCATTCTTACAGTCACATGGGGTCCGCTACAGTACCTACCGAAGATATTATTGAACGTGTTGGTGAAGTTATTTGTTTAGCGCTAACGGTGCCCTTGTAGGACATCAAAACGGATGATCTAAAATATATTCCTCTTAATTATTTAAGAAGGTTTGTCGAGTCAGTAGACTTAAAACAAATTTGGAAAAAGCTTCCACGCTATCGACGTGACAAGGAATTACAGTTAAACTTTCCTTGTTACACTCACCATAATCAAGAGGGTGACTGTATAGATGGACCACCGCAATCTATAAAAAAGTGTTGTGGTGATGTGCAACAAATTACAGGACTTTAATACAAGACTTTAATTTATTTTCATTTTCCTATTCTCAGGATTCTATGCAAAGTAGACCACAATGGTGTCATTATTACGACAAACTATCTAATGAATATGCAAGCGCTGCATCTGCCTGTGACAAATATTGTAAAGCATTAGATTTAATACAATTGGGAATTGGGATTTGATTATCACCTTCTTAAATTAAAGGAATATATTGAAGATCCAATTCTAGTAAACGAGATTTTGAAAGACGAAGAATTTTTAGTGTAAAGATGGAGGCAATTGTTACAGAAATGTAGGAAGAGTTCATAATGTCTGCAGCCTGCTCTGAATATTATGCATATGAAGGACAAGACAGTGAAGCTCAAAACATTATTGTGTATTTACATTATACAAGACATGCAGAATTATGTAAACTCGCTTCTAAGGCATGTATAGATCTTCTTAAAAGTAAAAATAAAAGAAAATTTATAGAAGGACTAAAAAAAATTAGAGTTAAGCGAACATGTATTGTGTATAAGAAAATATTTAACAAATATAACAAATATATTTTAAACATGTCGTTTTATTTCATAAAAAAATAGTTATGCAGATGAAAAACATTTGCTAATGCACAAACACAAGGAATTTTCTTATGATAAAAGCAGCATGGTTCCAATTTCTGTAAAGCTGGTTGTTCATCAAATTCAATAACTGGCTTTAGAGAATATTTTCTTACAAACTCAGCCTTTTCTTCACCCTTGAGGTAGACAAAGTTGGCTTTCTCAATTAAGTTTCTGATAATATCTCGACATTTCTGATAAGGAGTAAATACTTCATTCCAATCGATGGAATGATGATTTTTATTAGCCAGCTGGCGCTACTATATAGACGTGAAGGTAAATGATTTAAGAGAAATGGCGCTTTAAATATGTGGTGACTGATTTTAAACCCATCGTAAGCTGCCTATTCTTTAAAAAATAATCTATTGTTCTCCACTTTAAATCTTTGAAAAATCTATAATGAGTCTCATATCTTTAAATATTGAAATTTTTTGATCATTTCCGCTTTTAATTGATATCCTTTAATTTTTTTCTTCAGATCTTGTAATTTGTTTTGAAAAATGATCAACTCATGCATATAATCCATAATGAAGGAAAGTAGGTTGTTTTATGTTAAATATTAAAGCTGACGCAAGCGTATTAAAGTTGTTTAACTATTTTAGTTAGAGGATTATAGCTAAATATTTTATCGTGTAGAATAAGATAAAAAACAGAGGTATTTTTTTAATATTCTCATTTGTTTCGAATTCAATCCTCATAACTACAGAAACACTTTGAAGCGATTCCTTCTGATGAGAGCAATCAATTTGTGAGTTAGGTGAAGTTGACTTAAATTTTTCAGATGTAAATATTGGTTAATTTCTCAATCCATAGTATGAGTTTCTAAAATTAGCAAACATTTCATATAGAGCAGAAAATGTGTTGTCCTTAAAATTTAAATATAAATCATGATATGGATATCTCTCTAAATTCAAAAAAAAATCTTGTCTTTGTAAGATCAACATTATTAAATTGACTCATATCTTTTTGTACATGTCCTTTTCGATCTACCTGGAAGGCAATAACAGCATGACGCGGTGTTTCCAGTTTGCTAGTTGTTTTCACTGGCCATGTATGACGCAATGCTTCAGGTAATTCAGAATATTCCACACATTCCCAACTTCGGAGTCCCAACAAAATTTCCTTGTTTGTTTCTAAATTGAACGCAAGCTATTGAGGGATATCTACCGCAACATGTAGTACTTTCCAATATAATTTTTCAATCGTGACTTTCGAAGTTGAAAATTCAAGTGTTTTTGGTGCTGTATCATCTATAAAGAGCACAGCATCTAAATCATTACTTGCTCTGATGAGTACTAATTCTTGTTTCATATTTAAAATAATTTTCTTATAATCCTCGAAGAATCCAAGAAGCATCTTTAGGGGTATGAATACATTAAATCTACATTTACCATCTACCAAAATTCTATCTTTTTCGCTTCTGTTTGGAAACCACCCAGCATTTTGAGGCTTTACGACGCTCTCATTGTTATTAAAAGACAAATATCCTTTTAATGTTGATGTTAAATTAACATTTCTTACTGAGTCTATAGTTACTCCATTTAATTCATAACGTATCTCTCGAAACAAAAACGTAATACCATTGTTGACAAATTTTAATTTTTGTGTATATTTTCCTTCATAGTTAGCTAGAGTTCCTTCTATGTATAGAAGGCTTTCTGACTTTCTGTAATGTGTATGTGTCTAGTTCTTGGATTGGAATACCTATTTTATCATTATAATCAAATTTTGAAAATATGAATGGCTGCTGGTATGCAATTCGGAAGATATGATCGACCTGTCAACGTAAAGTTTTTCATTCAAGTTTAAAATATCCATTAATTAAAAACCTTAAAAGCTAACAATTGAAGAAATTAACGGTTTTCTATTGTTAACTGTTTGATGTTCTTAGAACTACTAAATTTGTGGTTACGCTCTCTTTTTTTATAAGATTTTCTAACTGCAATAGGTTGAATTTTGAATGGTCTGTTATATCAAGTTTAAGATCGTTAGATACTTTTACACCCATACCAATTCTTTTCCCTTTCATAATTCCCGTAACCATCAAAGCCGCAGTTTTCTCACCAAATGAAGAATCTTTTGCTTTTACTCTTTGCCAAGCTTTCTCTGTTACAATCTTATCAGCCTAGTGTCTTTTTGATAAATCGTTAGATTGTGAGTATACAATATCGTGATCTTTACAAGCAGCATCTAAAGGGTTTACACCAATATCTCTACTTAATCTTTTTTCTAATTGTGTTCCGGTACCGTAATAATTGTAACAAGGAATGTGCATTTCAATAGGTAGATTATTAATTAATTTATTTACTAATCCCGAACCTTCCTTCTTGCCTTTCTTATTGGTTCTAACCTCGTGAATGTTGTGTATGATCATTATATAATTTTTAAACTAAGAAAATCATACTGTGCATCTTCTTTAAATACCTTAACAATACAGCAAAAGAGACAATAAATAATAACAAAACAGACACCCAATATAGAAACGAGAATACTACCCCAAAAAAACACCAAATAACAACAAAACGGACAAACAATACAAGAAAAAACTGCAAAAAAAAAAAAACAGCAAAAACCGCAAAAAACAGCAACTAACCACAAAACAGACACACAATACAACAAAAAATATTAAAACAGACACAAATATTTCAAAACACTTGCAAACAATAGCAAATCAACACAAACAACAAAACAAATAGGAAAAACAGCGACTAAAACAAAAACAGACACCTAAACACATAGAAAAAACTACAGCACAACAGAAAAAATGACAGCTATAAATGCCTATTTCTTAACACTCAAAGTCAGTTACTGTTAATGATGTGGATTAAAAAACAAGCTTTTTCCCTACCAGTAAAACACCATGATGACAAAAGTTTGAACAAACCATTTAGAAAACATGGTGATCTATTTGGTGGTGATTCAAAGAGATGTCTTTGTATAGGGATGTCAGGCTCAGGGAAAACAAACTCCGTTCTAACGTTACTTGAACATACAAATGGAATTAGGTTCGAAAATGTTTATTTATACTCAAAATCACTTCATCAGCCCAAATATGAGTACTTAAGAAAATTATTAAAACCAATCAAAGAGATTTGTTATTTTGAATATGACAGTGATATCACCTCACGATATCAAACCCAATTCAGTTATTATATTTGACGATATTCCGTGTCACAATCAAACTATTATAACGGATTATTTTACATTGGGTAGACACAAAAATACGGACTGCTTTTTATTTTTCAAGGTTATTCATCAATTCTCAACAGGCTTATACGTGAAAATGCAAACTTCTAATTTTGTTTAAACAGGATCTTACTAGTTTTGAAACACACACACACACACACATATATATATATATATATATATATATATATATATATATATATATATATATATATATATATATAATGACCATTGCATTGACATGACATTTGATGAATTTAAAGCCCTCTGTGAACACTGTTGGAAGGAAGAATACGGTTTTGTTGGAATCGACAAAGACTGTGCTTTAAATTCTGAAAGATATAGAAACAAGTTTGATTTCTTTATACAATTATAAACATGGATAAACGATTAGCAAGAGAGCTAGTTAAATCAAGAAGAGCAGTAAAACAAAAATACCAAACTTTAAAGTCAGAAGCCTTAACGACACAAAGCCAATTAGAGAAATCATATCAACCGATAACACAACCATTACAGCAACTAATTTACACTATTGCAAAAACAGAACCAATCGATCTGAAAAGAGGAACCTCGTACTTTAGAGGAATTTTACACTACTTCCACTCCAACAAAGACAATTAAAAGAAAAACCGGGAAGACACCTATTTTACCAACTGAAATACCTTCATTTTTTGATAGAAGCATTGCATCTGCTAGTAATATTCCTACTAAAGAAGAAACGAGCACAGTAGCAGAAACTACACTCCCCTCGGATAATAGTACCGTTGAGAATTTAAATTTATCCGATGTGTTTGTGAACAAACGAGACAAACAATTCAACATTTAGTTGACACTCCAGGATATCAGGAATGGTTGGAAGAGTTTGATGAATTACCAAGAAAATATATTGATGAAGGAGTTAGAGATACAAAATTTTTGTTTGATCACAATTATGGTATAGTACATGATCTGAAACAAACTAATTTCTCCTAGAAACAACGATGAAACCAGTTGAAATTATTAACAAAGATATAAAAGTGAAGGGTGTGACATACACTGACACTCCAGGTTTATATGAATTACTTTTTAAAAAAGAACCAGTTGGTTACAAGAAAGCCGATTTGGATCAGTATATGGACATTCTATCAAGAACTAACGCATATCGCAGAAATCATGATCCCAATGAGCAGGTTCAAGGAAACGGCTCAGCCAAACATGTGACTATTATAGGACCATACATGCAAGCAAAAGGCGTAAGAAAAACTCTAAGAACACCAGCAAAAAATCTAATAGAAGCATTTACAAGACCTAAGGCTCCATATAGACAAACGAGACAGAGACTGGAGATGGAGATTTTGAAACTTAACAAAACAGACACTGACTATGTATATTGGGATAACATCAACGAACTTGTTGATGGACTTCGTCTTTTAATGGCATCTGTCGAAGCAGGACATACAAATCACAATATGAAATAGTTTCAATTATTGAAGAACTACTACTACAAAATAATTCTATAAATAAAAGCCATTGAAAAAAAAACCAACAGTTGTATAATAGATATTCAAAATTTCGGTAATTAAATTCGGAACTCATATTCTAAATGCCAACCAAGATTTACATTATTTTTCTATCCTTACCATGGTTCTTGGACATTCTACGAAAACCATAAACCTTTCGAATGGCGAAAAAAGACGTTGTTATAACATTAGCGGTAAGAATATTACCTTATCGTTTCCATTCGCAGAAGCAGAAGTAGTTCACTGTAGTTAAGAAATAGATTTTATCATAAATAACAATATATTTAGTTCGATTGAACTATTAGGTCATAAACTCGCTAATAGTGATTATATTTATGTTGTAAGATCGCCCAAACATTCATCACCTGGAGTGTTATATACAGGATTAGTTTTAAAGAGTTAGACTAAAAATGAATAAAATTAAAGAGGAAGTCGTTAACGAATTACATAAACACGCTAGAAGGAATTTTAAAAGAAGACGAGTAATAGTGAAAGGACTTAACGATTTGTTTCAAGCTGATTTAGTTGAAATGCGACCTTATTCAAAATTTAGTAAAGGATATAGATATATTTTAGTGGTAATCAATATTTTTTCTAAATTCGTTTGGGCACTACCTACTAAAATAAAAACTGGTAAAGAGGTGGCTGCTGCAATGAGAAAAATTCTCAAAGACTTAAAAGGAGCTTCTAAACATCTGCAAGGCATTCCAAAAAATATATAAACAGATAAAGGAACAGAATTTTATTCCAAAGACTTTCAGAAGCTAATGGAACAGTTTAAAATCAATCACTATAGCACTTTTTCTAATTTGAAAGCAAGTATCATTGAGCGAGTGAACAGAACATTAAAAAATAGAATGTGGAAAACATTTAGTCTACAAGGAAATTATAAATGGTTAGATATATTGCCTGAAATCGTTAGAGAGTACAATAATACACAACACTCTACAATTGGTAAAAAACCTAATGCTGTTAATTAAAGAAATGAAAAAGTATATTAAAATCTTCATTTACTCATATGAAAACAATTGATTCTAATTTTAAAAAATTTAATGTCGGTGAATTGTTCGAATAAGCAAACACAGAGAGTTATTTTCTAAAGGATACACACCCAACTGGTCAAATGAAATTTTTAGAATAAAAAAGTTGCAACTTACAAATTCCACAATATATTTACTTGAAGATGAAAACAAATCAAAAATTCAAGGAGGCTTTTATGGAAAAAAATTACAAAAAGTTAAACATTCAGACATATATTTAATGGAAAAAATTATAAGAAGGGGAAATAAGATGTTAGTTAAATGGCTTGGATTAGACAAAACACAATTCATGGATATTAAAAAAGGATATGTTGTAAAATATTTTTTAATAAAAACACATTTTTAAATAATATTGTTTTATTTCATAATTCTGTTTAACATATTTTCCAATACAGGTTTTAAAATAATTTCACATAAGTAAATTCCTGTTTTAAAATGTTGTTGATCTAGAAATTCTTGAGGCAGCATCCGAGATTTTCTATATGCAAACTTCCATGCATGCGTCGTATGAAGTTGATTTTTAATTTGGTAAAAACTTACTGATTTCGTCATAATATTTTCTTTATCTTAAATTCTGTTCTAACTGGTTTGGATGCATTAGTAATAATTCTAACATAGTACAAACAATTTCACTCTTGGGATTTTCTTTTGGAGAGAGAGTATCATATACTTTCTGAAGACAGTTGGGTTCGCAAAATAGGCTACTTTTAAAAATGTGGAAGTAACTCTTAAATTTCTGTTTTTGTAAAATATTTAACCTGTATTCGATTAGGGGCACGTGTTGCCGTAATGTGCCTACAGTTTCAATTCCAAAACATACGTAATTATCATTTTTTGTGATCCTCACTATTGGCATTTCACCAAGTTTCTCAAAAAGAATGTATATATTTTTCAAAAATATAGTTTCTTGAAAAGCGTTGGACAAAAAAAGTACTTTGTGAGAACACCCTGATATTTTAGTAGATCATTCTAGTCATCTTCACTTAGAACAATGGACTGGTTCTTATTTCCACCAAATTCAATACATGGAGAAAAATCAGTTTCTAAACACAACCCTATATTCACAAACTTTTAGTTGGCTTTATTTAAAGGGTACTGTTTAGAATTAACTATGGTTTGTTTTTCAACAGAATTTATGGGTGTTTTAAACACATTGGATGTTGCGCTCTGTTGATTGAACAGTAGAATATAAAACTAAGTAAATAATGATTCGCAGTACATTTTCATAGCCTACTATCTCCCCCACCTAAGTGGAGGAGCTAATTAACGTTGAAAGGGATAAAAATTAAACTACAAAAAATTTAAATACTAAAAATTTTAATTCAAGTTTTTAAATAAATTACAAAAGCAACGTAAGATGAACTATTGATATTACGGTCAGAAACAAGAATATTATATAGAAATATATATAATTACACAATTATAATGACTCTTAAGTGGGAACAAGCTTTGAATTTGTTAAGGGCCAAATTATGAATAGGCTGATAATTTTACCAAACAGATATTTACCGTAGTTACAATTGTCTCAACAATGGTATCCTTGACAGTTATCTGCTTGGTAAAGTTACCAGCCTATTCATAATTTGGCCCTAAATCAACTTTTAGTAAGAGTTTCTTCTAAACGACGCACACTGATAGAAAATGCAATTCTAGCATTTCAAAATCAAATTTTATCATTGAAATATTTTGCTTAAAAATAAATTGAAAACGTATTAGGGATATCTGCTTGATATCACTGTATCATTTGTGAACACGTTGCGCAAAATCATCAAGTTTAAATGATGCTAAAAATCAAGCGGGCTTGTGCCATATGAAGGGTTGACCGTTCTCTGCGATTTGGAATGACATTTGTAAATTGTAATAAGTATGTGTGTCAAGAAGTTGTGAATATTATAAAAATGGTACATATTTTTGGAGGTATGTAAGCTAGTTTTTTAGTATTTTCATACCAGTTGTAACGCGTTTGATTTGTTGGTAGACTTTCTTGTAAATCCAAACGGAAAACTATCTTACTGACATTATGATAGAGCAGAACTTTGAAACGACTAAATATGACATTTAAATACAAGATTTATAATATTTTATGATATTTTCCCTTTTCGATAAGCTAAATTAGGCTTGCCACCTTTTGCCTCTTTTGGTGCAATTTGAATTTATTTTAGATAAAGTTGCGTCTATAAATAGAGCGGACCTGTTTGATATCGCAAAATCAATTTGTCCTTTGCGTCCAAGGCACACGGAATGTCAGAAATTGCTATTAGATTATATTTTACATGTTACTGGTAATGATGAACCAACAAATAATACCCAGAAGCTACTCACAAAAGTTATTGATAGCTTTACAAAAAGTTTGACTGAGAAATGGAACAAAGCGAGAAGATTTGAAGCAAAATTTAGAAAAAATAACGAGCAATGGCTTTCTAGCGTGATAGTCATTTCGTCTCAAGATAGTCATTCAGTCAGAAGTTCTTCTTCGAGAGTTGGCCGTCCCAAAATATCATTCGAAGAAGGCAGTGAAGTTACTAAGCGCAGAAGAGTTCAGGAAAAGGTCTCATTGATCACCGAGGATGAACTTTGTTTAGCCACAGAAATAAAACTGCGTAAGAATGGTAAACGGGATGTTGCGTCAATGTTGCATAAAATGAGATCTTCCCCCAAGAATGCAACTAGGTTGAAAAAATTGGAAACTAGGACCGAGGACCTACGGCAAGTATCATTTTCTCCAGAAGAGGCGCTTGCGTTATTTGTTAGCTTTAAGTTTACAAGATACCAATATATCGGTATAAGAAACCTCATCATTAAAAAAGGACTCAAAAAACTATTCCCGACATACGACAAAATTATCGAAGCAAAAAAAAAATGTTACCCTTTTAATATTCTGGCTACAAATACGTCAATCGAAGTACCGTTACAAAATATTTTAAATCATACTGCGTCCCGAGTTTTAGAGATGCAAAAAGTTGTTTTACCTACTTTTACCAATAATATTAATGAAACTGTCATTAATTTAACGATGATTTATAAGTGGGGTTCAGATGGAAGTGGCAGTCAAAGTAACTATAAACAGGTATGCGAGGCAGATGACTCAAATATACTGACTACTTCCATAGTTCCACTGCAGTTGCAGGTTAATCATGAAAAAAATAAAAAAATCTTATGGCAAAATCCTCGAACATCCTCTACACGATTTTGCAGGCCTGTGCGAATCCAATTTATCAAAGAGACTAGCGAAGTAATAAAAGCCGAATTTGTCCATATTGAAAATCAAATCGAACAGCTGTCTACAATGAAAATTAATTTAAATAATAATGAGTATGTTATACACCATAAATTGTTACGAACTATGGTAGATGGCAAGGTTTGTAATTCGTTAATGTCAACATCCTCACAACAATGTTATATTTGTCATGCCGGCCCTGGACAATTTAACAACCTTGATAATATTAAAACATTACCTATTAACTCTGATGCTTTAAGCCTCGGCTTGTCTACCCTTCACGCATACATTAGGTTCTTTGAATGTTTGATTCATATTTCATATAGGCTTAACATAAAAGTTTGGCGGGTTCCCAAAAATCAAAAAGATCAGTTCGAAAACAGAAAAAAAGAAATCATTCGTCAATTTAGAGCAGAAACCGGACTAATAATAGATCAACCAAAGCCAGGTATGGGTAACACCAATGACGGGAATACCGCCAGAAGATTTTTTGCTGACCCTTTATTATCATCTAATATAACCGGAATAGATCAAAACCTTATTTATAGATGTAGTGTTTTACTAAAAACTTTAAACTGCAGCTACCCAATCAATTCAACCCGTTTTGGCCAATATGCCTTCGAAACAGCTGAGCTATTTGTTAAGCTTTATGCATGGTACCCAATGCCCCCAACAGTTCATAAGATTTTAATGCACAGTAGGGAAGTCATTGAACATTTTTTAATTCCGATAGGTCAATTAGGAGAGGATGCTCAAGAATCTCGCCATAAAGAGACAAAATATTACAGAGAGCATAACACTCGAAAAATATCTCGAAAACACACCAACGAAGATTTATTTAATATCCTCTTAGTTATCCTCCGATCCCCTTATTTCCAGTTTGAGAGTTCTACCACCTAGGCAAGACAGTATTTACTGTCGAGATGTTATTGATCTTCTGCTTCCACCAGAATCTCTATAGTTAGGTTCCCTTTTTTATAACGGTTTGTTTGTTTGTTCGTTTGAATCTCTTTCCATGAATAATGAAGAATGACTGAGAAAGTCAGAACACTATCGTTTTTGCACTGAGGCTTGAAAGTTTGCGCCCTTCAAATATGTATGTATATAAATGCCTTTTTTAACTTACAAAATTGGTTATTATTGTCCTTATTCAATTTATTATCTTGTGTAGTGTATTGTAGCTATGAAAATAATTTTTGGAGAACGATTCATAAAAACTGATTTAGATAACCTTTTGAACTCAAATTACGAGTATTTTCAAACTTGTTTTGTAATTAATGTTTTGTAATAATTTAAGACTGTTATCATTTTTATGCTTATAGTTTCATAATTTCTTTTATATACCTAAGATATCATACCTAACATAATATCTAGATTCTAGATACAAAGAATATCTTCATCAGAAAGACATTTACGTGAGATTTACGTAAACTTCTTTTTTTTAATTTTCAAATATTAGCTTCCAAACTTTCAATTTTGGTACGTTTGCATACAAAATCTGTGAAAACTGGGGGTTTGGAGATTAATAAGTTTGGAAAATAGAAAAAAACGTTTATATACTTATGACGAATTGGTTCAACTTTCTATTATAATCTGTATCATATTTTGATAATATTGTAGTATAAAATAAACTATATTATAGCAGAATTATTTCCATGCTGATAGTTATGTATATATCTATAAATAATGTTATTTATCCGATTGTTAACCTATTAAGGTAAGGTCATTACTGAGAAATTAATATCCAGAGCTACTCTTTTGAAAATATATAAAGTAATTCGCTTAAGACTATCTTATTATTATTAACACCACGGCAGGGCTTGTCTAAAATCTGGACCCCCCCTTATCTCTTGAATGGTGTGGTATATTTTTATGAAAATTTGAGAACTTGAGTAGGATAACGTGAGCAAAATTTTAGGCATAAAATGACAGACATAAATGTCAAATCGAGTGCCAAATTCAATTTGCCAAGTTCAATTTGGAAAAAAAAGATTCGTGTAAAAATTGAAGAGATAGTATAGGTACAGATTATTTAATTTTGACATAACGCCATTTTGTTTTGGATAATGACAGATGCTTCAAAATTTGGGGATGAAAAGAGAAGAAAAAGATCTTTGAAATAAGGTATTACTCGACCGGGACCCCTTTTTCTATATATTTCTAATTAATTTTTGCTTCCAAAATGGCGCCAAACTGTCATTTTCAAATTTATGTCTGTCATTTCATGCCTAAAATTTAGCCTCTGTTGTCTTACTCAAGTTCTCAAATTTTCATTAAAATGTACCAAATGGTTCAAAAGTTAATAGGAGGGGGGGTTCCTGACTTTAGACACGCATTGCATTTTCCGTTTTTTGCATTGCATTTTCCAAGTTTTTTTTTTCATGAACAATGCTGTATACGAAATTAGAAATGAATATTTTGAACTTAAATATACTTATTATTTACTTACATCAATAAAAACATTACCAGAATTGCCTACATAATTTTGAACTGCTAGAATTGCATTTTCTATCACCGTGCGACGTCTTTTAGCTTTCGGTTTATTTTCAGATTGTAAAATAGATAAAGCTTCAATCATTGATTCTATATGGAAAATATCTTTGTGGCCCCATGTTAGAGTTTTTGTGGTATTTGAAAGACAATATCTTTTATCATCATGACATGTCAAGGCTAGTTTGTTAATCAAATTTGTATAAATATTGTGGAGATGTGACTTAAAAACATACATTGTGCAGAATACTTTTTTACCTTTTTCCACAACATCTTTGTAATCTGATAAGTTTAATTGTTTTTGTATGGCAGATTTACGAATGCCTTTTGCCTTTTTATCTAAACTATCTTTGGCTATTATGCAGTACGCTCTAGCTCCGGTACCAAAAAATCTTTCTAATGTACAGCTTTATATTCACCCTTAAATTTACCAACCACTGATGTGGATATTGGCATATTATGAACATTTGGTTCAGGATAGTTAGAGGTATCAAATTGAATCAGATTTTGCTTCATATCTTCAAAAAAATTTTCTGTCTGAATTTCTAGTATTAAAGAATCAGTATCAGTGGGCAATAAACTTACATTATCGCCATATTTTATTTTTAAATATTGGTAATAAAAATCAAACATTATAGTTTTTGCAATATCCAATATCCTCATTCCAACAAAAATAGGTTTATTATATTCGATATATATCATTTTAAGTTGAATAGCTACTAAATTTTCCGATTTTTTTTTAAATCTTTGAATTGAGGTTTTGCAATTAATTTCTCAGCACTCAATTTGTTTCTTTCTCTCTCTCCCATTGAGTTATTAGCTTAATATCTACTCGGTTTTCGACATTCTCCATAGTTTTTCCAAATATACTGTTATTTGCTAATTTATACGAATTTTTTTCAAATTGCTTTTTAGAATCATTTCGTAAATTAGTATTCAAATCAATTTAGCTAACCATGGAGATTTAATTCCTCGGTGTATTTTCAGAAGAAGAAGTCCAAATTTTAAGTATTGCTTCAAGGCACGATAATGAATAACATAATTATACTTATTGTTTAAATTGGGAATTAGTTTAGAATATTTTGAAATTGGTATCATTTCGTAAATTAGTATTTAAATTAATATATTTAGCTAACCATGGAGATTGTGTAAATTTAATTCCTCGGTGTATTTTCAGAAGAAGAAGTCCAAATTTTAAGTATTGCTTCATTGTTTAAATTGGGAATTAGTTTAGAATATTTTCAAATTGGTGGCTTAAATTGTTCGGGACAGAGAGGAAAGTTGCTAGGACTTTCATGTAAATTCTAAGGACATTCTAAGTCAACTTCAAATACAAAGCCCGTAGATGATGTATCTGAAAGATTTAAAATATTAATTTCATTTATTGCAATGATTTCATCCTCAGATAGCCAAACAACGTTTTTTCTGGCAAATACTGTTTCGTTGCAAAACCATACAAATTTGTTGCATCTAAATAGGCAATATATATTGTTGGATATTTAGGATTGAAATTATCAAGAAAAGGATTATTTGCCTCCGATTTTCGAACTGAACAAGTACTAATTCCACCGCGAACTCCTTTTTTGAAGAAATGAAGCATATCTGGATCAATCAATAATTCTAATTCTACATTTGTAAATTTCATCATAGCAGCCCAACACATGGAAGGACTAGTTACATAGTTGACAGGATCTAATTTATAAGTTTAATAACAAGTATTTCTATAATTTTCAAAAACATCGGCTAAAAGAAGAACGTCAGATTTCAAATACATATCTGAATAATCACCTATTGTTGAACAATTGAATACATTCCATTCCTCTTTAGCTCTAATGTAAACTTCATTACTAATATTTTCATCAGTTAAGTCATTATTAAATTTATCAGTGGAAGGCAGATATTTATCGTCCAACTTTTCGTGAGAATCAATATATGAATAAGGAAAAACTCCTTTTTGCCTAACATATTTAAATTGCTGCGCCCCTATAGTTACCACTAAAATGACAGGGGTCCATACATGTTTTAAAATTTCCATCCGAAAAAGGTTTTTCACATATACAGCACACAAATGCATTTGATTTCTAAAATAATTGTCATAAAGTTTTTTCACATCTTGTTCAACATATTTAATAAACTTTACAACATAATCAGTTCCACGATAAAGTTTTAAAGATGTGAGATTTTCATCAAATGATGATTTAATGTAATAAGCGAATGAATATGGAAAGTGTTCAGCAGTTTTTACTGTATAGAAGCTTGTAGGGTCAAGGTTTTTGTTTTCAATATTTTTCCATAGTATTCGAAATCAGCATAAATTACAAAAGGTGCTTTATACTGCTTTTGAATATTTTGAAACTTTAATATGTTTTCTGGAATTTGATTTCTAAACTTGTCTAAAATAAGTTCATCTGAAGGATATTCAATTCGCACAGATATGCAATCATATTCTAAGTGTCTTTGTAATTTCGCATATGTACCAAAATATCGTAAACATTTGTCACATAGGTTTTTATTTACATTTCTTTTTTGATAGTTGTTTAAAAATTAATTTAGATATATCTTTTATCCAACAATAATGACTATTACCGTCATCAGAAGTATTTAATAATAGATTGATATGTAAATTCTTTTTATGTCTATTATAGTCTAATGGTCCTACAGTTTCATTTACATGTACACCATTTCTAAAAAATGTTTCAACCATATAAATATTTATTGATAAATTATTTTTGTTTTCAAAAGTGCTTATCTGCTCTAATTTAACTGGAACATTTATACCTGTGAAATCAAAGATAGTTCTGAAGTCCGGATACGGTGAAGTTTTCCTAGGGTCACCTGAAGGTTTACATACTGCTGATACAACGGCATATGCGAAGCAGACATCATCTTCATTCAAAATGTTGAACAAACTGCCCCGAAATCCTTGAATTAAAATATAAGAGGAGCCACATAAAGAATTGTATTTGTTGATGTTTACTTCCTAATGGAGAATTTGTTGTAAAACCCAGACTGCAATTCAAAAAAGAAATAATTAGTACTTAACAAGAGAGACAAATGTAAATAAAAAAATAGGAGCAATCGCACTTGAAATGTTAAAATTTTTACAAGTAAATTATTAATTTAACAGAATCTCGTTCTGGTAGTTCACCTGCCTTGGTTGTCAGAACTTTGAATATATCGTCATAGAGATGATTTAAATCAGTCGTCTCAGTCACATTATGGAAGGCTGTGTTGAATGATTTAACTGATGTAGATTTCAAAACTGGCGAGTAGTATATACCAAATAACTCTACGTTTAACTTGATGCTTGTATGTAGTTGTTGTTGCTGCCTAATTAATGTTAAAACTTTGCTGTTAATTTCTTGTTGATATTTTTTAAGGTCGACATGGATTTTTGGTGCGTAAAAATTATATGCCTCAATTCGACACTTAAAAGCACTTCTAATAAGGTCTATTCCATTTCCATATTTAATATTATTATTGCTTTTGTGGATGTTTGTCCTCAGATGAGAGTTCCAAGTATTAACATTAATATCATCTTTACAGTTTTCGCAATGTCGAGTTGCATTATTAGTTTGATTGTTTTTCTTATGTTTTAATATACTGAAATTTTTTAAAAATATTGTAAATATACTTACTATCGATTAAATTATAATCCGGATTATAATCTGTGTTCATTTTCAAACATGCTTCTTTTATGTGTCTTATGAAGTTTCGTCTCTGTGTAAATTCTTTTAGTCAAAGTGCGCAGAGAAGGGTCATTTAAAAATGGATATTTATCGGTTTAGCTTCTCTTTAAAAAAAGAAAAAAATAAATTTGAATTTAGAAGCTTGCGCTTTTGTCTTGTATTTTTTTGAATATTTTATTGTTTGATACCTATTAACAACTGAGACTCACCACCAAAGCTAAGATTTTTCATGAATACATTTCCTAAATTTACCCTGTCTATATATTTTTTTTAACCGTTGTACAAGTAAAATTACTCAAATTTTTACAATCATTAAAATTAAAATAATTGTGCACCATCGATTTAAACGTTTCACAATCCGAAGATTCAGAAACAGAGCGTTCCCTTTTGTTCTGAACCTTTTTAGATTCCACAAATTCACACGAATCATAGCGAAGTTTTGGTGTACTATGATTGCAATTTAATACAATAGGGTACACCTCAACATCACCTACAATTTCATTACAGGTTTGATCCAAAACCACCATTGATTTTAGGCCGAAATGTAATTTAGGAGCTGGTTGATACTTCTCCCTAAATTTTTTTACCTCAATAACAGTCTCTATCGAATCTTTCGACGACGCATCAGAAATTGGGGAGTAGATAGGAAATATTTCTCAGTCGATTCCCATTCCCCTCTCAACTTCCTGTTCTATCTGATTACCCTCGATTCCCTGCTCCGAATAAACATCTTTTACTAGCAGTTCAAACTTTTCATTTTCTAAATTAAAATCGTTCTTATCAGAACTGAAATATTCTGAGGAAGCGTTTTTAAGGTTTTCTAATGATTTGGAGATTTTATTAAAAGAATTCATATCAGAATCAAATTCCTCAGAGATAGCTAGGTCCTTAAAATTTATTGTTGAAATTAGTCTAGGGTCAACTTCATTATTTTGATTAATTAGATTTTTAGAAATTGTAAATAAATTATTTATAATGGTAACATCATGGTCACCACCAATTTCTGATTGCGTATCGTTATCCATAAAATGTTTTTCTAACTCGTCCGGTGTTAAAAAATTGACATAAATAACAATTTGGACAATCATGAATTGGACAAACCTCTTTTAAATCAAATAAACTGGAAACAAATTCAAAATCAGAATCATTATCAATTATGGTATCTATATCAATATCAATTATGGAATTAAATTCAACATCAGAATCAGTATAAATTATGGAACTCATGTTGAATAATAGTTAAAAAATAAAAATCAAACCTACAAAACACAAAACAAACCTGTAAGGTGTAGCACAAAATGTAGGATAAATTAATGGGGATTTGCATACTTAAAGGCACGAAAACACTATTAATTACACAAGAGAATTTACAACGCAGACAGCAGAGAAGCACGATAGGAACCTTTCGAAGAACTGACGGACAATAAATACGATTGCTATCTTCCAAGCAGCCTAAACCACTTCTTGTTAAGTCACTCCCATTGGTTGGGTTGGTACGGCGTGATACGACGTGGTACGGAGTGGTACCAAGGGCAACTGGTGTCAAACACCTGTACGTGAACTCGACGTTTCTTTTGGCCATTTTTCATTTTTTTTTATTTTTTTTAATTGGGCGGTCTTCTGACGTTTTCTTCGAAACGTAACAGTGGTGCTCGGTTCGGTTGCCCGAGACGGTACTTCTCGTGATCCTGCTGGGATCTTCAGTTCAGTTTTCAGTTAGAATTTAATACTGATTTTGTGTATTATTTTAAGTTAAATTATTAAAAATCTCGGTTAAGAGTGGTAACATTTCTTATGATGAATTTATTGAATTGTGAAAAACACTATCAATTATTTGTAAATGTCGGTATGGTATCACCAGTGTGCTTAGATGATACCGTGATGTGGTGTGGATCTCCGCACACGCCGCAGGAGCCGGTACCTAGCATACAACTAGCAGTACCACCAACAGTACAAGCAATTCGACCAACAGTAAAATTAGCAGTAGAACCAGTAGCTACACCAACAGTATAATACATCACCAACGAATTATGATGAGGTAATCTTAAGACTATTTACAAGATTTGTAAACTCTGTTTGACATAAAATTAAGCAATGGACCTATACAAATAGACCTTATACCAAATTTGTCCAAAGCTAGGAGAAAACAGCCTAATAGGTTCTGTAAAAAGGCAATTAATTATTGGTATAATTTTTATTTTTAGGTAGTATTAAATATAAGTATTTTTTTAGTTTTAAGTAATATTAATTGTAATTAAAATATAATATAGGCTTTAACTTATTTTTTGTTTTATTTTATTATTATTGTTTTAATTACTAATGAAACGTACTAGGTTGCTTCTTGAATGTAGTTGTGGGGATTAAATAAAATTGCTGTATTATAATAATATTCTTTATTATGTGTTTAGACAATACTAAATAACATTTTTACTTTATCAATAGCTATATTGTCTAGTAATATATATAATTCTATTTATATTTATTTAATAAGTTTTATAACAGTTTTTATAATCATATATTATTTTTACATTAGCCAAGGCACAGTGCCAGAAGCTTGAATTTTTATGAAAATAACATTCTGGAATCTTCTTAAATTTGCTTAGTTTGGGTTCCTCAATGACTGGAATGCTTACGATTAATTTTTCAGCCAATTTTTTTTAAGTTGGTCTTTTTTCACACCTTTGACATAGATCTTCGGATTTGAATATATCTTGAGAATATTCTTAAAGATTTCTTCCACTTTATTTAATTCGATATATCCAACGTCCCATTCGAAATCATGATATTCTCCGGACTATTTTTTTTATCCTCGGCAGATAACATGTTTATTTTAAATGGCGATTTAAACTAAAAATTAGACCAGCGTACACCATCGTAGACAGCTAGCTCCTTTGGAACCAAGCCAAATAAAAAATTATAACCTTGAATGTCGATGAATAATTCTGACTCGCACTCGACCATGACTGGTCACTTACTATTAATTTTGAAAGTTATTCTGCGATTTTATTTACAAAAAAATAATATATTAATCATATAAATTACTTTTGTTTACTCTATGATTTTCAATTTTTGCACTTCAGTTTTATTACACACTAAACAAGTTTCAACAATACTTATGTGAAAAGATTATCGTTGCACAATGTGCAGCGCAACACTTCATTGCTCTTCTATAATGTGTCGAAACAAAATTGTGTTTTCCAACAGGTGTTTCTAAAGTATGCAAATAATAGCATGGTGGACACACACTATATACATCACCAAAAGAGGATCTTATTACAACATAATTTTGGAACACTCAAACTTCCCGACGTAGATAATTTTCTTTCACAGCATCACTGGCACTAATTTTTATATTTACAAGTCCTTCTTCATCACATCCCACTTCATTCTCATAATTCATTCCCTCATCTTCACTATCTTCTTGCTCTTCTTCAAAATTATTTTTATCTACATCACTTAACCAGCCTTGCCTAACATCAAAAATATTTCTTTCCCCAACATTAAAATATGATACTTCATCCTTGTATATTGCACACATTTTCTCCATATTTTCAAAATGTACATTAGAATTTTGTAAAACTACGTGACGAGTATTTTGTTACTTCTTAAAACATTGATACTACTGTAAGAATGACTTGCTCTGTTGGCTGCTAAGATTTAAATAAAACATCTCCCTACAATGTCTAACGACGACTGAGAAGGACACGACCAATAAGAATCAATGTAGGTGGAGTAGAGACAAGTAGGCGGGACCAAGGATAGGTGGGGGAAGTAGTCAACCAACAAAAAAGTGTTGGGGGAACCCGCTTAACCCCCCAATATACTCTACTGTCAGGTGTAAATGTAGGGTTATGTTAATGTTTTACTTTAATAATCTATTCGAACTATATAGTACAAACTTACTTTTGCAATTAGATTTTTAACAAATAAGTATGTTTGTGCAAGCGATCAATAAGAGTTGCCTGCCAAGTGAATTTAGTAATGTAATATGTACTGAAGAAGGCCTACAAAATAAAGTTTCTTTTATGCTAATCTTAGAGAGCTTCTACCTCAAATTGGGGTGCTGAATAAAGTAAAACATACACTAAGACATGAAACAATATTGGCTTTTACAGCAAAATAAAACCAAAATATAATAATGTGCAATATTTAATAACTTTTCTTGGAGTAAACTTAGCTTAAGACATTTACGGTCATAGTCATTTACACATTCATCACAAACACTTTATAATTACCAGTAAAAAAACAGGTGAAACAGGCTTAAATACATTTCTTCATATGGCCAATGGCTGATAACCTCTTGTTTGAATCAATATTCATTTTAATAATCACAAAAACTAATAAAATAAGACACTAAAACCAATTCCTTAACTAGTTACTTGGCAGCAGTTATTACATAATTACTTTTCATGGAAAATTACTATAAAGTATTATTCGCAGTAACAAATACATATATAATACTTAAAAACGTGTAACTCAAAGTGTTTATTGATATACAGTAGGATTATTAGTAATAAATACGTAAAAACTCTTAGAGAGTATTAGTCGAAACAGTTGTAGCTACTTTAGTGCTAGCTGGGCGTATTTGGGACTCTCGAACTGTATCAAACGGATCTTCGTATCATTTTCGTTTTCTCGTGTATTAATGAAAAAAATGTATTTTCGAGTTTTTTTTAATTTTTTATGAAATACGATAACGGACGCAAAAATTGAAATATCGATTTGCAATTTTTAGGAAACATTCCTTTTTACGGCCCCTGAACTCTATTGAAAATGGGCAGGATCGCAGTTTGGAAAGTTTTTTTTTATTTTTAAACCTTATTCTTTGGCCAAAAAAAAAAGGGTCTGTTCAACGCCCTCTAGTGGCCAAAGGATTCAAGTTTTAGACAAAAACAAAAGGAATCTGAAAGAACATAAATAAGAAAAAAGTTCTTATAAACCGGAATCTTCAAAAAAGTGTAAGCAAATTACATTTACCGCTTAAAAATTACTTTAATATAAAAACACCATAAGACAAAATTAATAAGTAAAAAGATACAAAAGTGCATTCAAGTTTATAGCTAAATGCCTTGAAGTTCTTTATTGAAACTTTTGAATTATTCAAAGTATCGATTTGTGGTTTTAGATAGATAGATAAGATATTTCATTTAACTTTTAGAGCGTAATTTATTAAAAAAAAATTAACAGTTGTCAAAAAAAACGTTTTTTTCTTTGTGACTCTTAAACTGCTTAAAATTTTTAAATACAGTTTTCACAGTTCCATGTAACTTTTAGTGGCGTATTTTTTTTGAATATTTTAACAGCTGTCTAAAAAAGAAGTTTTTTCCGGTGACTTTTGTACGATATATCGACCGTCACAATCACGTCTAGCCCGCTTAAACGATCGTGAATTTGTTTGTTGTATTTTGCGTTTGACATTGGATGCATATTATTATTTATATATTTTTTAATTGTTATTTTTGGTACATTATTGAAATTTGCAAATCCCATATACAACAATATTTGTCAAAAAAAATATCATTAAAGGCCATAACGTAGGCAATGATCAAGAATATCCACGTGCTGGATGGAAAATGTCTATGACTATAAGCCCCTAAAGCCGGCTACTCACTATTTGTCCATTCGTTCATTTGTACGCATAGTGTGGAGGGTCCGGTTCATCCGTTCGTTTCGTTGCGCGGTGTTTCCGTCTTAGGGGCGGGTAAACAAGTAGGCTTTAACCTCGGCGAACCATTCGTCCGAATCAAATCTTTTGTTTTTTATGTATTTTCAAACATTGAAGACACATCAATTCCATGTAAACGAATTAACTAAAAATTTGTAAATAGTGTGGATGAAATATTCGCCCATTCATTGATTCGTCCAATCGTTCCTTCATATGAATGGACGAATCCAATGAACGAATCGGACCGAATAGTGAGTAATGTGCTTAAATTTCCCTGGTATCCCGCCAATTACACCACGTTAGAGTGCGCGGGTAAGTATGTTAAATCTGAATTTCGATTATTTGAAGTATGATTTTATCGCTTTAATGATGGCAGTGCTGCCAGGTTCTCGAGGAAAATATCGGTAGACCTAATCGGAATTTATCGGTAGATTCTAGAAACATTCGGTAGATTTAAATTTTAGGTGGGATTTATAGTCAACCAATCAGGTTAACCCGTTTCTACACAACAAAAAAGCTTTAAGCTGTAAAATTGTAAAATATTATTTAAAAAAATAGTAATATAAAACATTTTTGAAACCGTCACAAAAAAAAATAGATAATTGCCCATTATAATAAGTGAAATAAAATATAGAACATAATGTTTCGGCAGAAACATGACTTACATCGGTAGATTTGGTCAAAAATCGGTAGAACTACCGAAAAATCGGTAGATCTAGCAGCCCTGAATGATTTTTTTTCGACGAATCTGAACTATAATAATTATTACTTATTCTTGTGTCTGAACCTTTGAATAAATAGACAAAAGGAGGGAGCCCCATTATCTTAAATTAGCAGGCTTTGATGGAACTACGTCATTTTTGGCACCTTATTTTTCTGATGTTTTCGTTTTGGTTTGATGACATGTGTTGTCAAACCGTCGTCTTTACAAATTTAAGCTTTAGTTTTAGCAGTTTATAAATAATACACACATCGAATTAATAAAAAAGTTGATTAATAAGTTGTGTTCTGTGTTATAAAAAGTAACAAACCCATTTTTGGTCGTTTGCATTATCCTAAATACAAAAAATGGTCAGTTGTGTGGCATGCAGTCGTACTCGTATTAAATGTACAAGGAAGAAAGGAATTTCGTTCCAGCGGTAAGTGAATTTGTATTTTCGTAAGTAAAGAAATTAACAAGACACTTTTATATCCGATTTAAGGGCAAAAATAATTGTTATTATAATGTCAATTAAAGTGTCAAATAGTTAGGTTAGGAACCAGGTGGTATATAAAAAACACAGTAGCGTGTGTAATATTTTGTTAGGTCAAAACATTTAAATTACCTTAAGCATGTTTTTAAAACGGAAAAAAAAGTTGGAGTTATGAGTTTCTAGGAACAATTTTAAGGGATAAAATAAGTTTTATTATCTAACATTATATTCTCCATTTTTAGATCTGATACTGTGCTGAAGGGGAAACAGTGATTATATTTCTCAACAAATGTTACTTGTATAACAGACAGTAAAGTCAAACAAAAAAATATGAAATCCTCTTTTGAAGATTTTATTTCATGTTTTTGAGTTTTTTTAGGAAAAATAGAATATACCTATATCTATAGTTACATACATTTTTTTAAATTTCTATAAACATATATTTATTGCAGGTAACCAACCTAAGTAGCCCAAATATTTGTGCTTTCATGAGCTATTCTTGTGTAATATGTTTTTGTAAGTAATAGAGAATTTTAAATTGAGACATTTTTTACATGTTCACCACTAATTTTTCCAAAAACTGTGTCTACAACTACGGTAAAAAGAATACATTGCGCTTTGTACAAAAGAAATGCACACGGACATCTTCTGTGAGTGTTATTGCACTTCGAAATAAGAATCATAACTAACTATTGTACTTTGGTTTAATAAGGGATTATGCAAACTAGAAAGTACTAAATAAAAATGAAGACGTAGGAACTTCTGGTATCTATATAACCTTCATCTTACAGACGACGCTATTTTACAAATCAGAATGTTTAACTTTTGCCCAGATGGCAAAATTGCCACATTTCTTTATAACTTTGATAAGTCGTTATTTCAAACTCAATGTCAATTTTAAAGCATCAATAACAACAAACTTTGAACTTAAACTCCTTAATAAATATAAAAGTATTTATACGAAAGATTTATTATGTAAAAAGTAAAATTTGATAATATCTAGAGTGAGTGTTAAAGACATGATTTTTAATGTTTCACCAGTTTTTTGTTAAATTGGCACTTGAAATAATGTATCACACTAATTGGCTTGTTTAATATAACCCATACTGTCAGGAAATATTAAATGTAAATCGTGCAACATTGTAATGTGTACAGGCTCGCATATAAATAGACGCCATTTTTTATAATAAAGCAGTTGCCAACTAGACTCGTCGTTTGTCGTTTCATTTCATTGTCCTCATCCCAGACCCGCTCCCAGCAGTAACACATGGCGCAGTAAGGTCGTCCATTTTATAAGCCGAAAAAAAAAGAGAAAAACTGAAGATTGAAGATAGAAGAATGGGCTTTAGAGGGATTCCACCCATGATAATGTCGGGAAACCTTTCAGAAAATTGGAAATTTTGGAAGCAAAGGTTCAATACGTATTTAAAAGCAACAGAAATATCAAAAAAGGACGAAGGTACAAAATGTGCTCAGCTTCTCACGTTGATTGGAGACGAAGGTATTAGAATATATAATGCATTTACTTGGGGGCAGGATGAAACGGAAACTTTGGAAAGTCTGCAGATTAAGTTCGATGCTCATTTTAACCCGAAAAAGAACCTTACCTATGAACGGCATACATTTTTCACAATTCAGCAACTCGAAGGTCAATCGGTTGATCAATTCATTACTGAACTAAAGAATCTGTCACTTTCTTGCGAATTTGGCGATTTAAGAGAGTCACTTATTAAAGACATGCTAGTTTGTGGATTAAGGTCTACCACACTGAGAGAAAAGCTACTTCAAGAAGATGCTACTACGCTGCAAAGGGCCGTCCAAATTTGTGTTAACATAGAAAGCACAAGGCAGCAGAACAGATATATCACCAATGGTATTAAACAAGAAGAACAAGTGGAAGTGGACGCTATTGGTACCAGGTCTCGTAAGAATCAGGGCCCCCGATCACAGCAACTAAGAACTGACCATCCAGGTTCGTTAGGTTCATCTACAGGGCACAATCAAGGCAAATCCACCTGTCCCAAGTGTGCCAAACGTCATGAATATGGGAAATGCCCTGCATTTGGCAAGAAATGTTTAAATTGTGGTATCAGTAATCATTTTTCTTCTTGTTGTTTTAAAAACAAAGTATCTAATAACCACCGTTCTAACTTTAACAATAAATCTAAATATTTTAAACATAAAAAATCTATTAACTGTATAAAGGATAATGACTCTAGTTGTAGTGATTTGGATGATACAGATAATTTTCTTTTCATAGGTTCTATTGATATTCACACAGTCTCGCCAAGGGGTTCAAGAGCCACCGCTGGGATGTCTGAGAGTTTGTGGGTTACGACTTTGGAGATTGAAGGACAGACTTTGGACTTTAAACTGGATACAGGAGCCATGGCCAATATAATACCTGTACGTTTTCTACAAAAAATCAATTTTGATCTTTCAAAAATAAATAAAGTTAAAACCAAGCTCACTTCTTATACTGGGCATACTATTCCTATTATTGGTCATTGTATTTTAAATTGTAAGTCTAAAAATAAACAGGAGAGTCTGTTATTTTATGTGGTCTACTCAGAGAACAGTCATATTTTGGGTCTTAATGGTTGTGTAGAACTAGAACTTATTAAAAGAATAGATTCAGTAGAAAATAATTTTCTAAATAAAAATTATGAATTAAAAAGCATTTTAAAAAAATATAATTCCGTATTTAACGGTATAGGTTGTTTAAAAAAAGAATATCATATTGAGTTGAGAGAAGGCGCAACTCCAGTAGTAAATTATCCTAGAAAAGTTCCATTTGTCTTAGAGATAAACTCAAACTTGCTCTAAATCAGTTAGAAAAGCAGGGACTTATAGAAAAATCTAATGATTGTACTGATTGGTGTCATAATATGGTAATAGTTAGAAAATCAAATGGTCAGCTTAGAATAGCTATAGATCCCAAAGATTTAAATTCAAATATTAAAAGACATTATTTTCAAATTCCCACTCTGGAAGAATTGACGGCTGATTTGACAGGTTCAAAATATTTTAGTGTCTTGGATGCAACACAAGGTTTCCTGCAGATTAAATTAGATAAAAATAGTTCAAAACTTTGTACTTTTGCTACTCCATTTGGGAGATATCGATTTTTAAGGTTACCTTATGGGTTGTGCAGTGCCCCGGAGGTTTTTCAGGAACGAATGTTTGAAATTTTTGGTGGTATTGAGGGCTGTAGTTTCTATGTTGATAATATTTTAATAAATGGAAATACTATAGAGGAGCATAATGCCAGGTTAATAAAAGTTTTAGAATTTGCCCTAAAAAATGGCTTAAAATTTAATAAAGATAAATGTAAATTTTTGCAATCTGAGGTTAGGTATATGGGTCATACTATAAGTAGAACAGGTATAAAACCTAATGAAGATAAAGTACAGGCTATAAAAGATATGCCTTCACCAATAGATAAAAAAGACGTTCAAAGATTTCTTGGTATGATAACATATATGAGTAGGTTTATTGAGGGGCTTTTAGAAAAAACTGCACCTCTTCGTGCTCTCCTGAGGAAAGATAATCTTTTCCAGTGGGATGACATACACGAAGCTACTTTTAACAACTTAAAAAATGTTTTGTCTAAAGCTCTTTGTTTACATTTTTATGATGTGTCTAAACAGTCGGCAACAATATCTGTGGATTCATCTCAGTTTGGGATGGCTGCCGTATTACTTCAGGATGGAAGGCCTTGTGCTCATGCATCCAGGGCCTTGACAGAAACTCAGTGTAAATATTCTCAAATTGAAAAAGAAATGCTAAGTGTGTGGTTCGGAATTTCTCGTTTTTCGCAGTATGTATATGGAATTAAAAATCTAATTGTAGAAGCTGATCATTTAGCCTTTACATTTATGTCCACCTAGATTACAAAGAATGATTATGCAGTTAAGGAAATATAATTTTGAATTAGTGTATAAGCCAGGCAAAAAACTTATTTTAGCTGACACCTTAAGTAGGGCTTTTCGTAAAAATAATTTCTTTGAGGAAAATGTAGATTTAGAGCTGGAATCACACATTTGCTTGGTATTAATGAATATTAATGTTTCTGAAGATAAAAAGCGAGAAATAATAAAACTAACCAATGAGGACCTAGAGTTAATGTCCCTAAAACAGTTTGTCAGGAACGGTTGGCCGAGTAGATTAGCAGACTGCCCTGAAAATATCAAATTTTATTTTAAATTTAAAGGAGAAATTTCTGAAATAGATGATCTTTTGTTTAAAGGCCAAAATTTAATTGTGCCTTCAGCACTTAGAAAAGAAATTTTAAATAAATTGCATTATAGTCATCTTTCTGCAAAGAAATGCATTGATAAAGCTAAACTTTCATTTTATTGGCCAGGCATGACAAAACAGGTTGAAGACTTCGTACTATCATGTCATGTATGTCAAACATTCCGGAAGTCTCAACAGTCTGAGCCCATGATATCTCATGATATTCCTTTGCGTCCTTGGTCCAAGCTTGGTGTAGATATTTACCATCTTTTTAATGTATCATATCTTCTGATTGTAGATTATTATTCTAAGTATGTCGAGGTTATAAATTTAGATAAGGACTTGTCTAGTGATAATATTATATATAAACTTAAGGGTGTATTTGCTCGCTTTGGTATTCCAAATATCCTGATTTCAGATAATGGTCCTGAATGGTCCAGTTTGCTTTTTAAAAGGTTTTCAAAAGCATATGACTTTCAACATAAAACTTCTTCACCTTTATATTCTCAATCAAACGGTCAGGTTGAAAGATCAATTCAAACTATCAAAAAACTGTTAAAAAAATGTATTTTAGACAGGAAAGATCCTTATTTAGCGCTTCTCGAATATAGAAATACACCTATGGGTAAATATAACTCTCCGGCTAATGTTTTGTTTAATAGAAATTTAAGAACAATTTTGCCACAGTCTAATTCTCATTTCGAGCGTAAAACTTTTGATAAAAATAAATATAACACATTTTTAAAAAATAGTCAAAAATCGCAGAAAAAATACTATGATAAAAAAGCATCAAAAAATTTAAAACATCTCCCTAATAACTCTTCAGTTTTAATTCAAATAAAACCACAAACCCCCTGGGTTTTAGCAAAAATTGTTAAAAAAGTTGGCATTAGATCATATTTAGTAGAGACTGAAAAAGGCAAGAAATATAGAAGAAATAGAAAATTTATAAAAGAACTAAAACACCAGCCAAGGGAGAAAACCGAACTCTCTAGTATGGAGAATGATAATCTAACTAATTTTGCATCTTCTAGTAATTTTTTAAATTATAATTATATTCCTTTATTTGACAATAAGTCTTTAGATACTGGAGAGGGTGGGAAACAAACACCTTTGGACAGACTATCTAGTAATGGCAACCTAGATAATTTACAGACAGACGGGTCTAGTAATGTTTGTGCTAATCAAAGTAATGTACGTGTTAGTCCAAATAACTTTAATCTTTGTCCAAATAGTGTTTGTCTTAGTGATAGTAATGTTAGTAATAGTACAGTAGACGACTGTGAGAACAGTGAGGATACACTTAATAATTCCTTAGATAGTAATTCTGACGAATCACATAAAACATGTATTTCTAGTTATGAAACTTCTGAGTCACCTCATTCCTCTAGCGAGGATGAAAATCTGTTTAATGCTACTCGACTAAGTAGAACGGGTAGAAACATAAAGCTGCCTACAAGGCTTCGAGATTATAAACTTGAATTCGACTAATACATTGTTAAGATAGAGTCTTCACTGGTTCACAAGTCGTTTATCATTGAGAATGTCTTATATTGTGGCATAACATTTTTATTTATTATATAACATTATATAATTGATATTGAATTAGAGATGTGTTTGCAATTTTAGGTTAGAATGGTTGTACATTATGGTTATAACTATTCTTATTACAAAATAAAAAACTTTGAGTGATTATTAAAATATTTTATGAAAAACACCTCTAGAAGTTTGGTACATTTTGAACAATATTGTGATTTAATTAGGTTGTGAATTTTACATAAAATTCATTATATATTGTATATACCGTAACGGCTACTGTTCTGTGAGATTAAATAAATTTAATGTAATTATAAAATAAATGTAACTAGTTGTAATTAATGATCTGTGATAAAAAATTAAACTAAGACTGATAATTTTTAGTTTATAGCTATTTTATTTAAAGAAGGGAGATGTCAGGAAATATTAAATGTAAATCGTGCAACATTGTAATGTGTACAGGCTCGCATATGAATAGACGCCATCTTTTATAATAAAGCAGTTGCCAACTAGACTCGTCGTTTGTCGTTTCATTTCATTGTCCTCATCCCAGACCCGCTCCCAGCAGTAACACACATACCTTAACTATAATTCTCTTTCAAAAATATAAGTTTTCAAATTACTTCCTAAATTTCAAAGTGGATACGCCACTGAAAACCGGAAACAAGGTGTTGTCATTTTGACGGGCCATGGTTTTGAATCTTGGGACCTTCCCGGTCTCTTCAAGGTCACGGCTAGGCTCTTTCCTGTACATTTATTTATTCAAAGGTCTGAACTAACCTAACGCTAAAGCTGGGTCCTAACTGTCTAACAATTTTCATCGCGTTAATGCGATCACCGCGCATTATGTCCAAATTTAATAGTGAATTCAATTACAAAATGACGTGCGAGCAGTGCACAAAGATAAAAGAAATTTGACGTGTTTATAGTTTTTTTTACAAATCACTTTAAAGTAAATAAACGTTTTCGGTTTTTTTAGTGCTATTTCATATCTATGGCTACCACGTTTAGTGGTAGAAAATTATTTTTATACAAAACAAAAAATAAAAGATATTTGACTTGTTTCATCATTTGTTAAAAAAGCTAAATGCTTTTGAAATATTTTTTTTTTATTTTTAGGGGGCTATTTCACCGCCCTAGAATTACCTTATTTTCAGGAGGGCAACCTCATGTTTTTAGAGCTACACGGTATAGTAAAAAATAATAATTTGTATAGAAAAAAAAAATTTGGCGGTTTTTTCGAAATGTTTTGTTTTCTATTAACACTGCCGCAATAGCGTCCCATTCCTTATTCGCAGCCAACCTGTTTTTGTATAGAAAAACCATTTATTCCATTTTGTCTGCTGATCAGATATATTTAATGGTTAACTTGTTGTGCCACTATAGTTATTCAAGAATGGACTCGTGAGTAGGCCTCGAGAATCAAACCGATTTGAAAAATCAACAATTGCTCCCATGCGGTGGTGTCGTTTGGCAGGTTCCTCTTCAATTTTGCCGTACGGATTACATCATATTAGTTTAATTTCTCATCGCGTCGCTCGCTCGGGAGACCAAAATTACTTGCAAATTGGGCCTAATGGGACAAATCCACTGAACAGTATAAGTTTTGTTAGAAAAAAAATCCTTTTTTTAATATAGGCTCGCAATTAGGTTGGTGCGCTAAACCGCGCTTTCTTTACAGTAAACTTGACACATTTCTTAAATTATAAGTTTTTTTTTAAATGTTATCCGCCTGAACAGGGTGGGATTCGAAACACGTATACGCTGCGTTCAAAGTCGAGTAACCTATCACCGAGCTAGGAAGTCTATTCTGAACATTCAACAAAACTTCTCCGCGGAAATAAACGAGCAACCAATAGGAAGTACATTGAGCAATCTTTGTTGTGATTGGCGGGCTGCGAGGGAGAAATGAAAAATTATGTTTATCAGTCAGCTGATTCTGATTAGATGTTTTAAATTGAATGCGGATGCTGAATATAAATCAAAATATACATTCCAAAGTTCTAATAGTTTATTTTAATTCAGAAGTCCCATTTATCTTTTCTTGTATTCAGAATGGGAAACAGGGCTTCTTTGCTTCTACGTGAAGAGGAAATAGCTCAAATTCAACAAGAAACAGGCTGTAAGTATGTGCTTATAGTTATTTAGAAAAAACAATATACAGATAATAAATTTATTTATACACCTTTTTGCAATTACTTTTGAAATATGTTTTTTGTTACTTTTGGCCCTAGAACTTTTTTTTTGATAAAGTTCCGGTTATCCTGGAGTCACACTGGATCGTCTTCAGATGTATTCAATCACTTGCAATAAGTGCTGTCCACTTATAACTCATGCATTTTTAAAATTGTACATTGTAGCATGGGCAACCGAGCTTCATTGTAAAGTTTGACATTAAAATCTAAAAAAATAGCGCAAAGACAAAGAAATGTTTCCATTGTTATTTTCAGGATTTAGGTTTTGTCATACAACTGAGACCTTGTCTAAATTTGATGGCAACAATAATCTAGCTGTTAAGGTGTTTTAGTTCTAGACACAATAAGTAACATAATAAGTCAAATAAATTCGAGTCAGTACAGACACCTGTCCTCGACTACCTTATCGCTTGTTGGTTTTGGCATATTACTGCAGAGAGGTAAAGTATGGTTTTAAAAAGAGAAATAACATTCCTAATAGCAGATAATTGTACAATATATAATGTCTATACTTTTGAGAATGCTTGTATATGTGTTTACTCACGAACACAGTGTAAGTAACAGGTAAACAAGTGTATTCATTCATATGTTAAGTTACAACAATTTTTCTTATGTATACCACAAACGGGGCTTATTTAAATGATTGTGGAAGTACATATCTTACTCTGATGTGTGGTATGCCTGACTAAAGACACATTTAAGGGTTCTTTTGCTATGAAATGTACTGTTCAGGTCTTCTTGTTTCTGTTTTTACAATTATTCAGGTTATTCCATGTGTTATATTTTCAGGGAATCACTACACTAGTATGCTATCTTTCATAAAAGGTTGTTTAGAAACACATGAGCTATACAGACACAATTACATTGGGGCACACTGGATATCAACATGATTGGATTTCACATGAATTTTCCAGATTTTTAACTACACTATTCAACCAGTTTATAGGAGGTATTTTTCGCTGGTTTTACTGTAATTCTTTATCGATTTTGTAGGCAACATTTGTTTTTAAGAAATTGATTCAGTTTGTTGTTTTTGTTTTGGTTAACATTTTTAGGTCTATTGAACTGTTCTCTGGCAGAGAGTGATTAAACTTGATGATCTCGGACCCAAAACACCTAGTGATTGATAATTAAGTGGAATATCTTAAAATATATTAAGCAGAAAATCACTATAATGCCATGGTAATCCTAATATGAATTTATGAAACGAAAACCACAGGAATTCTATTTAACTTCACTTTAAATTTAGAAATTGTTAAAAATCTAGCCATGGAACCATGCTAGTGCTACCAACCAAATGATAATGAAATACCCTAGAGCAACCAGAACCTTGTAGATTAGCTAGTTTTTATGATTTTTTCTTGGTTCTAAACACTTATTTCCTTTAATTAATTCAACTATTAGTGATGTTGTGCCGAATTAAAATAGGAGCTTGTCAACATTTAAACTATGACGTCATCATTGTATGTGTCATTGGTACTTGGAGCATATTGTGGTTGGCTCTGCTGTATGCAGGGGAAGAGTGAGTACAGTCTTTTGTGAAGGGCTAAAGAGAAATATGGCTGGTTTTACAATGATTTTTTTTTGAGTGATTTTTCTACTTCGATCCTCGTGTTCAAATATCTTTACTTTTTCTCTGAAAACTTTCAGAGTGAGTGAGTGTTAGGTTCCAGTTTTCTTTTTTGTGTGAAGTTAGATTCACCCCTGTAAAGGGATTATATCACTGAGAACCCTATCTTAGCTGCCTTACATGGATTTTTGGCTTCTGTAGTATTGTTGGTCTTGAAGTAGGGTAGCTATAGTCAAATAGTCTCTGGAATAGATTCCACATGGTCCTGGAGTGAGTCTGAGGGGAATGATCACTAAGTAAAAAAAAAACCAACAACATCAGGGTTTTCTTTTTGGGGCTATCCATAGAGTTTTGGGTTGTTGTTCAGGATTTTCAGTTTAAGTTCATTTTGGGCAAGCAGACCTATTTGTTGACTGGGCGTTGCTTCATGTAGTGCGGTGTGGTTTTGGACTCTAAATATGTGTACAGATAAGTGAAATTTGACTTAAAATTACTTTTTCTTGCTGTTTGCAATAATCTTCAAACTTTATTCTAGTATATATAATTTCACCACATATTTTAAGAGTTTTATATGTGAGGTATTATATAACAAATAAGATTGTTTACTTTTATTGATTTGCTTGTTCTGCCATATGAGTAGCTAGTGCTAAGATAAATTTTTTTCTTTCTATATAAATATATTTTATATTATTATATTTTAAAACCCAGATAACACTACTCATATGAGTTAAGTTCATTCATCCACGTATACCATGGTACACAGTCAAAACATTATTGCATAATACTTTTATCTATACATTCAGGTCTTATTCTTTTATTAATTTAATTTAATTGTTAGTATTAGATAGAGATACTTATACCATATATTTGGCTGAGTATGTGATACTTGAATAAATGGTGTTCATTTAAATTTTTTATTTAACTTTAACATTTTCACGTTTGGCTTTCTTATTTAATGACTCCATTAAACCTTGTTATGGCATGCTAGGCATTATTTTTTTTTAATTACCATTTTATTATTAATTAAAAAAAAATAACCACCATTTTTTTTGTAAAATTCCAATAGTTGATTACCCATATTGGAGATTGTAAACCCATTGTTTCAAAAAAAAAAAAAATTTTTTTTACTAAACACACTTTTGTGATTGATTGAACTCTATATGTGTTTTACTTACCTTGGCAGTGACTCAACCAAACATTTTATTTCATTATATATTTTTTTATCTGAGCCTTTAAGGATCTTCTGTACACCATGAACCTTCTAGTTTGGGTTGCGATACAAACTAGTGGTGCCCTGGTCAAAATTGACCCACGTCCACACCGGCTGGCAATCTTGATCACAAATGTTGTCGTATCCTTAAGGGGGTAGGTATTTAATTTTCAGATTTTAGGATAAATGATGGTAGAATAAATTAAATACGTTTCGGTCTTTATTAACTATTCTTTAATTAACCGATTGCAACAAAAGTAGTTAAATGTCCTCTTTTTTTAGCCTTATTTTACAAATCAAAGATTTAACTACACCAATTTTTTTCTTGATAAAAATGTAATACTTTACTTAGTTCCTAATATAGAAGAGATTTTTCATGAAAGGTCCAACATTTTGGCTTTTGTAGTGACTGTATAAAAGTTAATACATATTTATTTTATTAATTTTTTTTATATCTTAATTTTTAGCATTTTTTTATACGCATATGGTCACATTGTGATGGTTTTTTTAGAGTAATTTAAATCCGAGGGGTAAACCACTGACTAATTTTTTAACACCAGATTACAACAAAATTGCAGGATTACACTGAATACATGTTTGATTATGCAGGTTTCACAATAATTACACAAATACTAAGAATTTTTAATTTGCAATATTGAGTTTGTATAGATCATGTAAACTGCATCTACTTGAACCGATCTTATGTAGTCCATCCACTTGATCCTTCAGAATATTTTTATCATGATAAAGATGACTGGTATTGGATTGAATTATATTTTGACAGTTTTAAAGCAGATATCTCTCTTATCCTAACTATTTGTTGGAATTGGAGTTTGTTTCTGTTCTGTTTTTATTATTTTGTGTGGTTTAAATTATTGTCAATAATTAAATTAAAATAGCCACAGTTTTAAAGCTTTGGTTAGAATAACAATTCTTCTAAAAACGTCATTTTCCACTACTTGCATCTCTTTCTACGCTGCTTGTTTATTTATAGTATTATGCGATAAATACGGGTTTCATTCAAACCCCTTTGAAGCATATCAGTTCAAGTGGATGCAATTTGCGAGATATATATATATATATATATATATATATATATATATATATATATATATATATATATATATATATATATGTTCTTTATATATTTTTTCTATTTTCTTTGTTCACGTATATTTAGGTCGAGGGGAAGGACACTCTATAAATAGGTATACAGATTCAGAAAAAGTATTTACATAAATACAAATAAATACATTTAAATATGGTAATAAGATCTAAATACTTTTAAACACAAATAAATATATTTAAATAGAATTAAATACATGTAAATAGAAATGAATACATGTAAGTAGTTTTAATTACTTTTAAATAAACCTTAAATAGTTTTAAATACAAATTTTCTGTCAAACTGGCTTGTTGATATTTTGCTGCCGCCCGGCCACGTGAATTTATAACATATTATTGTGGAACCTAATAAAATGTTTAAAAATAGAAATACCAAAAACCTGCTTAGCCCATTGATGTGAAGTATTGCACAAAAATTAAGCATAAATCACACATAAACTGACTAAATTTTAGTTCAAAACAAAATGATAACTATTCAGCAAAATTAAATTTCTTGGCATAAAACCTTTTTATGGAAGAAAATAATAAATGGCATTTTTCTTATAGACTATATAAAAATATCAAAAATAAATAGGAATAATATAAAAACAAATTGATAAATTAAAAACAAATAAAAAATCATACAGAATTCCACTATATACAATAACACATTTTATGAATAGCTGTTTATAAAAAATGTAAAAAAATTACAGATTATAGGATTTTTATGAAGTTATTACTTTCTAAATAATTATATGCATATATAAACTGTGTTTTCTGTATAAAGTGAAATTCTGTATGAGAGAAGTTCTGGGTAAATTCGAATTTATCAATTTTTAATATCTGTGGTAAAAGGGAAGGCAGCACATTTTCAGTCTTTTAAAAATCTACTTACTACATTTGAAAATTATGATACGGTTTAATTTAAACCTTCAAATATTCTGAAAATATTGTTATAGATAATTTTTAACTTTGATTAATCTATGTGAAGTTTGAGTTCTTTAAAATGTTGCCTTTGATTGTCTGACTCAGACGGAAAAAAATTGTTATTTGTAATTTTAAAAAATACATAAACAAACAAAATATTTTCGTAAAATGGAAAATAGTGAAAGTTGGGGCAAAATCGGTTAGTATATGTACGGCCGAAGACAGTGATCTCGGTTGTTTTTGAAAATAGATAAAAATGTTCCAAACAAAAAATGTTTGATTCGATCTGCTTTTTAATGTGCTTATATTTTAATGCATACAGGGAGTCTCAAAAAAGCAAGACAAGTACCAACTTTATTTTTTTAAATATAATATATTATGTACTACATTTTTTAATGTTTTTAAATATTATATTAAATTCTACATGTTTTTGCATAAAATACCATATATCAAAAATGAAAGATTTTTCATATATAAGCTTACCTATTTAGATACCTGCTGCTACCTGGAAATAGAGGTTTATTTTTTGAATGCCATGACCAATACTTGTCATGCTTTTTTTAGACACCCTGTATTAGCTCCACTAGTTCTACATAATCAATTTCTTTTGGCATGCATATTGTTATTTGTGCTTCGATTATACTGAAAGTCGGTATTTAGGGAATTTTTAGCAATTCAAAATGGTGCAAACATGGTGGACAAATTTTGTTATTTGCGAAGAGTTGACTGAAAATCGACATATGATGGTATTTAGCAGTGATACTTTTTAATCAAAATTAAAAAAATCAAAATACCACAACATTTTTTAACAGAGGAATGTGGAGCTAATACTGTCTTCTATATTTTTTCAATTTTATGTCGAAGCAGTTTTAAATAATCTTTTTTTTTTTATTTTATATATGATTTTCACTATAAGTTAATTATATTAATATAAGCCTAACAAAAATGACATGACTTGCATTAGGGCAAATACTGAGTGCAGATTTTTTCTAATAGCATTTAATATAATATAGTAACTGGTCTCTAGAATACAAAACTTCTGCACATAAACACACTTACAATACAAAACAATTTCAGAAAGGGATTGATTCCATCTAATCTGTAACAAATCAGTTGGATGATAGATGATTTCAACATAAGTGTTAACCAAAACAAAGTAATAAGTCTTCTAATTACGTAACCTTTTATACCAAAAATCAGCTGTCCATTGGTCGCCATTATATTGTGTGATTTAAAAACATTTTTTGAAATCCTGTTTTAATTTATTTAATTCATAGAATATTGTAATGTCAGGTTTGACTTACTAAGTGGAAGGTGACTATAGGTATATTGTTTTGATTTGATTGTAATAATATTTAGATTTTAAATAAATGACTAAATAAATAAATAAAAATAAATTAGTTAATTAAAAGTTAATGGTCTTTAGGAAAATATTCATGTCAGACATACCGCATCTGTACCACTGCTTTGAGGATCTGGTGTACAAACTCTGTAAAATCTTGTGTACTCTGTGCAATCTGGTGGGATATCTATGTAATCTTTAAGGAAGTATTGAAATCATATATATATATATATATATATATATATATATATATATATATATATATATATATATATATATATATATATATATATATATATATATATATATATATATATATATATATATATATATATATATATATATATATATATATATATATATATATATATATATATATATATATGTATATATATATATATCTATATATACATATACAGGGTGATTCACGTGGATGGACCGTTAGACGTTTCTGGAGAACGGATTGATGGATCCTTCTGAAATTTCGGTTACTTACATAAATGACCTTGATCTACCGTTTTAAAATATTTTCAGCCTTACAGTGTTGCCGGTTATACTCAAAACCGGTGGCAACATCGCTATTTTAAATGAAATGCCCTATATTTTTTTACATTTTCTGAAACTACGCGTATTTCTGAGCAACTTTTCTAAATACTTCCCTATACCTATGTGTAGCCGTTTTTCAGGAATTAATTTATTTAGAATATTTTTAACGAAAACAACACTTCAAATAAATCTGAATTTCTCCCAACTCTAAAACAATTTTAATCTGAAATTTGGGATGCGGTTAGATAATGCCCTTAGGTATTTGATTTTTTTGTCATATTTTAGTTGAAGTATACAGGGTGCTCCAGAAATAGATGCATGTAGGTAACTTACAAAAGTGCGAGAAATTCGATTTTTTTAAATGAAACACCCCGTATATCAGTACTGATTTGAGTAGCTGATAAAAGTAGCTTTCTAATAATGTATACTTTGCCTATACCTAACTTTTCAAGTTTTTGATTTATAAGCATTTCTTTATGAAATATCAGAAAACATGTCATTTTCAATGACTATTTAATGTTGATTTTAAATGGAACACCCTGAATTTTTTCCTTTTATTCGATTCAGCATTAATTTTTGAATGAAAAATGTAAAAACTATCCTATAATACCTATTTTTGGTCATTTTAACATATTAAGGTTTTTTATACGGAATAACGGAATGGACGCAAAACAAGCGCTTTGAAAGCTTTTAGACAGTAGGCTGTGAAAAAGCAACGCCACGCTATTGACAAGCTTGCCATGATGATTTAACTCTTAATTTGAAGTAAGGCTGACATTTTTTTATTTACGAAAATGGCTGAAATATTTGATAACAATTATACGTTTTCTCATATTTGTGATTTGTTTGTAATCTTTGGTGAGTGTAACAAAATTTATGCTAGAGCATGTCGCGTATTTAATGAAAAATATCCAGAGTTAACTCCAATGACGAAGAAAAAATTCAAACGCATACAAAGGAATTATGTTTTGCATGGAACTTCGGTTTGTCCAAGACGCCGTGTGAAACTTGTCACCGGAGATGAAGATATAGAAATTATGGTGCTGGCATATTTTTATGCTTTTCCACGAAGCTCAATACGTAGTGCGGAGATTCATTTAGGAGTAAGTTATTCTTCTATTCAAAGAATGCTTTCCAAACATCTTATGCATAATTTTAAAGCAAATACTCTTCATGAACTATTGCCTACCGATTTTCTGCAAAGAGTGGAATTGTGTGAAATGCTTTTAGTGAGAACTCAAGAGGATCCAGACTTTTTAAAGAAAATAATTTGGACTGACGAATCCAAGTTCAGCAGAGATGGCATCTTTAATAGAAGAAATAATCACTATTGGTCTACCGAGAATCCAAATTTTATTGTCGAACGGAATCATCAACAAAAATTTTCTTTTAATGTGTTTTGCCTTCTTATGGACAACCAGAGTGTTTATTACGTGTATGATGATAATTTGGATCAAATGAAGTATATTGAAATTTTGCAAACCGTGGTGTCGGATTTTTTGGATAGTTTACCCTTAAACTTAGCTGTCCGCGTTTGGTATCAGTTGGATGGAGCTCCAGCTCATTGTACGGATTTGGTCAGTAATGAGCTGAATATTATGTTTGAAGATCAATGGATTCGCAGGCGAGGTCCATGGAACTGGCCTCCTAGATCACCTGATCTAAATCCTTTAGATTTTTTCTTGTGGGGGCACATTAAAAATTTAGTATACGATGGAACATTAATAAATAGTCGAGAAGAACTTTTAAATCGGGTTCATGCAGGTTTTGGTAGTCTACAGCCAGAACAAATTAGAAGATCTACAACATCACATGTAAAAGAAAACATTTTGAAATGCCTGAGACTAAATGGTGGCCATATTGAATAATTATTGTAACTGTTATTTTCACTTTTATTATTATATTATTTTTGTTGTATTGTTGGTTTTAAATAGTTAGGCTATTGTTTTATTCACCTGTTTAACAATATTTTTATTTATGTATACGTAATCTTTTTCTATTATTAGGTAGGTACATAATATTCATTTCTTTTTATTCCCACTAAAGTCTGAGGTAAAGTGTAGTTCCTTTGCATACATTCAATTTTTTTAACTAATTATGGTTAAATCTGGATGTTTTTCATTAAATAAGTGACAGGCTCTAGCATAAATTTTGTTACACTCCTCAAAAGTTACAAATAAATCGTAAATGTCAGAAAATCAGTAGTATTATTGTTTAATTATACTGCCATGGAGCCTTATATTAATTGTTTTCATGGCACACTACTACTAGAATCATTAAAAATTACTTGTTTTATGATATTTCATAAAGAAATGCTTATAAATCAAAAACTTGAAGAGTTAGGTATAGGCAAAGTATACATTATTAGAAAGCCACTTTTATCAGCTTCTCAAATAAGTATTGATATACAGGGTGTCCTATTTAAAAAAATCGAATTTCTCGCACTTTTGTAAGTTACCTACATGCATCTATTTCTGGAGCACCCTGTATGCTTCAACTAGAATATGACAAAAAAATCAAATACCTAAGGGCATTATCTAACCGCATCCCAAATTTCAGATTAAAATTGTTTTAGAGTTGGGAGAAATTCAGATTTATTTGAAGTGTTGTTTTCGTTAAAAATATTCTAAATAAATTAATTCCTGAAAAACGGCTACACATAGGTATAGGGAAGTATTTAGAAAAGTTGCTCAGAAAAACGCGTAGTTTCAGAAAATGTAAAAAAATATAGGGCATTTCATTTAAAATAGCGATGTTGCCACCGGTTTTGAGTATAACCGGCAACACTGTAAGGCTGAAAATATTTTAAAACGGTAGATCAAGGTCATTTATGTAAGTAACCGAAATTTCAGAAGGATCCATCAATCCGTTCTCCAGAAACGTCTAACGGTCCATCCACGTGAATCACCCTGTATATATATATATATATATATATATATATATATCTATATATACATATATAGTATATATATATATATATATATATATATATATATATATATATATATATATATATAACATAAGTGTTAACCAAAACAAAGTAATAAGTCTTCTAATTACGTAACCTTTTATACCAAAAATCAGCTGTCCATTGGTCGCCATTATATTATGTGATTTAAAAACATTTTTTGAAATCCTGTTTTAATTTATTTAATTCACAGAATATTGTAATGTCAGGTTTGACTTACTAAGTGGAAGGTGACTATAGGTATATTGTTTTGATTTGATTGTAATAATATTTAGATTTTAAATAAATGACTAAATAAATAAATAAAAATAAATTAGTTAATTAAAAGTTAATGGCCTTTAGGAAAATATTCATGTCAGACATACCGCATCTGTACCACTGCTTTGAGGATCTGGTGTACAAACTCTGTAAAATCTTGTGTACACTGTGCAATCTGGTGGGATATCTATGTAATCTTTAAGGAAGTATTGAAATCTATATATATATAATATATATATATATATATATATATATATATATATATATATATATATATATATATATATATATATATATATATATATATATATATATATATATATATATATATATATATATATATATATATATATATATATATATATATATATATATATATATATATATATATATATATATATATATATATATATATATATATATATATATATATATATATATATATATATATATGTATATATATATATATATATATATATATATATATATATATATATATATATATATATATATATATATATATATATATATATATATATATATATATATATATATATATATATATATATAGATTTCAATACTTCCTTAAAGATTACATAGATATCCCACCAGATTGCACAGAGTACACAAGATTTTACAGAGTTTGTACACCAGATCCTCAAAGCAGTGGTACAGATGCGGTATGTCTGACATGAATATTTTCCTAAAGGCCATTAACTTTTAATTAACTAATTTATTTTTATTTATTTATTTAGTCATTTATTTAAAATCTAAATATTATTACAATCAAATCAAAACAATATACCTATAGTCACCTTCCACTTAGTAAGTCAAACCTGACATTACAATATTCTATGAATTAAATAAATTAAAACAGGATTTCAAAAAATGTTTTTAAATCACATAATATAATGGCGACCAATGGACAGCTGATTTTTGGTATAAAAGGTTACGTAATTAGAAGACTTATTACTTTGTTTTGGTTAACACTTATGTTGAAATTATCTATCATACAACTGATTTGTTACAGATTAGATGGAATCAATCCCTTTCTGAAATTGTTTTGTATTGTAAGTGTGTTTATGTGCAGAAGTTTTGTATTCTAGAGACCAGTTACTATATTATATTAAATGCTATTAGAAAAAATCTGCACTCAGTATTTGCCCTAATGCAAGTCATGTCATTTTTGTTAGGCTTATATTAATATAATTAACTTATAGTGAAAATCATATATAAAATAAAAAAAAAAGATTATTTTAAACTGCTTCGACATAAAATCGGAAAAATATAGAAGACAGTATTAGCTCCACATTCCCCTGTTAAAAAATGTTGTGGTATTTTGATTTTTTTAATTTTGATTAAAAAGTATCACTGCTAAATACCATCATATGTCGATTTTCAGTCAACTCTTCGCAAATAACAAAATTTGTCCACCATGTTTGCACCATTTTGAATTGCTAAAAATTCCCTAAATACCGACTTTCAGTATAATCGAAGCACAAATAAAAATATGCATGCCAAAAGAAATTGATTATGTAGAAGTAGGTGAAAAATCCTTTACAAGTGGAGCTAATACAGGGTGTCTAAAAAAAGCATGACAAGTATTGGTCATGGCATTCAAAAAATAAACCTCTATTTCCAGGTAGCAGCAGGTATCTAAATAGGTAAGCTTATATATGAAAAATCTTTCATTTTTGATACATGGTATTTTATGCAAAAACATGTAGAATTTAATATAATATTTAAAAACATTAAAAAATGTAGTACATAATATATTATATTTAAAAAAATAAAGTTGGTACTTGTCTTGCTTTTTTGAGACTCCCTGTATGCATTAAAATATAAGCACATTAAAAAGCAGATCGAATCAAACATTTTTTGTTTGGAACATTTTTATCTATTTTCAAAAACAACCGAGATCACTGTCTTCGGCCGTACATATACTAACCGATTTTGCCCCAACTTTCACTATTTTCCATTTTACGAAAATATTTTGTTTGTTTATGTATTTTTTAAAATTACAAATAACAATTTTTTTCCGTCTGAGTCAGACAATAAAAGGCAACATTTTAAAGAACTCAAACTTCACATAGATTAATCAAAGTTAAAAATTATCTATAACAATATTTTCAGAATATTTGAAGGTTTAAATTAAACCGTATCATAATTTTCAAATGTAGTAAGTAGATTTTTAAAAGACTGAAAATGTGCTGCCTTCCCTTTTACCACAGATATTAAAAATTGATAAATTCGAATTTACCCAGAACTTCTCTCATACAGAATTCCACTTTATACAGAAAACACAGTTTATATATGCATATAATTATTTAGAAAGTAATAACTTTATAAAAATCCTATAATCTGTAATTTTTTTACATTTTTTATAAACAGCTATACATAAAATGTGTTATTGTATATAGTGGAATTCTATATGATTTTTTATTTGTTTTTAATTTATCAATTTGTTTTTATATTATTCCTATTTATTTTTGATATTTTTATATAGTCTATAAGAAAAATGCCATTTATTATTTTCTTCCATAAAAAGGTTTTATGCCAAGAAATTTAATTTTGCTGAATAGTTATCATTTTGTTTTGAACTAAAATTTAGTCAGTTTATGTGTGATTTATGCTTAATTTTTGTGCAATACTTCACATCAATGGGCTAAGCAGGTTTTTGGTATTTATATTTTTAAACATTTTATTAGGTTCCACAATAATATGTTATAAATTCACGTGGCCGGGCGGCAGCAAAATATCAACAAGCCAGTTTGACAGAAAATTTGTATTTAAAACTATTTAAGGTTTATTTAAAAGTAATTAAAACTACTTACATGTATTTATTTCTATTTACATGTATTTAATTCTATTTAAATATATTTATTTGTGTTTTTAAAGGATTTAGATCTTATTGACCATATTTAAATGTATTTATTTGTATTTATGTAAATACTTTTTCTGAATCTGTATACCTATTTATAGAGTGTCCTTCCCCTCGACCTAAATATACGTGAACAAAGAAAATAGAAAAAATATTTAAAGGACATGCATACAAAACATACTCCCACACACACATACACATACTCAACAGGTTAAATGATCATCTAAAGTCTAACAGAAATTAATTAGGAATTAAGACTAAAACTAAACCATGCTACAATTTTATTTTTTTATTCCTGGCAGTGTAGGCATTGATAAATTATTATAACTCTGTTTTTAGAAAAAAAGTTATAAAATTTCTTATCACTAAAGCATATTATAGACTGAAAGAGTACCTAAGTGATAATTTTGATTTAAATTGAATTAGTAATTGTTTCCGTTTCTCAGTTGATAAAAGGTATGTTTTGTTTGTTCTATATTGTGTTGCTGATTTTTTATTTGTATTAATGTTCTTATTCGTTCTTGTTAGTTTATATTTCTTTGTTAGTTTGTTCACGGTTGTATCTTTTTGTGTATGCATCTCGTTTTGCTTTTATTTTATTTATTGATATGTTCAACGCATGAACAATATCTTTTCTATATTACTGACTAATTTCAAGCTTTGTCGACAACAATTGTTATTGTTATAGAGAATAAAGCATATTTTGAGTTTGAGTTTAACTAATGTGTTCAGGATTTTAATGTTTAAAAAATAGTCATTTATCGAATTAAAAGGATGTGTTTTAAGAAATACTTTTATTTTTTCCTTTTAGCTGTTATATGGTTTGACACTTGATTGATTCAGGGAGCGAATTGAATATTTTAATTTCCATCTAATAATAAGGTCCACTCTCATAAAGTGTTGTGGAGTGTCTTGGAGAATTGAGACTGTCTTCTTGCAATGCTACTATTTTCTACAGAATTATTCGAGGGGTAAATCACTCATGATATTTTGTACACCACAATGCCCATTATATAAAAAATTCCCCGCAATGCCCCAAAAATCCCTTTCAATGCACCTAAATGCCTCAAATTCCTTGCAATGGCCCACAATACCCCATTATTCACCTCAATGCCCCTAGAATTCCCCGCAATGCCCCCACAATTCACTGCAATGCCGCCTTATTTACCACACTGCTCATTATTGCAAAAATAAGAAACAATGCAACATTATTACAGTTTGGAGAGAATATTACCAGATAGTGATTAGTGTTGTATCGGAGATGGATATTTTTCCTTCAAAATGGCTTTTAGAAATAAACAAGGGGTTAAAAATTAAATTTTCTTTACAGGTAACAATTTTATTAATAAATAAGATGTACAAAATATAGTGCAAAATATAATAGATATACCTCGTTAAAAAACAGATGTATTAATAAGATGGTTAAATAAGAGGTGATATTCAAAAAACATCGATGTTGAAAATCGCGTGTAACTTTCTTGTTTCAAGAGATACCTATAAAAAAACATTGACTAAATTTTTATTAGATTTGATTGAGATATGAAAAACATTTATTGACTGAATTCTATAAATAAGTGGTCATAGTGTGCGTAAACTGAGGCGTTAACCCCACCACCTTAGCTATTAAGGGAGATGCCTGCAACAATTCCATCAAAAATGAGACACCCTGTGATTTATAACACTTATTTTGACATGCATTTTTAAACATTAAATATGTCTAAAACAAATGTAAAAAATTGAAAAACTCTTGGTAAATACTTATTAAAGAAATAGGTACCTTATTTATTACTCACCTGAAAAATAATATCATTATATAAGGAAAATAACGGGTTATTATTATTTAAGAACAAAGACGACAGTAAGGATACAATAATTAGAATTAGAAGAAATATGATTTAGCAAATATCCAAACATATATGAGGAGAAATTATTAATAATGGGAGATAAAAAATATCTGTTCTCTTTTTGTAAAGTATGTGGTATATAAACTTTCAGAGATTTTATGACAATTTGTAATTTTGGTTGATAGTGATTAAATTGGTCATTATTTTTATAGACAAAACACCAAATAATGCTATAAAAGTGGTGCTGCGCAACTGTCAACCCGCTTTACAAATTGTTCTTAATACTTTTTTTTGCAATATAATTACACGAGATGTAGTATGCAGATGGGTACCCCAGAAGATGATACCATACAACATAAAAGGGTGCCGATATGCATAATAACACAACATAAGAGAGTGTTGACTAAATATATCTCTCAGATTATAAATCACATAATTTGCTGCTTAAATTTTTTTACATAGAACTTAACCATGATAGTGGTAATTTAATTTTTCTTCAAGATTAAGTCCAAATTTCAAAGTTTGAATCTTATTTATTGTTTTGTCTCTAATTTAATAAAATTTAATAATAAGTTTGCTGATGATTATTTACATTGTTTACATTTTTAAATTCTGTAAAAAAAACTTTTGAAGCATTAAGTAGAAGCAGGTTTTGTTTGCACCAATTGTGCATGCTTTCTGCAGTGTGGTTGGCTATTTCATATGCAAGGTTGTCATCCCTGTTAGATACCACAATTGAAGTGTCATCTGCAAACTACACTACAGACACATTTGCTTTGCCCAAACTAGAACCCAGATCATTGCAAAAAATTAGGAATAAAAGGGTGATCCCTGTGGAGCTCCTGTGGTAGTAGCAATATAATCAGACTGATAAATGTAATTTGTTATATCATCCTGTGCAAACGATTTAATCTATTGTAGATTTGTACCTCTGATACCTATCCCCTCAGATCAAAGTAAATTTCCAAAGCAGTCTTACCAAAGTCCAGAGACTCCATTATAGACATTATCCCCCGTATTCACTAAAAAGGTTTAGGAGTTAGACCAGGGGTGCGATTTTGCACTTATTACGACACATTTGTTTGGCCTAATTAATTAAGTATACTTTATTATTTTGGAAATAATTAAAAGGTAATGAAGAGTTAAAAATCTGAAGCTACAGGTCTGCCTGGAGATCCTTAATACTTGTGTTTGTTATACTTCTAAAATGGAAGATATAGCAGCATTGTTGGCATCAATTGGTGATGGTGAATAATATTATACCTAATACCTACTAATATTCTAATAAAACAGAAGTTAACAAATAAGTGGTGATTTCAAGAGACCTAAATTTGACTTTAATTAATCGCTACATGTGAGTGCAGTGAAAAAAGTGAACATTTTAGTGGATATTATATTGTGCTTTTCCAGAACAGATTTTAATGTTATTATACCTTATTATAAAGGCGTAATATAATATTTTTGCACTTGTATTTCCAGATATTTTAGAGACATTAGAGAATATGATATTCTTAAAGACACTCAGGTATTTCGAGGTAGGAAATAACTATTTTAAGATACATAACACCTTTTTAAATAAATAGGACACTAAGTAAACATTTGTTAAAGAATCAACATTAAACTAAAATCTAATAATTTTAACAGACAATTGTTGAATACTTTAGTAAGCCATATTTTGAGATAGAGCTTAAGTTTTTTTTCTTTATTGTCTACAAATTCAATGTACTGTAGTGATAAATGCATACATATGTTTATTAGAGTGGACTAGTTTTAGACGTACTAATCAAAATGTTATATTTATTCTGATTTAAATATTTTTTCAAAATGAAACTTCCAACTTTAATTTCTAATACATTTGTTTTATATATTTATCTAATGAATTGGTAATAAAAATATGTTTTTTATTTTTCCAAATGTATTGTTTATTTTAAGACGATTTTTAATAAAATGGTAATATGGTCTTAATAAAATAAGTTACACACTTATTCTGTGTTAAAATTATTAAAATACATAATAGGATTTATTAAATCATTAGAAAAATAAACAAATAGAAGTTAATACTTTTACCATTTAATTATAAAGTTTAAAATAAATAAAAGTCCTTAATGAATAAGGGCAACCACCAGCATTTAGATCAGTTTAAAAGAGTAAAAAATGAAAAATTAACCCTTTAACATTTTTGCAGAACTTTGCATTTTAGGATGCTTGGGCCCCATGTTTTCCCACTTCTGTCAGTCTGTCTGTACGCAGCATAGCTTAAAAACTACTTATCCAGTTGAATTTAAGTTTTCAACGGAAAGGACACATTTTGGTAAAAATCGAATATGGCGAAACAAAATGGCGGCCTAATGAAATAAAATTGCATAAAACTCAAGTGAGAAACAGAGACAGACTGGTAAAATTTTAGTCCGAATCTTGTATGATAAAAGTAAATGACGGCCTAATAAATTATTTGAATATGCAGCACATTGTAGTGACAATCTGTACGAGGGAAAGGGAATTGCCATTTAAAGTGGTCCCTCTCTAATATTTTTATTATTTCTCATACTAAAAAATATTACACACAGTGTAATTTTTTACATGGAATGCTCTGTATAAAGAAGCCCTCTTAAGAAATAATCTATTTATAACTGTTACGAAATTTATATATTCAAAAATAATATGGCCATTTGCAGGAAGGTATTAATTTTAGTTTTTTAAATATCATAGATGGGTATATCAGAAAATTTGGCATGAAGTTTTTTGGAAAGATATTTTTTAGCTTTTCATAGGCGTAAAAAATAGACAGGGTATTCATTTAATAAAAATAGATATTTTGTCACTCTCTATATATTTCAAAGATACTGATAATTACCATATGGTTGGGAAGAAGAAAATTTACTTTGCATTTTTTTCATTGCATTAAAAATAATAAAATTACTGCGCAGTTGATCCTATACCTAATAGAGTAATTGTATCGTCTAAAAACTAAAAATTGACGTTTGGAGAGTTCACATAACTACCAAAAGAAACAGTTGGAACTGAAAAATAAATATTTCTTTGTTCATACCTTAACTTTTGGGAATTTGTTTAAAGATTCATATATAATACCACCCATAACTAATTTCATAATGGTATCAATCTCTAACTTTCTATATCCCTGTAAATCTGTATCTATAAAACGCCTAAATATAATTATTTTTTTAGATTTAAGTATAGTCATAAATCTTTAAGATATAAATGAAACAATTTTCCATTTTGATTATTATGAAATTGATTGGAACTTCTTTAATTTTTTTTTAAAGTGTTGCAGTATTTTATAGTGAAAATCAATTCTATATTTGTCACTAAATAAAAAAATATTACAATTGGATATGTTTTTATTGTTCAAGTTGTTACAAGCTGAAATTAGTTTCCATTGCTGCTGATTTCTGGTGATATGTAAGTACACACCATTTTCTTTTACAAAGGGTCCAAAGGACTCACACTGTGACTTGAAATACCTAAAAAGAAGAAAAAATATTGTAAAAAATTGCTTTTCGAAAAATCAGCTGTAAATATGCTATTAAAAAACTTCGTTATTGATAAAATAGGTATATTTCCAATTTTCGTTAAAAATTGAAAGCAATACTTAAGAAGCATATTCCCCTTAAGAAAATATGAAGAATATCCATATAAATATGGCTTTTTAAACTTGTGTTTGTAACCAACAGCATGTATAGTATCTGCACCCAATTTTTTTTTTCAATATAACCATAACCCCTACATTAATTAATTAATTTTAGGTACTGATGTCCAAATTTGTAGACAAAATTCAAGTTTACTAATTTTCAACCAGAATTTATATATTGAGTTGTGGTTTTCGATAATGCCTAGCACTATATGTTGGATTTATCGCTTCGAAAATGCAAAAGGCCACAAGAAATCTGTTACACAGAGTATTATCTAAGCCCTTGTCATTTTCACAAAATGTTTATACACACACAATGACTATTACAAAACGAAATATTATATTGTTCTTTTCTACCCAGGATAATTCACACCTGAATACCAAAAAACTTTTTTTATATAAAGGGTGTTTTCACCAAAATGTAAATTTTTCTGGATGTGTTGTTTTTCTCAGCTCCTGTGCGCATCAAACAATTGTTTCTTACCCCATTTTATTGTGCACTTTTTACTTTAAACTAACTTTCATGATCCATCAGATCAAAAGGTCATTTGAGAGTTTAAAAATTAATGAAACTTATTAAATAATGGTAAAAAGGTCTGTTATTATTTAAATTTACATAGATATTAAAGAATTCTAATGATGAGTTTGAAGTTAGTTCAAAGTAAAAAATATGCAAAACAGTTTTTTATAATTATAATGTTTTTATTTATATTTTGACATCTAGATACAGCTTTAACTGTAGAAAATAAAAACACAATAATTGTAGGATTTTTTTACTATTATCTTCTAAGAATACAAAATATTACTGAATAGAAGAAATTACATAACCTATATTTTTTTTAGCTGGCCCCATTTAATGCAACATTAAATGAATCTGAAGTTAGTAATTATATCAGGTTTTGGTACCTTTATCTTTAAAGATTATCCAAAAAATTGATAAAAGACATTTCATAAGAGGCAAAGATATTAGTCCTCTCTCTCTCTCTCTGAACTCATATATTTATAATCGGTATGAAAAGACTAAATTAATTAGATAATAATATTCAAGGTGTCACATTTAAAAAATCCATGTTATGTAGTTTTTTCTACTTTTCAATAATTTTTAGAAATATTTGATATTCTTAGACTATGATACAGGAATAATCCTACAAATTTTGAAATTAAAGTTTTTTTTTTAAATTTTCTATAAAGATGTAACTAGGTGTCAAAATATAAATGAAAGCCCTGTACAACAGTCGCATTTATAAATTTAGAGACATTACCTTTATTCATAACTGAGGTAAGAAATAATAGTATAAGGGATACAAAAGTTGAGAAAAAAAAACATGTTTAAAAAAAATTTACAATTTCGTTGAAAACACCTTGTACAAAAAAAAACTAAAGAATTTAAAAAAAACAAGGAAAACTTTTTTTTACAAGTGTTTTACAAAACACTCTGTAAAACAACTTATTGAAGACCTCTGCATTAACATCTTCTAGGCTATAAACTTAGTGCTAGACCGTAGGGGCGTCCCTAGACTCCTGTTACTGAGTGGGGGGAACGGGGGAGGGGGACGCTTTCCTCCCCTGGAAAATGTAAATATTGTATATTACATATATAAATTACATTTATATACCAAATGGACTATGCATGACCTTTTTTGTTTTTTTTTCATCAGTTATGGTTCTGTGGGCGCCCATGCAATATCCCAAAAAAAAAGACTTCGCTTCCCCTATGCCCCCCTTAGTTACGCGCCTGCTAGACAGTGTCGAAAACCGTAACTAAATATGTTAATTTTTATTGAACAAAAATTGAGATCTGAATATTGTCCAAAAATTTCCATCTTTAAGTTCGTCATTTATACGTCACAATCCACAATGCCACTAGGTATTCTAAAAATTATACTGAACAAAGCCTATAAGAAAGGGTGAAGGTAGAAGGTAGCTACTAGGACTACACATAAATCTTATAAAACTAGCTTGAGGGAAATTCCCTACATTTTATATATGTTGTATTTCTTGACTTTCTGAACAATAGATACCATGATCACCTCCAAATCTTACAAAATAGAGACAGAATTGAATTTATAAAATAAAGTTATTCTGAAGAAAAAATTGAGAAAAAAATGTTTCTTGTTAGAAAATACAGTTTTCACAGTGAGTAATCTTAATTTTCATAGATTTAAGTCAGTTATACTTTATTTGATATGATTAAAAAAGGCATCATACAGATGTTTCAAGTAAATTGAAGTTTAAAAACTAAAATTTTAAACAAAACGAATTACAAATTCGTGTATAGTCTTTTTTAAGGTATTAAACCTCAGTTTACCAAATTGCATATAAACCAGACATTTTGTTCTTTAATAAAACAAAATAGTCCATAATAAAAAAACAGCAGCTGCACCTTATACATTTTTGGGACATCCTGTATAAATATTTAATATATCCTTACAAAATGTACTTTTAGCAACCTAGTTTCTTCCAGTACCTAAAAAGGTATCCCAGAATTACATAATAATGGATTTGAAATAACCTCTTCTGGTCAAAAATGGGAAACACAGTTAACTTAACTTACAAAAAATAAGGTTTCTTCATGATATAGGTATAATGTACAGGGTGCGGCAAAACTCCCTCCCTAGTTTTGCAGGTGAATAAAAAAAAACTATTCGAGATACAACAAATTTCTTTTTATTTCCAGAAACTACAATATGGAAATTTTGTCTCATGCTGTTTTGAAAAGAATGTTAGACAAGTGGCGCCCGTCATTGTCTAAACACTCCTGCAGGAGATCTCTGAAATGTCGCACAACTCTTTGGAGCATTTCTTGGGGTATACGGCGAATTTCCGTGGTGATTGCCTCCTTCAAATCTTGTAAGGTTCTTGGACGATGTTTATAGACCTCGGCTTTGACATAACCCCACAAGAAATAGTCGCAAGGAGCCAAATCTGGTGAGTATGCGGGCCATGGAATATCACCTCTCAGGGAGATCAAGCGCCCGGGGAACATTTCCCTCAATACCTGCATTGATGGTCGCGCTGTGTGGGCTGTGGCCCCGTCCTGTTGAAACCAAACATCTGTAGATCAAGTTCTTCAAGGGCTGGGGCAAAAAAATTCTGGATCATCCTCACATACCGTTCTGAATTGACTGTCACGGCCCGATCTCTCTCTTCAAAAAAGTAAGGCCCGATGATCCCGTTTTGTGACAATGCGCACCAAACTGTTACACGATCACTATGCAGAGGCCTTTGATGGATTTCCCTCGGATTGTTTTCACTCCAATATCGAAAGTTCTGCTTATTGACAGATCCAGACAAATGAAAATGTGCTTCGTCACTGAAGAAAACAACCGCATCGTGCGGTAAAGTTTCGATCATTCTTTCACATGCCACAAATCTATTCTGCCAATCACGTTCTGACAATTTTTGGGTCACGACCATCTTGTACGGGTGAAAATGAAGATCTTTATGAAGAATCCTCCTCACAGAGCGGTCAGAAAGTCGAAGGGCGGCAGCATGTTTACGAGCGGAGCGTTTAGGCGACTGCAAAACTGAACGCCTGACTGCTTCAATGTTTTCGGGTGTTCGGGCCGTTCGAGGTCGTCCACCTGTCTTTCTGACAACAGATCCTGTTTCCCGAAAGTTTTTCACCCACAACATAATCGATTTTCGGTCCGGACCTGCTTGGCGAGCGGGAATTTGGAACCGGGTACGAAACGCACGTTGGGCGGCTACTACAGAACCGTTTTGGCGAATGTACGCTTCTACAGCAAAGGTGCACTGCTCGTTCGTCCACACCATGTTTACGACTGAAACCTTGTAACATGAAAACTTCCCGTCCGCATGCACCTATCGAGGCCATCCCCGCTCCTCTACGACGTCGCTTCGCGTCACAAACCCTTAGTGAAACTAGGGAGGGAGTTTTGCCGCACCCGGTATATGGTGTATAATGTTTTCTCTAAAATTAAGTTTGGTTCACTTTTGTTCCTTTATGTATATATATATGTAGTTTTTTTTAATTTTTAACACATCTGATATTTTATGTACAGGATGTTTGGTTATATTTTAAATTTAAATATAAAACTGTTTAGGTTTGGTCAATTTACAAGAAAAACAAACAAAAGAAAATCGGAAATTTAGCAAATGGGCATTGACTGCGTTATTTTAAAAGGCACACCCTGTATAATAGATACACATCAAATGGTCTCTTCTTGCTGATTATTAATAATGGACTAGGTTTAAGACCTTTATCTCTAAAGATAATTAAGAAATTTAAGAAAAACCCTATCATAAGAAGCAATGTATTCCAACTGACTCCACTATATTGCAGCTTTCTCCATCTCTCTCTTACACATTGCCTCTTATGGCAGAGTTTTTTATATTATTTGTCTGTGGAAGGCGGGCCCCGTTTCAAAGGCGGATAAATGTATGATGTTTATGTGGTTGCATAACAACCGCGGTGCTGGATTAGAATAGATGGAATACATATTAACATAGGTCCCTTTTCTTTTAAAAATAAAATACGTAATATAGAATTTTGCACCATATAGCAAATAATGTAATTAATATTTAAACAGAATACTCACAACTTTGTTAAATATTTCTTCAAAATAAGTACATTTTGAGGATAGCGTTTTATGTTTTCCCGTACTTCTAACAAAATGATCAAGAAAGAAGAATTCACTGAATTAAAAATAATGATTCATTAATAACTAAAATATACAGGTTTCGTAATAATATGACATAGATAATATTTTTTAAACACATTAGCTTACCTTGTTTAATTTGAAGGATTTACGAATTTCGTATCTTCGCTGCCTATTTGGAGGTTCCATGTTTTCATGATTTTCTTGAATATTTTGGCAACTGTTGATTATTTACGGTATGATGCATATGCTAATATATCATGGCTTAGCTTTCAAGTAATCAAAACTACTTTTTATCTTACGAAATGAAACTCCAAGGCAGTAAATTTAGATATTATCAAAACCTCAAGAAATGACAGATTCGGAAAATGGCGGCTTCAGTAGTAAGTTGGTGTTTAACAAACCAGGATCGGAAAATCCGATTGTCATGCCGAACAGCTCTCCGAACGGAGAAAATTTTCGTTAACTAACGAAATGATAAGTGCAAAATCGGAGATGGCTCCATTCGGCCCAAAGTTCATTGGGCCCAAAGCCAATCACAGGCGTTCGCGACGTTCGGGTGATTTGACCACGTGAAGGAAATCTCTTTCGAGATATTGTTCTAGATCAGCCTAATAAGTCGGGTGGAGAGGGGAAATGTTATATTGCCATTGCCAATAATAAATTAAAACGAATTGATAATGAAGTTTTTTAAAATTAACTAAACTAATGTAGATACTAAAAATCGATAAAAATGCGCTCTCACACATCTTTATCAAAAGTTCTTGGCCGGAAAAGATATATGTATAATAGCAGAAATATATAATTTCTGCTGGTGCAAAACGGCCTAAAAGATAAACTAATGTAGGTATTCCATAGAATTATATATAGATACATATATTTTTGTTAGACTGTTTAATTTATCTGAAACAAAAAGAACATACATAGGCACCTATTTAGTTATTTTTATTTTGATAATTTTTTAAATGAAACGAATAAAATTATTATTAATCCGACTAAATATTATATTAATACGCTATTATGTTGCTTTTTGGCAACAAGTTTAATCCGAAACATATACCAAAGCTGTCAAAAATAACTAAAATTAGTAAAATTGTTCTGTACCCTAGTAAGTCAGGCAAATTAGGAAAGTAAAATACCCATGTTGTTTCCAGTAGTCATTATTGTATAATGTATCTTTATAAATACTAAAATAAAGAAATTTTCTTTCTTGGTGTATATATTTATTTAGAAACATTTATTTGTAAACCATCATAGAATACCGTAGAAACCATGGTCCTTATACGAGCGCATGTATGTCTCTATTTATAATAACTAAAAAACAAATGGTAATGATAATAAATTAAAAGTCATTATCTCTCGAAAAACCAAAAAATAAGGAAATATTGACTTTTGTTTAATTCTGCATAAAGATGTTAAAGTGTTATGTTTATATTTTGTTTCTTTTTGTAATAAAAATTTATCAGTTAAATTTAGCGAAATTTAATATTCTACAGTTTTTTTTTTAATAGACCTGATATGATTTTCCAATAGTGAGTTTGGCACCATTCATTAGTTTCAAATTCAATTCATTGTTAAAAAAGAAAATAAAAAATATAATAACAATGTATAATAAAGGTGTAATATTGAATTGCGTTGCCGCTTTTAATCTGAGGTTTCTTACTTTTTCAATTGGATTAAATTCTGTATAGAATCAAATTAGAAACGGTGTTAATAAATAAGGTACACTTGGTGCATATGATACTAATTCCCTCACCACTTTATTAGTTTAGTGTAAATAAAAACCATCTTGATAGTTTATAGCTCTTTGGAGTGAGTACTGAGTAATCCCATACTACAAGGCAGCATAGTCCGATTTTTTACACATTCACCATATTGTTCTAATAACCCCGCGCCGGTCGACCAACTTTCCAAATAAACTTTCAAACTAACAGGTGTGGATTTAAAGTCGAAAATTATATAACCTGTCAGTAGTGTCAGTCCCCTGCTATTTTGCGTGAGCAAATAAATTGATGGTGCTGCCTATATTAATGTAAGATATTCTGTAGACACTGAAAACCGCTTAACTTTTCTTCACTTGTATAGTTTCATATAGCTATCTATGTCTTCAATAGTTTTAAAATCAGAAAGCGAGAATTCCTTCTTAGGTGAGATATAATGTGATTCATCTACTGGATGTTTTACAATTTTTTTTGGCACAATTCGTTTTAGATTTCAGTTTTATTTTTAGCAAGGTTTCTTTCTTGATAAGCCTTCTTCATTTTATAAATTTGAAAATTCTATTAACAAAACCATTTTCAAATATAACTAAATCAAATACTTGCGTATTTCTATTTGGAGGAACAGACAATTGTTTATGTGTAATTTCTGATACTATGACAATCTTCGTTGGTAACAAATTGTCTGAAATCTATACCAACGTTGGAAAAAATAAACGTATTATACACCCGGGCAGCAAATCGGGAAAGTACAAATAATTGTTATATATATATATATATATATATATATATATATATATATATATATATATATATATATAAATATTTAGACCTATTTATTTGTAAATTATCAGAAGTATATTAATTCTGCATATAGATGTAAAGTTTTATGCAATATATTTTGTATAATAATGTTTTTTTTTTCAAGAATAGGTCTAATATGAGATGGCTTTACAATAATGAATTATGCCAAAATTGTTTCAGTTTTAAAATAAATAATATACTTACTATTCTTACTAACAGAGATCTATATAAAAGTATATCGAATTGCGTTGTTTTAGACTGACATCTGTTACTTTTTAAATTGAATTTTGTAAATAAGGAGATTATTTAGAATTATAAATTATTTAGAATTAAAAAAAAATGTTTTATGGATAATGTGTACTTGCTGAGATAATACTTCCCCTTATACTTCTGTATAAATAAAAACGATATTATTGATATTTTATAGCTTTATGAGGTTAGTAACCCTCACCCCACATATATCGCTAATGAAATTGGGGTAAGAAGGAAACAAGATACTCCGATTGTTTATACATTCACCATTTTGTACTAATAACTCGTAGTTTAGAAAGTTACCAGATATTTTGTATAGGCAACTTTGTGGAAATCCAATATAGCAATAATTATTGCTTTGTTAACTTTGAATTTGGATTACCGAAATTGAACAGGATATCTAGTTATTTAATGTAGTTTTGTTTATATATATATATATATATATATATATATATATATATATATATATATATATATTATATATATATATATGCTTTTTTCAAGTATAGATATAATATGATATGGTTTTCCAATAGTGAATTATGCCACCAAGGATCAGTTTTAAAATAAATACTATATTTACTCTTCTTACTAACAGAGATCTATATAAAAGTATATTGAATTGCGTTGTTTTAGACTGACATATCTTACGTTTTAAATTGAATTTTGTAAATAAGAAGTAGCTGGGATTATTTAGAATAAAATTAGAAACAAAAAAAAAATGTTTTATGAATAATGTGTACTTGCTGTGATAATACTTCCCATTATACTTCAGTATAAATAAAAGCGATATGAGGTTGGTAACCCCACCCCACATATATCGCTAATGAAATTGGGGTAAGCAGGAAACAAGACAAGATGCTCCGATTTTTTATACTTTCACCATTTTATGCTAAAAACTCGTAGTTCAAAAAGCAGATATTTTGTATAGGCAACTTTGTCGAAATCCAACGTAGCAATAAGTATTGCTTTGTAAACTATGAACTTGCATTACCTGTCGAAATTGAACATGATATATAGTTATATAATGTAGTTTTGTTTATGCCGGTTTATATATACATGACAAAATCAGGGACTAAAAAAATCAATGTTTAATAAACTTGCACTTTGTTCGAGAGTATACTTTCTATAATACTTGTTTAAATATAGATATAGGATAAAAAAAAATGTTTAAAATTCTCGAAATACTGCGGAACCCTCCCGTACTATATGCTATTTAGAATAAGAATAGAGTATTTGATCCAGGGCATCTAACGTACACTTAAAATGCTATTATCAATTTTATTCCTGCGTACTCATTCAAAAAGTAAAGTATTTCCACTATATATAACAAATTTTACCACGTTATTCACGTCCTATAGATATGAATAAGACGGTGTCCTCTATGATACTACAGAAAAGAGAGAGATTTACCTTTAAAAAAGAATGTTAGCCTTATATTCTTCAAATTAATAAAAAACAGTATGTTTTGTAAATATTTTTTTATTGAATAAAGAAATGTTTTGCACACAAACAGCAAAAATACGAAAAGCTAATATAAATAAACAATACACACTTCAAATAAGACGGTATATTTGAGCGAAATACATACAACTCACAGATCAAAACATGCAAATAAATGAGGAGTCTAGATTCAAGGCTTACATTCTCACACTTAAATTGACATTAAGGAATCGCCAAACACTTTATATAATTTTATATATTAGAGTTTAAAAAGCATATATGGATTGCAAGTATCATAAAAATAAATTAATAAGGAACACTTTTTTGGAAAGGTGACGATTTATTTTAGTGGGTCTTTTTTGAAACTAACAATGAAAAAGCAGTTTTGAACATGAATGCGATATAAAGTATGTGTTTCATAGTGAGCAGGTGGAAATATTATGTAAATATAGAATGCTAGTTCTGTCATGGCCTTACACAGTTTTCCTGCTAATTTGAACGTGCAAAACCATTTTAAATTTCCAGGTGTTTATTTTAGTAACTATTTGGTTCTAAATTATAAATAAATCGGCAAAACTTAAACAGGCACATGGATAGGAAATGTAAGTCTTGATTCTAGACCTCTCAAATACAAAGCAACATATTTTATAAATATGGTTTTAATATTGTTATTTAGACATGCAGCACTGGATTTAGGTGAGGGAACTATAGCCTTCAGTGTTAACCACTAACAGACGGTGAATTGAGTCCATAACAGTTTAATGCTAGAATAAAAATTACATTTTCGTAGTGAATTAATTTTGTACCAAAAATTAAGTGCCTTTAATATTTTATTAAAATTTATTTTACTCCATACATAGTCTAAAATGAAATGCAATAATTAATAAGGACGGCATTTATATTCTAAGAAAAATATGAATACATAAAAGGTGGTACGTTCTGAAAAGCCAAAAATAAAAAGAGAGTGAAGTTTTTGATATATAAGAAGTATCTAATAAATTTCATCATAGGAGATATTAAATTAGCTATTTTTTAATAGCGATTGCTGCAGCAGCTCAAATTTATTCATGTTATGGATAAGTTTGCAAGGAGAAATCTAGTGCTGGCTGGTACTTAGTGTATGTGATACTGCATCGTGACAGTGTTTGTAGCTATTATTAGCATATCATGCTTGGCCAAATGAGAGATTGTATGTACATGTATTGTAGTTATTTTTACATATATGGCGGTACTGCGAACTAGTCCCCATCGAAGCTAAGCCTAAATCCAGCACCATTGACGGTTTATACAAATATCAAATTAGAATACAATAATGCAAAAGCAAGCAAAGCCAAAACACAATAGAATTATAGTGTTAGTTTCTGAAAATTATAAAACTGTAAGGAAACAATCAGTAAAGGTTTTTATACAGAACTTGTCTCGTAAATTTGGATCTAGTTAGGTTAAATTTAATAATAAAATCAGTTAATATAATATCACTTCACCTTCGTAACGGGTGACGCAAAAAGTTTTTTCTAAGTGGATATTTAACAATCAAGTATCTGGTTTCATGGTTGATCGAAGCTAAACGGGTAAAAACTTTGTCATCCTTTGTAAAATAGTTTTGTCAGCTATTATGTACTTTTTTTGCCCTAAATTTTTCTATTAAACATAGTTTTTAACCTGTGTCAACAAAACACAAATTAATTTTCTGTATATATTCGAACTAGAATCTCATGAATAAAAACCAAAAATTATGGAGAAGTAACTTTCACGATTAAAATAATTCCGTTTACGAGAGAAGTAACCATGGAAAACCCTTACAAATCAGTTAATATAAATATCTTTTAGTAATAATTATACAAACACCAATAAGAAAATCATGCAATGAAATCTTCACATAAATATACTTATACATACTAATAGGGCAAGTCCTTAGAAATGTATTTATAAAAACAATATAACGTGAACCTGAAGAATGTTTTGTAGAATTATACAAACACCAAGTAAGAACATGCAAATCTACATATACAAACCAATAGCCTATGCCCTTACAAATTAATTTATATAAAAACGCATTTAAAGAATATTTTAGAATGATACAAACACTAAGTATGAACATGCAGTAAAATCTCCAAACAAATATACACATACAAATCAATAGCGCACTCACGAAGGGGGTTTAAAAAGTTGAAACTACCCAGAAATTTGTTGAAAAATTATCTTCTCTAATGAGATAAACGTTTCTTTAAGTTTGCAATTATTTAGAAAAAAACACAAAAAGAAAACGATTAACGTTTATGAATTAATCAAACGTCATTCCTTATTCATAAGTGATTTAAGGACATGCAAATGAGTTACCTGCGTGAAACAAGAAACTCTCATAATATAGCCTTATCTGTTCTAATTTTATATTATGCCATTAGAATGTTAAAAATTGTGGTACAGCTCAGCATAGCAGTCAAAAGTTGTATTTTTTAAACTTGTTAATAGCCCCCAAAAAATATGTGCGCTACTGATACTAAAATAACTGATAACTATGATATAAAAATACAAACATGAATGATACAAACACCAAATAACAATGATATCTCTACATAAATTTATACAGATATTTAAAAATGTAAATAGAGAAAAATCCAAAATAAACAAACAAACCAACATAAATTAATTGAGGTAAAACAGTATGGGCTCCCTGGTGAATACAACTCGACAGATTCCACATCTCGGATTTTGGACGTTAAATAACCGATCTGTACACCTTGCACAAAACATATGGCCACAATGTAAAACAAATTGTTTTTGATTTATCAAACATACACTGCATCTCATAATTTCTGGCATGGTATTTTCTTTGAATTCCCTGGCAGCAATCGAAGGTTCCCAACCTTAACAAAATTAATAATTATAATAATAAAAATGGTGACCTTCATAAATGATCTGGAAAATGCATCGACCAGTCGCACCAAGCAATAGAACAATTCTCTATGCAGATGACTGTATATAGTCATTTCTGGTAACTGTCTGAGAGTAATACTAATATTTGCAACTTTGCTTTATGGTGCGAGAAAGAATCATTAAAGAAACTAAAACCAGCTTTATGACTTTTCATATAGGAAAAGAAATGGCTCTAGATGTAATTTTAACAGTAAACATGTAGATGAGATTGAACTTTCTAGATTTTTAGGTATATACAAATATGATGTAATCACTTAAACAATGTCGCAAAAAAGCTAAATAGCTTATTTCGCAAAATATGAAATCTAAAAATATTTGGAGACAGAACTATTTTTAAATACTTTTATTCACTCGCATACTATGGTATTATTTACTGGCACCAATCAACAGATTTAAATAAAATTAATCTATTACAAAAAAGAATTATTAGAAAAATCAACTCATTGCACTCATGTAAATTTATTTTCAATAGAATAAATTCCTATCTCTCCCATGTACATTGACATAAGTCTTTGTAAGGCTAATAACAATCAAAAAATGAAAGAGATAAGATGCAAGATTGAATTTTTTTTTAAATCGCATAATAAACTATCAATATACTCTTCTATACTAGTTACTTACGGCGTACAGGCTGTTCTACAACTTCTTCGTCATTCCATAATTGACCAAACAATCTTCCGATACCGTCAAACGGGGTGAAGCGGATCAAAATTTCGAGTATTTTGTAAATGTACTAATGATGGGTACGGAATAAAATTCTGAAAAAAATATATGTTATAGCTTTGTTATTTAGCTACACGATAACGTTTTTTTTAAATTTTTATCTCAATAAATGTTTGAGATTTTTTTAGTTAAATACTGATCCGCTTCACCCCTCATGTGGGGGTGAAGCGGATCAGTCGCGAATTTTCATGTAACATTCACTTTAGACCCACTATGGGTGAAGTGGATCACAAAAAAAGGTAGAAATACCAACATGGATTTAATAAAAAAAAAATTAAATTAATAATAAAAGACAAAAATATGCTTATCTGTTTATTTTGAAAGTGCAAATTCTTAAACGCTAATATTATTAAGAAATCACACAACTATAGGAACCTTTGTTACTATAAACTAACTAGAGTAATAACTTAAATATAATTTGAACCAAATAAAACAAATGAATGTATATAATAAATTTGTTTTTTTATCACAATGCAATCTATATTGTGATAAAAAAACAAATGTATTCTTATTCTAAATTAAAATCCTGCACATTCTGAAAAACATATGTTCCTCTTCGGCCTAATTTTCCCAAAACTTTCGTAACTATTTGTTTTTTATTGATTAGGGAAATGTCTGAGACGTCCGGGAACACAAAAAAAACTTGTTTTTCATTTTTTTTCTTTCTCAGCGCATTAACAGAATATTCTTGTCCATTTATAGCTTCAATTTTGGCTATAAACAGCCTATCTCTTTTATTTGTTTTATATTTTACAATGACAAAATCGCCAACTTTAAAATGACATGATATCGGATCGTCTCGAGAACAACCTGGAGTTTGTTCGTCTAGTTCTGCATGATCAAGAATTTGGTCTGGAAACCTTTGATCTAGGTCCAATTCTTCTTCCTGGTCTATTCCCCTTTCTATTGCCTCGATTTCTAGTTCTTCTTCTAACTGGTCGCTCATTATTGTCGGTAAAAGATCAGACACTGAAACACTTTTACCTGCTGGTACACTTAATTTTTTCCCCCGTTTTGAAGCTTCTCCACTTCCAGTTCTCATTTGGCTTAGATGGTCAACAATTGTGCTACACCAAGCTCTTTCTATTTGCTGTTCTTTTTGTCTTTCTTCGGGCCTTGCTCCAAGATGTCTAATTTTTTTTAAAACAACGTCTGGCTGAAATGGTGATATGCCACATGCCTTAAATCCTGCTAATGTATTGGCTTCTGATCTTGCACCAACAATTTTTATAGTGTCATTCAATAAACGTGGAAAAACAGTCTTGGGCAGGACACCCCGATTTTTTAATTTCCATTTTTCAAGCACACTACGCCAAGCAGCTTTAAATGGCCGAAAGTAAGCTACATCCAACGGCTGTAGCATAAGTGTAGAATTTGGTGGCAGCAAAACAAATTTTATATCATTATTTTCACATTTGGACAACATTTATAGTTAAATGGCTGTTGAGGTTGTCGCCAATCATAACTTTTGGCCCATCCAATGATCGCAAGTATGGCAAGGCAATTGTTAGGAACCATTCTTGAAACGAGTCACTGTCAAACCAACCATTAGTTGTTCGGCCATATCTCGATCCAGGATAGCCTCCTTCCATCCACCCTGGATATAAATGTTTGGCCTTGTACACCACGTAGGGTGGAAGAAGTGTGCCATCTCCAGCAACGGCAAACATTACACTTGTACTCGATTTTGAAGTGTCAATTATTCGGTGTGCATGCTTAATACCACGTTTTACTACAAACTGCCCCTGGATCGTCAGCAAAATTAGTTTCGTCAAAATTAATTATATTTGAAGGAGGCACACCTTCAATTGTTTGTCTCAGATTGGAAAAATAGTCCTCCACAGTTTCGTATGATACAGCAGCCCTCACTCTCTTAGTATTTTCTGCTAATTTTAATGTTAAATTTGGATGCCTTAACATAAAGCTTTTGAACCAGTCTTGCCGGGAAGATTGTCCTTAAAGCGCTTTTCTCTCTTGCCGCACATGTTTAAAAATTGCTGTACCATAAATCGTACGTCGTAACTTTTAAGAGGAAATTTCGGCGCATAACAACAATACTTGAACCAACTTATTTTCTTCCTCGTCGTTTAACACTTTTTGACCACCATATTTGCCCAACCGTGAATTCTCCTATTTAAAGTTGTAAATGGAACTCCATAATTTTCAGAGGCTTGCCGCATACTCATCCGTCTCTAAACTGCTCTTTCTAAATATACTGGGTCATACGTCCGGTTAGCCCAAACCCCCAACTTCTTTACATATGTTCTCGGCATTTTAAAAAATCTAAAATGAAAAATATTCTTATAATTATTATATTGTTAACAACCCCAAAATTTGTACCGCTATGTATCTTTTTACACGTAATACCCCTATTGGCTCTGGGTATGTTGGGTTGCATACAGTAAAAAAAACTAAAGTAAGTGGTTAGCTGTCTTTCTGTTAAAAAGGGTCATCCATTTTTATAAATGAAAGTATAAATATGTGTAATAAATTACAAAAGGAAGGGGGGGGGGCAAATACAATTCGGTTTGCTATTGATTATTATAACTAATAAATATTCACTTCAATCTTATTGCTATAGTTTCATGTAACTAAAAGTATAGTTTAATATCATTATTAATAAATATTGCTTCTACAATCAAGTGATCCACTTCACCCCCTAAAATGTAATTTTTAGGTAAAACAGCAAATCAACATTAAATTAAAAAAAATAATGTCAAACCAGAAATAGGGATGTGTTTAAAAAGGACTAATTTTTATATATATTAATACTAAAACATTGTAACACCATTCACTTCTCATGTGTAATAGTTTGTTTTCAGATTTTGCAAATTCCCGAAATTTCACGCCTAAATTCAATAAAATACAACGAGAAACTCACCTGTTATTTAACACTCTTTACGCGACACTAGCTCGACGTATACTGCCCGCTATCGGTTCGACCGGTTAGCGCGCTTCCCAGAGTGGGAGGAAACTTGTTTCCCGCCAATATTTGAAATTTGGTGTCCTTGATCCACTTCACCCACTGTGATCCGCTTCACCCCGTTTGACGGTACCTTCTGGGATAGCAGGAAAATTATAGGGAGGATCAGGGTCTGGAGAAGCAGAATTTGGACGGAGCTGGCCCTCTCCAGCAAGAGTTATCTCGGACAAGGGGGAGTGTTACGTTGAAAGTTGTTCTTCCAATTGTTCCTCTTGCTAGGGTTCTAGGGTTGGGGAGTTTGGAGCAATCGGGGGCTCTTGGGCTAGAGGGAAAGGATTAACACCATGATCTCCAGGTCGAAAATAAATTAGAGGAGGCGGTTCAGTATGAACAAGAGGTGGAAAGGGCGGAGCTACTTGGGCCAGTGGTGTAGACTCTGCATAGAAAACAAGAGGGGGGGCTGGGCATTTGGATCTATAATAACATTAACTGGGACCGGAGGGCCTAACATATGGGGTTCTGCTAAAATAGGGTCTTCTAAAATAGGGTCATCATTATCTGAATTTAAATTAACAATCTGATTTTCAAGATCCTCAACAAAATGAACGGCTTGTGTTAGAAAATCTTCCACAGTAAAGCGGCCATCTGACAATTTGTTCCACGCCTGACGCAAACGTAGATCAAATAAGGTGTTCTTCTTTGCTACCCTGAACACATCTCTCCCAGTTTCCAACTGTGTGAACTCGATGGCTGCAGTGTCTTGTATATCAATTAGGGTCTCTAAATCAAATATTAAAATAATTAAATATTGTACAAAAAAAACTTGTATTCCAATTGGTGCGATAAGTACTACTACTAATATATTGGATATTGGAATCAGCTGATCACACAGATATAAGTAAATTCAATTATCTCCTCCCCTAGTAAATAAATATATAAATATACCCATTAAATCCCATACACCAGGGTGCCTTGTTAATTTGCTATTAAGTCTCCTGTGGTATGATTCCATAATATTATTTGTTCGATGTTTTTGTTGAAATACACTGAAGTGTTGTGGGGTGACACGTTCTATCCATTGTCTTCTTATATATTCGTTTAAGCTTCTAAACATTTGCCCAAACTCCACATTATCCTTAATCAAATAATAGTTATGACATGAATCAGATTGCAAAAAGAAAAAAAATACCTGTAAAGATGCCAATGTAGGTGAAATAGTTTCAGGCGGTAAAAGAGCTAAAGCATAGTATTTTCTAAGAAGAATTCTTCCATTATTATTTCCCTCAATTTGTCTAACTATTCCTAGAGATTTAGCTTTACGTAGCACAACCTACAAAACAAAAAAAAAACGGATGAAATTTGAGTTTAAATATAATGGAATTATTTTTAAAAAAATGTCGATCTTCATTTGAACTTATAAATATGAAATATATCAAACACAAAATGACTGTTGCTTTTTGATCCCTCCTGGAATATTTTTCAGTGGTTTGGTCCCCCAATTATGCTGTTTATAGGGAATTTATAAAGCTTGATGAATGATTACAAAACAACTCTCTCTATATAACAGTCTAAAAGGTGTATGGCTGACTTGCGTTTTTTTTTACAAAATATTGTTAAAGGTAAATTACTACAATTAATAAAGTCAGAGAAGAGGTAGGAACACTAATTATGATGTGATATTTCTTTTTTGTTTTTTTTTACTGACTAATATTTTGTTTGACTTCCTCAACCAACTTGAATCTTGTATATTGTTTCATCATAGATTATGATATTTCACTTTTTCAACTTTTTTATTCATTTTTAATTTTTTCTAATATGGTTTTACAATTGCCTTTGTCAACAAGATACTAATCTTTGATTATAAAACATATTTTGAAATGAATTGAATAATATTTTTGCAATACCTTTTCACCCAACTAATTATTGCAAGAATAATGATGAAATTAGCCAATGAAGTTAATAATAGAGAAAATTTTATTATATTTGGCTCGAGCTTTAGGAAATTTAATTTGTTGTTAAAATCTTGTGATGTTATTCCTGTGTGATTTAGGAAATATCTGTAATGTTAGTGATTTTATTTTATAAATTCTATTGTAGATGTATCTACAATTGTAAAATGGCTATGCCGTGGATAAGTAAATAAATAAAATAAATAAATATGGAAAACAATTTACTTACTTATTTACTTTAAGTACTAAAACTTAAAATGAATTTAAGTGACAAATATTTTGATGAAAGTGTTAAAATTTTAGAATGTGATATTTCATAAAAAAGTCACTGATATGCTAAATTTACTTTACACCACTTTGAATTAATGTCATTTAATACCTGACAATAATGAAAAAGCATCCATGCAATGTTGCCTCTGGATAAGAAGTTCTCAGTGCTTCTATTAAAGCTGCTTCATAATCAGTAACAACTGCTCCATTCACAAAATTTGGAAAACTTGCCAACAGATACTGGAACACGGCTTCATATAGAGTTTTGGTTCTTCGTTCCATGAATACATGTATCAAAGGAAAAGCCTAGGAAAAAAACATTCTTTATAAAAAAAAAACATTTTTACGAGTACAAATGTGTGTGCTCGATAACTTCCAATATAAATAGTCTTATTTTAAGTCACTCTTTTTGTCTTTTGTCTTTGTAATTTCTAACATAACAAAAATTTAAAACTTTGTCATATAATATAAGCCACATATGTGAAAAATGTAAAATGTACTGCGGTTGACTGTGGTAAAGATCTCTTTTAATATATAGTACAGAACAAAAACATAGGAATACAACAAAAGAAGACTGCAAAGGTCCCATTACAAGTTAATTTATAACATACCTGGCAAATAAAATATAAATTCCCTTAATTAGTATTTTCATTTGCACTTACATGATCCATGCATATAGCAAATATAGTTAATATCTGCCCAAATGCTGGTCTTCTTGGAACCGACTTGAATGTGCCATCCATAAAAGTGGTTTGGGAATTACTGAAGTTACGTATAAATTCAGTATTTCCAAAAATTACCGCTTGATGCCCCTCCTCACTTGCTACACTACCTGAAAAAAACGGACCATTACTGCAATGGCTATATCTAACCCACTCACCTGTCTGAAGAAATAATGATAATTGTTCCAAGCTTCCTGGAATATTTGGTGTCGTCGACTGCTTCCATCTTAACATGGAGGATCTAATGGAATTGTACGGCACCATAACTGCTCCATTCACAAACCTAAAATTTGGAAAAAATTACATGTATGGATTATAAACTTGATATCTTTGCTAGCAAATTTAATTTTGTATACCAAATCTAAACTAACTTGTTAACAAATTTGCATATGGACATCAATAAGTGTGGGAGGACTGGAACTGAGGGTGCAACCATCTTAAATTTTTGAGCAGTTGGTCAAGTTTCCTCAAGCTTAAGCCAATATTAATTAGTATAAAACATAATTATTCACAATGACTAATAAAACAGAATGAAGTTTTTTAAATTCTAGTTAAAAACAAAAAAAAAAGAATTTACTTATCTAACCTTATGGCAATACGGTCATAAATGTCCTTTAAATTGCCTCTTTGTTGGATGCAAGCCTCCTTTAGCTGTTTTTTGAATTCCGTGACACTTATTTGGTTTTCTTCATCCGGATGATTATGGTGGGCCACTGTATAACTAAAATGAGAATTGTTCCCAACAGTTATAATTTTTCCACTCGCTTTGCACCCTAAACGTTTATTATTCCTGCATACCATATATCTAAAACAGACAATTTAATATCCATAAATAATATTTTTAATGTAATTAATATGATTATGCCAAGTTTTATAAGTAGTGAAGTCTGTGCCACAGATATGTTATTCATCCTTTAAGCGATTTTAAGGTCTATTTTGCTGAAAATGTAAGAACGAAATTCATTAGGCTAGTAATTATTATCATAAAATACCTATTTTGGAACACAACTTTATAGCAATTTCTTTTAACATACATTACTCCTAAAATGAACACTTATTAATATATTTGCTGCTAGAGTTTATACACTTTACACATTTTATACCTACAATTGTTTGAAACAACAACCAGTGGTCATTCATGTGTAAGTCGCAGTTTTAAAGGTGACAATGAGCTCACTATTTTGAATATAATGATTGCATTTAAGATTTTCAGATATTTCCCACAGACCGACTGAGAGGGGACGAGACAAAATATAAGGTTCCATCCTGTACATATTTCAAACTATTGAAACTAATTTATTTTGTAGTGTTTTCCAATTTGTATTTTTTTTATACGAGTGTAATACATTAACATGCATGCATGTTAAGCTATAAAGAATTTAGGTGTGAATGGGAAGTGGAGAGGTATTGAGACTAGAGTACCTCTCACAGATCAATTCTCTCTCCCTTGCTTTTTACTGTCTTTGTCTCAGACATCACTACCACTACTATTTATCACATGTATGTTGATTCAAGCTGATGATCTACAAACTTATTTGTGCTCTATAAATTCTCTTGCTCTAAACTCTAATAAAACACAGTTAATACTGTTTACAGAAATGATATTCTTAATAAATCTTAACCCATTCTGATATAGATGGTTCTAGACCTATTTAACATATCTCTTCCTAAGAGGGTCCTTTGTCTAATCATACCTATAGTTTTTAGTTTTTTGGTTAGTTAGTATTGTTAGCAGTAAGTTTAGAATTATTTATTATTGTTAGTTGTTTACGTGTTTACTCCCCTTACATTTAATTACTGTATGGTGTCTGTAAGGTGTACCAATAAAATAAAATAAAATAAAATAAAAATATTAATAACATTAAATATTTGTATTTTAAGCCTTTATACAGTTTAAATATGTAATTTTCATACCATGGCACTTAAGTCGTAGTACATAAACCTTGTTAGTTAATTAATACAAAAAATATAAAGTAAAAGGAAATCTGGGGAAAAGGTAGATGATTTACAAATTCTTAACAGTACACGTTGCACTGAACCATGCAGCAGGCAATTCCTTTCTATTATGTATATCTTTTTTTAAATGCCTATACTTTTTACTTTCAAAGGTAAAAATTTATTTTGTATGGTATTCACAAAAATATTTCATTATCTACACCTTAATAAATCAACTGGTACTTCTAGCAGTACTTTCTACTGCCCTTACATAGTACATCTTTGGGACGTACTTGGTGGTTTTCTGTAAGCTGTTAAAATATGAATATATTAAAAATTGACTATGAACAGTAATTTAATAATTTCTTTTCACGATGCTGAATCACATATTTACTAGATAGTATTTTCCATATAATTTTAGGCACAAATAGCAAAGAGGTTTCGTTAAAAACATATGCGTTTTACCTAGCTTGAGGAATGAAATAGATTGCGTCAGAAAAAACAAATTGAGGTTAGGTTCAAAACAAATTAATCTTAAATATAAACCAAGCTATTTACCTTATGTTGTTCTTTGTCATCTTTGTTTTGAATAAATATCCATCCTGAGAAACAAGTCTTCCACTTCTTGGGGGGTCCATTTTTTCAATATAGAGTCAATGGATGTTATATCGATTCAATGAAAAACCTGTAGAAATACCTAAAAAATAATCTGTAAATATCTAAAAATAACTTGCAAATATGTAGATCACAAAATTAATATATAAAAGCGTGTCAAACAATGATAAAAGTTTTGAAAAGGCAGTGAAAACCTATTGGTAATCTTTCTAATGATAACTCGCCAGAAGTCAATACCAAACAGAAAGACCGTTAAATTTAAATTTAGGTGTTTGGACCGTTTGGGCAATAATATTTTTTCACGTCGTGTACTAGTGCTATCCTTTATATTCTGTCTTTGTTGGTTAGCTAAACGACCAGACCCCAAGCGTCATTCGGGTTTTGAGCCCAAGGAACTTTGGGCCGAATGTGGTTCTCCTGCAAAATCGCACCCCTGGTCTAGTTGCCATGATACTTAAAACTTTTAGTTCGCTAGTCATATTTCGTTTATGTCGCTCTCATTTTGTAATTGTGACATTTAGGAAAATTATTTTTTGAGTTGTTGAGATTGTCATCTTAAACCTATAACTGTCAAGTTAGACTTGGTCTAAATTAAACCTTTTTAGTGAATACGGGTGTTAATGGCTGTAAAAAGCTGTGTGTGTGGATTTATTCTGGAGAAACCCATGTTGAGAGGAATTAAAAAAGGTTATTTTATTAAAAAAAGAAGGTAATCTCTGGTAGATTGCCTTTTCGAATATCTTTGAAAAGACCGAATGGCCACAAGTCTGTGATTCTCCAAGTAAGACTTACATCCTTTTTTTCTGCAAGGGTATAATTTTGCTTTTCATTAAAGTAGTGGGGAATTCACCCTCAGTGAAAGAATTATTTATTATATACTTAAGCCGTTTGCATATTATGTGGATGTATTTTTAAGAATATTACATGGAAGATAAAGATTTTTTACTTAGAAAACTTGATAACATCTTTGTCAAACCATTCTCTTTTGTCATGTTTATCCATATTTTTTTATGAAAGGCTCGATTAAAATAATGCATAAAAATATTAAAGAATGTGATAAACATCTTTGGTTGTTGGCTCAGAATAGGCTTCTTTCTAGTTTTCGTTAATTATAAGGGAGTAAAAGTAAATATCTTTGTATTTTTAATTTATTAGATTTATCTTAGAGTATAAATATTCATCTAAGATCCTCTCTACCAGTCTAATATAATTTTTTCTGTATGTCCTCTTTCCAATAGTCTTCTGTAACATGATCCAGTGAACTTTGCCAAACCGCTTCCACTTGATTTGCATTCATACCATCACCCAGATGATTTTCACAATAAGATTTTGCTTGTGCCCAAATTAATTCTATTGCATTAAATCGCCAGTACATGCTGGTTGCTTGATTGCTGTCTAACTGTGAATCAGTTCATGATCTGGGAGTTACCATTGACCAAAAACTAAGCCTTAAAGAGCATATTTATGAAGTCACTCAGTCCGTTCTAAAGTCTCTTGGTTTCTTTATCAGAACAACAAGTCATTTTAACAACACATTAAGCTTAATTACCCTTTACAACTCGCTTCTCAAGTCCAAATTACTTTATGCCTCTGTAGTCTGCTTCCCTAGCTATAATGTACATATAGACATGCTTGAGTATGAACAGCCAAGACTCTTAAAGTACTCTCATTTAAATTGCATGTAACTTACCCTGACAGAAAGAGAGTTCAATCACGAGTTTAGTATTTTAGTAATAGATTTGGGTTTTCTTCATTTAAGCACTGCAATTTCTGCTAGTCAGATGTTTATTTAAAAAATTATGCAATTATAAGATTGATTCTTTTGAAGTACTAAGTCAATTAAACCTTTTTCTACCACCTATAAATACTCGTCGACATCAATTTTACCTTGAAACAAGGAACATTAACATATCAGGAAAAGCACCAGTGTGTAGGGCTTGCTCGTAGTTTAATATCATTGGTGAACATGTTGAGTTGGATATGTTTTTCCATCCACTTAGCACAAAGTATGTATTTATACAAACAAATAACAAAATAGAAATAAAATCAGAAATAACATAATAAGAACTGGTGATTTTAGCTTTTATACAGCAAATAAAAATAAAACACCTGTGGCCAGTAAGAAATCATTTTAAATATGTGCTTGCTGGCAGTTTTCCCAATCAAACAGCTGTTGGCCATGTGCAAATAACGACTTGCGCAGTTCAATTTTCAGATAAAATAAAAGATGGAATTTGGCCATCTTCAAGAGCACCTGTTATGTTATTTTATCTTATTGCTTGTATAAATGATCAAATGGCGCAATTTAATTCTGATGTTATTTTTATTTTATTTTGTGTTATTTGCCTGAATAAATTCATCTTTCATGTTGAAATTAATGTTCATTTGTAGAGAAGTTTGTAACCAAAAAGTTAATATTTTTTGGTTGTGATTTGAGAATTTTTCACTTAATAATATTAACATTTAAATATCACAAATTGGTAGAATCTTATTAAGAGAAAACTCCATAAGCTACTTTTTGTAAAAATATTTTTTTGTAAGTAATTTTTCTTATAATTACGTAATGCCACAAAAATTCAACCTGCTATCTTTTTTCATAACGAAATAATTGATCTTGTTGAACATGTTGTTAACAGAAAATACACATAAAATCATAGCACAGTATTATAATATAATGTGGCTTATTGTTTATCACCTAGTGGTTTTCTGTTGCAGCTAATTATATTTTAAAACTTTTTTTTGTATAAAATATGCTCAGTTGAAGTTGCATTTCTTAAAGCCAGTTCTGTATGAATTGTTCAGTTATAATGTCAATAGTACCAATATCTGTTTGGAAACTAATTATAATAATTTTTTTTGCATATCTATTTTTGACTTAAATTTGATGATAAAGAGAAAAGTATAGAGAATGTGTAGGGAAGAGTAAACAACTCCAACATATGTAAATATACTAATTTAGAGTTTTAAAGTATACTATTCTAAGATGGGTTTCATGATAGTTTTGCTTAGAACACCCTGCATGGTCTAATTTATTAAAATCAATATTTTGTTTAGCAGTATCACAATGTTGGGCAAGGTGTTGGTTTACACTGCTCACTGCTTAATGGTTCATTCTACATTACACAAGAAATATAATTGTACATTTTTTTCTGCTTTAATATTACATATTTAAAGAAAAAAACTGAAATAGCCTTTAGATGTAACTTCCTCTGCAGATTTGAAAAATTCCAGTAGAAAACAATTGAACTAAATACAAATGAGCTATGACATAAACATTTTAAATGAAAGTTCTTATTTTTTAGTTAATATTTGGAATCCCTACATTTGTTTATGTATATCTTGATATTTTTTTAATAAAATCATATTGAACTTACAAGGTAATGTGAAGGTCTAATTGTTACCTGAGACAAATATTTGTGCTCCAATTTGTTTTCAGTTCGATTGGTATTGTAATAGCATATTGCAACTCTGCAAAGAAAATTACTTACAAAGACTATTTCAGCTTTTTAATAAGTAGGAAAGAGCTGCAAAAAGATCCCTGTTCAGTCCTCTTTGGATGTCTCTGTACTTGTAAAAGTTAAGTTTTTAGTTTTAAATTTTAATTTTCACTTGAGCACTACCAAAGTGTTTTTGAGAGTGCTATTACAGTAATTACAGTTTTCCATCAAAATATATTATTAAGAAAAAATTTCCTAACCTTTCACAGAATTAATTTGTACGTAAAACTTTTTCTCTACAACTTTCCATTTGAAAGCCTGTTTTCTTAGTTTTTGTTTTGAAAAAGTCTTATAAATAATTACTTTGGATATCTCTGTACTTGTAAAAGTTAAGTTTGTTAGTTTTTAGTTTTAAATTTTAATTTTCACTTGGGCACTACCAAAGTGTTTTTGAGAGTGCTATTACAGTAATTACAGTTTTCCATCAAAATATATTATTTAAAAAAAAATCCTAACCTTTCACAGAATTAATTTGTACGTAAAACTTTTTCTCTACAACTTTCCATTTGAAAGCCAGTTTTCTTGGTTTCTGTTTTGAAAAAGTCTTACAAATGATTACCACCAAAAAATTTGACAAAGATAGTTACAGCAGATCAAACAAAAAACACTTATCAAACAATTCATTAACATTAAAGACAAGGAGTAATTCAGTCTCAGTTTCAATAAACAAGTATTTCTGCTCATATTTTGGATAGGGCAAACAGGCTTTATTTTAAAAGATGGAAAAACATGTTAAATGCAAAAGTGTTAAGGTTTCATCTGAACCACCAGGATTCACTAAGCAAATGCTAATTGAAAAGTAAGGCAATGCATTGCTATTTGTATATAATATTCTCTCCTAGGTTTTCTCTCTTTCTAACACACTGCATGGTTTTAGTCAATTTTGTAATTCAACTTGAAGAAGTTACACAATATTATTACATGGTGTTTCATTTAAAGTAACAAAGTTCATATTATTAGTTTTTTTATTTTCAAATAGTGATTTGTTTATTTTTTGTCAAAGTATTGAATTTCGCTTAAAACTAAAACTTTTGTATAAACCATTTTTATAATAAAGCCTGTAGACCAACCCTGTTCTGAGTATTAACAGAAACCCTATAATAAACATAAAATATATAAGAGCTTGCAAACTATTAGTATTTTAAAATAAAAACAAAGGCATACAAATTTTAAATCACTGATGTGTGCCACTTCAAGTAGCACAAACATGTGCCAGGTGCCATGATTTAGGAGACATTGCCATGATTTTTGAATCATTTTTCCATGAAAACTAAAGTTATTTCTTAACTTAAAAATTTTCGAATCGTCTTAAGTTATAATTTTTATTACTAACATAAAAAATTTTTTTTGTAAATCATAAGAGTTGCAGTGGAATAATCAACCATATAAATCAAACTGTGGCTGAAGTATGTAAATATTTTTGGTTTCTCTTCATTTATTAATGAATAGTAATAAGAGTGACAATTATTAAATGTTTACTTATGTAGTTTAAGGCGTTTATATCTTTTAGACTTTTCAAGCTTCAATGCCTGCTTTGATAGCTCTTATTTTGCACTTGATAATGGTCAGAAGGACATTATTGATCAATATATTGTCAATAATATAAAAATCCAACACGCGAATTTTACTTATTATAGTTCTTGATATGTGCTGGAAAATTAAAGGAATAAAAAAACCTATTAAATCAGTTTGCTTCAATATAGGCTGTTTCATGCACTATTATTATGAGATGCATTTTTTCTTTATTCAAGCTTGAAACACTGCTGCCACACAATGCTTAATAAATGCATTGTTCATTTTTTATTAACATTAAACTGTTTTTCGATAAATTTAGAGGTAAATTTCAAAAATTTTGAAAATGTATATATACACTTTAATATTTATTTTTTTGTTGCTTTATCATTTATTATAGTTAATACTTAAGTGCTCTGAGTTTCAAGTAATGGGATTGTCCCCCTTTAATTATTTTGGCAGTAAGTGCCCCAATTCAAATTATAAATTCAGCAACCCTATGTGGCAGTAGTCAAAGGAATGTATTTGCAGATAAATTTTAAACCCTTTATAACCCTCAGCCAAATTGCACTTTTTTAAAATAAATTCAACTTTTAAAATATCAATACTGAATTAATGGCATTAGATTTTTTCTAAGTAAACTTCGATATATTTACATAGAATGGAAGCGCTTTTCTGTCTTGGATCAATTGAGAAGTCATGGCTCTTGGGATTAGACCATATCAAAATGGAATTACTTTTCTATGTTCCACTTCAGATTGCACAAAACTCATTCAGGGACTTTTACTTCAAGATATCAACATGGTTTTTGAGTGATCCAATTTCGGGGATTAATGATCCCTGAAGATTCCTCGTGCAGTCAAAGGTGAAACGTCGGAAAGTGATTCTGTCTATTAAGGTCTAATCCTCGAGCCATGACTTCTTTCTTTAATGAATTTCCACAATATTCTATGACTGTCCCAAGTTGAAACGTGGCTTCTAATAACTGCAATTTATTTTAAAAAGCTTATTTCTAGACTATAAAGTTCTCCAGAAATATTAAATAAAACAAAAGTATGGATGCGTGTTTTGATTTATGTTGATATAACATTTAGACTCACTCCATACATATTAAAATTAACATAACCAAAATCTTGCAGGAAAATTAAAAAGTTGGGAGTTTTTGGAATTGTGAAAGTAATAAATTTAATCTTAGATTCTGGCCTTATATCATGGTGCTGTATAATAATAATATATCATGGTGCTGTATAAGATGTATATCAAAATATGTAATGCAACTGATTTTTTGTCAAAAAAAAGACGCTTACCCAGAATTATGTAAGGAACAATAAGATATTAGCAGGACAAAATGCTATAAAAATATAAACAAATTATTTGAGATGTCTAAAAATTGTAGAACTTTGGCCAGCCATAGACACATTTTTCTGGTTAAAGGTTTTCCTCAGGACAGTCAAGCTGGTTGAGATTGTTAAGTACATGTTGTTTTTTTTTCACAAAAGGAATTTTTCATTACAGGGAAAATTCTAGTAATGAGTCTTTACTATTTTATTTTACCAAAAAATCTATTCCCTGGCAAAAAGCCCACTCGAATCCCATTAAAAATAATTAGAAAAGTTTTTATTAAACTTAAAAAGATTATATACATGAAAGTGAAAAGACAGTTCATCATATAGAAACATAAATATTTTATAATGTTGTATAGGTCGTATATTTACTCTATAGTAAACTATTATCTAGTGTTTTTAGGAGATTCCAACCACAAAACTATTATGGTTGGAATCTCAATGTTCAGATCTCGTGTAGTAAAGATCTCTGAAGATGCCTCGTGCAATAGAAGGCGAAAAATCGGATAGTAATTCCAATTGGACACAGTCTAATGCCAAGAACCATGATTTCTTAATTGACCAAAGCCGTGAAAGCTTTCGTTGAATGTTAAACTATTGTCTTATAACATATAAAATTCTAATACTTATTGTATAATTTCTAATAATCAGTTTTCATTTAAGTTTTATAAGACTCTTTTTTTAATTTCAATTTATATTTATTTTTAGTCTTAAACTGTAGTATTGTGGTAGTGATAAAACCGAGACCACCAATGGGGGTTTCAGGGACCTCCAGCTATCCCGAAATCTTATAGAAAATATTTAATAATAATATTTATTAAAAATTATTAATATAATAACATCAAATTATAAATAACTATATATCTAGTAATATTCACAACATATCACAATACAGGTTAAATTGGTTTCTAAACACATTGGGTGAGCTTTCGAAAGGATCAATATCAGGGTTATTTAGATATGCTAATGAGCGAGTTAATGGAGAGTTAATGCCATAGTTTGTTCAGTGAACTTGAACTTGGAAAGCCTCATTCATTCTAAGCTCTCTTGCAGGTATTGTAATTTGAATTTGATTAAACAGATAGGGACCATCTATGTATCTGTTAATTAGTCTGTGGACAAAGCACAGATCATGAACTTCTCTCCTTATTTCTAAAGGTTTGAGGAATTAAATAAACTTCATCAATTTGATCTAACATATTAAGTTTATAAACACACAATGTGACAAATTTCTCTGAACCTTTTCTAATTATTCTGTATAAGTATTAAGTATTATAGAAATGAGACCATACTACGGAAGCATGCTCCAGGTGGGTCCTGACAAGTAAGCAGTACAGAAGCTTCAAAGTGTCAACAGAGAAACCAGCCCAAGCTCTTTTAATAAAACCTAACTTCTGTAGGGCTTTGCCAGAATGTATATATAATGATCATGAAAGGTTAAATGTGAATCAATAAATACCCCCAAATCTTTAATAACATTAACTGTGGGGCTTTTTCATAGATCCGATACTCAAACTCTATGTGAGGCTTGTGCTTAAATAAACTAGTAACTAATTAGTTGCATTTAATGACTCAGTTCTTCACGGGCCATTCAAAAAAATATTGTTAAATTATTTTGTAAGATCTCACAGTCATTCCTACCTTCAACCACTCGAAACATCTTCAGGTCATCACCATAATGTAAGAAATAGTCTGTTTAACATGAATCAAGATCTGCGAGAAATAAATTAAATAGAAAAGGGGCACAATGTCCCGCCTGTGGAACTCTAGATGGTACATTAATCCATTGAGACTTAAAACTGCCCACTCTGACTCTCTGCCTGCGACCCACAAACATGCTCCTAAATCACCTGAGGGAAAGATCATCAAATCTCAGAGCTTCTAATTTGGCTATAAGTAAGTCTACTCTGTCAAATGCTTTGGAGAAGTCAGTATAGATCATAGATGAATCAACCTGACTGCATTGCTCCCAAGCATTCAACACAGTGGTCTCATAGGACACTAAATTTCAAGTGGTTGATCGTGTTATATTAAATTCAATTTAATCTTGATAAGATTTGCTGTAATAAGTATCAATATTGGAGTTTGACAGAATATATACTCCCCCAATAATTAAACTAGAGGAACCATGCTTTACAAAAATAAATAATTATTCTACCAAATTGTAGTTTATTTTAATTTTAGCACAAAAATTATTGTTCTGATAAATATTAACACTCCACCTCCATCCTTTTTACTACTTCTTAACTGGGATCTATCACTGCGGTATAATGTAAAGCACTTTATACTTAATTCAACATTTTCAAATTTAGTATTCAGCCAGCTCTCTACAAAAATAATATCATAATCACTTATTAAAACAGCCTGCTTTAAGTCCTTAAGTTTTGTTTTCAGACCTCCGGCATTCTGATAATATAGTTTAAATGAGGTTAAACGTCGTATTTTGGAGTTAGTGGAGGATTTTTGAAAATATATAGGCGATTATTCCTATGTCGAATACAAATATTCTCTTCTCCACTCTTTTTTCTTCAATTTAGTTCTTCATACAATAATTTAATATGAGAAAGCTGCATTGGGGTGAGATCTGTCATAATTCGGATGTTTTAGTTTGAAAATAATACTTTTATTGGTCTTTAGTGTGAACTTGGGTGGCCAACCCTTATAACTTTATAGTTGTCCTCAGATTGAACATCAAATTTGTTAAGCAGCTCATTAATGTGTTCATCATGCTTAAGACGTTCAAGGATGTTGTTAGAGGTGAATTCTGTAACATTAAAGACCATTACGTTTTTCGAGTGTGTACTTCTTTCATTTATTTCGGTGAACAAATAATTTTCTTGTGAGGGTAATTTTACACTTGTATCAGCCGAATTCATTAAATGAGTCATATTTTCGGATTCAAACCGAAAGAAATCTCGTGGAAGCTCTAAAACCTTAGATTCAAGTATCCCAACTCTCTCATCTTTTAAGCTTAAGTTTTTCTATATTTCACTTAGGGATTCCCGAAGTTTATTTTCCTGATCCAAAAGCGGTTCAACAATGCCAGAGATTACAAAAAGAATTATTAGTAGTATCCTTTTTAAGCAAGCTTGGTGTTTGATTTCGTAACATAACTTCGCTATCTTCGGATTAGTTTGCCGTGTTTACAACAGGATGGGATCGATTACGTTTATTTTCATGTCGATTGTTTTTGTCGCATTTAGAAATTCCGGGCAGAATGTTACGATTTACTGGAGGGCATCCACTAGTAATTCCAAATGAAAGTCACTTGTTATCATTTTTTCGGCATAACTTGCATTCCCAATTATGCGTTTTTGGTTTCTTATGCGCTTTGCAAATTTCATCATACTCAGCTTTGGAAAGACCAGTACAACCGCTGTGTGACCAAGAGCAGTAAGAAGAACATTCTATAGACGTTCGGTTGCTTTTTATCTGCCGATCACAATAACAACAAATATACACGTCGGCCATTTTGGAACTATATTATATTATACAGTCTGTGTCTTATTGTAACTATAACTTATAAGGAATCCTTTATTTTCTAATAAAACTTCCCACTAAATCTTATAGACTATCAGGTATATAAAGTGCAAGCTTGTTACTGGAAATGTCTGATAAAATTTTATGGGCATTGCTCTTCAAGCCCTATTATAAACACGAAAGAAGTATAAAACATTTCATAGTCTTATACAAATTAACCAAGTCTTCTGTAATTTAAAAAATGGACAGTATTAATTTCCACTATAAAATATTATACAGAATCCTCCATTTCCCAGCAAACATTATGACCAAAACCTATAGATTTTTGTAAAAAATTTATGTACTTTGGAAAGGATTCATGTGGTTTATAAAATTGTATTCATTTTTATAAAAAACTATCTATTTGTAAGTATTTATCAGACTTATAGCAGGGTTATGTTATTAATTTTATTTTCATTTTGTTAATTGATAAATTTTGAAATTTTTTTATGTAATTTTCGCCTAAAATTTTCAAAATTAATTTTTTTATTTAAATGCTTTAATCTAATATAGGTCCTATTTCTCACTAAACATGGTATAATTTGTTCTGAAAACGTCGTTGAAATATCTATAGAAGCCATTTTAACTTTTTGTGAAACTTTATCAAATATATTTGCTTCCTTTGAAAAGAAATTGTGAAATTTTTGAAACTTGGTTTCAAGTAACTCGATTAGGTCAAAGCTTGGGTATGTGAGGTGACCTCTTAATACAAATTCGATTTAATCTGGAGCTCTGCTTGTTTGTATAAATTTTGTTTTAGTTCCTAAATTTGGGTTTGAATATTTATCTTTGAACCTGTATGCAACATATCCAGCAATATATTTTGTCCGTCATTGGAAATTGTATCAGTCCATTTATTTTGTTTCTATTTGCTTTACTAGCATTTTTGATCTTTTGAAATAATATTAGGGCTGTGTATTTCTAACTCAATTTCTACTGGATTTACATAATCTGGATCCTCAAAAGTGTAATCACAGAAATTATTGTTTTAAATATTTAGATGGTTCTTAATTTTAAATTCTTAATCTGAGACGTTATTTAAAAATAGCTGTGATATGCAAATTTTGTTTTCTAAAGTTTGATCCAAGCTGCCTTTTTGAAATGACTAAAAGAAAGGGTCCTGACTTTTGAATTGGAGTAAAGTCTTTAATAAGCATTTATTTTGGAAGTAATTTCAGTGAACAAAAAGGGGACAATTCGGGTAAATTGCAATATATATGCAAGATGCCTACACACATGATTAAAAAGAAGACATCTGGTAACCCTAGGTATGTTAGAATATCAAGTATTTTATTATTTATTATTATATGAATACCTTAGAAAATTGTATATTTACACACATTTTAGCTGAATTTTCATCTAATTTAGTCGGCTCAACTTTTCTGTGATCAGGAAAGTCTGCCAAAGTCCAGGCCAGGTCTCATCTGTAATATTTCTTTTATTTTTCTAATTATTGGTTTTTAAACTAGTTTGGAGCAGGTTGCTCTCTATAGCAGCATTAATTTTTCTTTTTATTGGAAGAAATAAATAGAATGGCATCTTGTTTTAAATTTCTGAGGTTTTTTGGTTCAGTTAGATTTTCACTTTAATTCACAACTTGTGCACATGTTTCGCTAATACTGTAGCTTCGTCAGAAAAACCGTATTTAAACTGACAATTTGCTAAATGAGCTTGATTTTTTCAAAAACCTATTTCTAGGTAAAGACTTTTATGGCCTACGAGAGTCCTCAATAATATCTGGTCGGAAATTTATAAAATAGGTTTAAATAAATAATTCATCATATCTAAATGGTCGTTTAAGAGATACTGAGTGTTTTTTGACGTTTATTAATTCCCATTAACTCTAATAGTGACAATTTTTTACTTTTGTTTATTGTATATAATATTTCAAACTTTTCATCGAAAGCATGGTTATTATCTAACAAATGTTAGGCGTATGTTGAATCTATTTTATTTTTAATGAAACTTCTTTTATGTTATGCTAATCTTTGTTTAAAAGTTCTCCCAGTCTGGCCTATATATGCTTTTGGGCATGATCCATAGTTTAATTTATAAACCCCCGATTTATTATTTTGGTTTTTTCTTTGTTATTTTTTATAAATTTACTTAGATTATTATTGGTTTTAAATGCAATTTTAATGTTTATTTTACGAAGTATAGAAACCATCCTTTCTGTAGGTTTACCAATATAAATAATTATCTTATATTTATTTTTTTCTTTAGGTGGTACAGGGTAAATTTCTGAAAGAGTTTTTTTAATAGTTTTTTTTAATTTAAATTGTCAATATTTTGGTATCATAACCATTGTTAACTGCTATTTGTTTAATTAGGTTTAATTCTTTTTGAAAATTATCTTTGTTTAAAGGTATATTAATTAATCTGTGTAGCAATCTATGCAATTCTGATAGTTTGTGTGCTAATGGGTGCTCTTATTTATTATTAATGGTTGTGTTCGTATGTGTAGGTTTGTAGAAAATTGAAAATTTCTGTTTATTTGCTACCTTTGAAATGTTTAAATTTAAAAAGTTTATAAAGTTTTCGACAGTAAATTGTATATTTTTGTGTATGGTATTTAAATCTTTTAAAAATATGTTAAGCTGTCTCATCGTACCAGTAAAACAGACCAATATATCGTCGATGTATCTATACCAATAGAGACATTTTTGAAACAAAGGCTAAATGTTTCAGCCAAGAGTGGACTTAAAGTGTTCTCCATAATAAGCTCTTCCTTGGCTGAAAATAATTCCTCATTAAACTGGAAGTAATTTTGGTTCATGCATACTTTTAAGGCATCTATAATTTCTGATTGTAGGACCCAGTAGGGTAGTTACACTAATAGAGGAACACTTAAGACAATCGATTTTTATTTAATCTTTAATTTTAAATTTAATTTTATTTATAAAAAATATAAAACCTCTAGTAATGGAACAATAAAATCTAATATCAGAACAGTTTAAGATCTAGTAAAGGAACTAATAAACTACATGGCATGGTCATTGATTACGTTAGCAAACAGGTACCTTTTAACATCTTAAAAATTAGGGATGTAGAAACCATTAATCTTCTAATTCGGAAATCTCAGGTGTAATGAACAAACTTCGGGAATTAAAAGGTATGGGCGTATTAATTTTCCTTATGTCTTCCTTTTTGTACCATATTTGATAAGGTTTCTTTGGCAACTTTCAGTTTTTATTTAAGTTCTTTCCATGGTTGTAATCTGATAATCACCATAATTATCAAAGGCTAATACAGTTCCTGGATATACTTTTTTGTTTTGACACACGAGAACATAATCTCCAATTTTAAAATTATGATCAAGTTCATCCAGATTTAAGTATTTCTTTTCTGTTTCTACATTGCCCATAATGGGTTTATTACGTTTTTTCTCTTATTTTTTAACAGGTGCAAACTACAACTAACGTTTAGTAAGCAATTTCCGTATCGAACAGTGCTGCTGTGTCTAAGCATAAGAGAGCTATCAAGGTTAACATTTAAGACCATCCGGGAATTTCGAAATAGGCTGAAATGCTTAATAATACAGAAAATATGCGCATTTGTTCCACTACTGGAGAATGTTCCTCCACTGGTGCAATCACCCTATCTCTTAAACGACGATTTAGATATGAATAATTCACCTCTTTTAAACCTATTTTGTTAGAGAAGTCTTTACCTAGAAATATGTTTTTTAAAAAAATCGAGCTCATTTAGCAAATTGTAAGTTTAAATACTGTTTATCTGACGAGGCTACAGTCTTAGCGAAATATATGTCACACGTTGTGAATAAAAGTGAAAATCTAAAACAGTTTAAAGTGTTTTATTTAAACGTATGAAACGTTATATTACATTTTTCCTTCATTTTATTGTAGCTGAAGCAACCAGTAACCCCACAATTAGGCACATTGTTCTTAATACCCAAATGAATCTAACAAATAATTTTTTTCTTCCAAAGTAAAACTTATTTTGCAAAAAAAACGGAAAATTGTCAAACTAGAAACCTAACCTAATTTTTATTGACGTTCATTTCCACGGCCTACTACATTTTTTCTGAAGGCACCTCACATATGGCATTGGTTGTTAATCTGTGATATGGCGTTACGCAGGCTGGCGAGCACACCTTGTTTTTTTCGCACCATGATTGTACCTAACAATATTTTCAACAAAATGCTACAAGTTTTAAAACAACAAGACGTCTATCTCTTTGATAGATATCTTGGTCATTCTTGATTATTATTCTGACAGTTATCGATCAGATGTTCGATGGAAATGTCCAAAATTACTTAGTATTGATACATATTTTGCCTGCGGACCTGCCTAATTTCAGTACGCACAGTTCTTAAAATTACCATGAATATACTGGAAATACGATCGTTTTGAATCCTCTTTGATAATCCAAATTGACTGGATAGAGCTGTCTCAATGCGAGTCCCACCAAAACTATGTAGAACTAGCGCGTTGTTCAAATGATTAGTCGACTGGTCATATTTTTTTGCTGTATTTAGAAAATTATTTAAATCGATATACCCACTCTTATTCCAAACATTTTTTTCGTTTCCAAAGAGTAAACATGACCAACAATACATTTTATTTTTATGAAGACAACCGCAGAGCCACTTATAATTATTGTACACTTTTTTATTGAAATATCGAGCAGTTTTCTTTTGTTACACAATTTTTAAATCTGGGGTAGGTCTGCCAATATTAATAACACTTTTTTGCTTTTCTGTAAATGTCATAGAAATAAAAGGCTTACTATTAAGTTTTTCCAGACAGTTTACTGTTTCATCACAGTGGTACTGCATAATGTGCTTAAACGTGAAACGTCACTAAAGTTATTGAAAAACTCTATATTAACTATCCGAGTTAGTAACCAACAGCAACAAAACAACCGTCCCTAAATACTAAACCCGAAACCGTTACTTTTTCTTTTAACTAATAATCGATAATTTATAATAATTAATTATTGTTAATTACTACGATCGCAGCGCGTGCTAAGCTCCTAAATCCCGCACAATATAAAAAAAAGAGAGGATGTAGGGAAACTAATTATCATTATTATTAATATTAACTAAGAATGGCCGGCGACGGTCGCAGTGGCGGCTCGTGAGTATATTAAAGGGTGAGGCTACATGAGGTTAATTTTGTTTAAATGTGAATAAATTTCCACGTCACCCATGAGGTATTATTCTGCGACGCGTTGACCTTTTTTTTTAATGGAGGTCATCGCCAATAGCCCTACTAAACCATTAAAAACTAAAAAAATAAACTCTAAAAAAAGTAAATAAAAAGTAAACAAAACAAGTAAAATATGTACACCTATCACTAAAATATAGCGGTGATTGCGATAATAAAAACATAATTTAATTTATTAAAACTTAAAATAAATAGTTGTATGAAATAAGATAAAAAAACTACTTTTTGTACATTAAATCTATACGTCTGTCTTTTAAGGTTGCAAATTTATCTATAATTTGGTCGTAAAAGTTTTGGTCTTCACTAAGTTCTGACAGTAATTCCTGCTCTATTGACATCATTGCTGAACCCGAAAGCCGTTCTTGTGTCATTGTGTTTCTTAGGTAGGTTTTGATCCGTTTAAGACATGAAAAATTTCGTTCGGCCGATACACTTGTTGCGGGAATAGTTAAAACTAAATTAAAAAGCTTATATGCTTCCGCAAAAATTGCTTTAAAATCTTTAAATAACAAAGCTAGACTTTTTTGGACATCTAAATTTGAAAATTGTTCATCCCTATACAATACAGAAAGCTTAATCTATCTCTGTCAAAAATGTTTGGATAATTTTTTAATAAATTATTTAATAAGTCGTCTGGAAAGCATTTAACATATTCCGAATATTTTCTGCAAGCAAAGAAATTTAAATTATTTAAATTTTCAAACCGCGTCCCTAATTGAAGAATTATACAATCTATTATTTCGAAATATAATATTTTATATTTAGTAAAAATATCAAAGTCGCTAGAACATTACCCTCGACGTGTGTTAGTTGGCAGAATAGTGGCTTTTTTAGCAATATTGAAAAGTTCTTTGAAATGGTCCTCGTTTCTAAATTCAATAATTCGTTGCTTGGCAAGGTTTATTTGCGAAATGCAGTAATTTATATCTAAATGCTTTAACTGTAATATTTGAAACAGTACATCAGTGCAACTAAAAATTTGTTTATAAATATGCGTTAAAAGACAAAATTCGAAATCATTAAAATGCTTTAGAAATCCTTTTGCACCATTAATAGATTCTGTTTCAGAACTTAAGTCATTAATAATAGTTTCAAATACTATAATTAAATTGTCCCATTCATTAGCCACTAAGTTTAAAATTTTAGACCGTGTATACCATCGCGTTTCTACAACTCGCGGAATTCTTTTACCTACTATCTAATTAAGCACAAAAGACCGTTTTGGTGATTGGTGGAAATAATTTGGTATTCCTAATAAAGTGGCAAAAAATATACGACTTTGGGTAATCAGTTTTGTTCCCTGTTGTAAAACTAGATTTAATCTGTGGGAGCAACAATGAGTAAACATAGCTAAAGGAGCAATAGATCTAACTTTTGTTTGAAGCCCATTTATTTCACCTGCCATAACACTAGCCCCATCGTAACACTGCGCGACCAATTTATTTTTAAAGTCATAAGGCTCTAAGCTGTTTTGTATTAAATGAAAAAGGCTCTCTGCTGTTCTATTATCGCTAACGTCAAAAAATCCTAAAAATCTTTCTTTTAAAGATCCGTTGGTCACATACCTAACTGTTATCGAACACTGTGATTTTTCTGTTATATCAGTACTATCATCCGCAATTACGCCAAAAAAACAACAATCGGTGTCATTGATTTCTTTTTTTATATATTCTTGAATATAGTCATGTATGCAACCAATTAGTTCATTTTGTATAGTCTTAGATTGTCCCATAAAAATATTACTAAATTTAGCACAATGTTCAGTAAGTTCGGCATTTCTTTTTATTAAGCATGCAAATATTTCCTTAAAATTCCCACGGTTAAAAGAATCTGTTGTTTCATTATGACCTCGAAATGCCAAGTCCTGTTTACCCAAAGTAATAGTAACATCAATTAAATAATTTAATAACAAACGGTTTTTTCGAACATTTTCATTATAAACAATTTTATTAAGACTTGCATTTTCTTGTAATGCATCCTCAATAGTCGCCCTATTTTGCTCCAGTCTTGTAAGTGCTACCGAATTTTTAATATGCTCTCTTGAACTTTCATGCGATTTTACTGCTCGTGAAAAATTTTTTAAATCCGAATATCCGCCCCCTGAACTCCAATTATTTTTGACGCAACCTAATAAAATACAAGGCCAACAATATAAGCTTTCTTTATAATACTTCCGCATAGCCACCTATAAGTTTCGTACCAAGATATTTGAAAAGTTCTTGAATATTTTTTACCTTGCCTCTTATCGTTAAATATTGCTAAAATGTTCGGCGTCGGACGGCTACCTAATATCTGTTTCTTTTCGGTTTCGCTTCTTCTTAAAAAAGGCGTTTCAATTAATGAGGCAATAATGTCGTGAATAGGATTCATTTCAAAAGCAAAAAGCAAATACAAAAAATGGAACGGTCCAACTTACCAAATCAAAACAAAACAAAAACTTACTCACGCGTATTTATTCACCTTAAAAGACAGAACGCCCTCAATCAGCGATTATCGCAATCTATTTCCTATTTCTTTCTCAGCCGCACGCACCACGTAAAAAGAAGCCGTTGGAATATTTCGCTAGTCATGTGATTTAAATAACCAATAAAAGCATATCCAAGCTACAGATTTATCGCCTCAAGATTGCAATAGAAAACGCGTGCATCGGCAATCGTCATCCCGCTCTGTCGTAATCAGGTGACTCGCCGGCATCGGCACCGGCCGTTGATAAATAGGTCAGAAGTCGAAACTTTCCAAGCTAAAATTATTTCGCCTCATTCGAGAGCACTTTCTTTAGGAATGGGTTTGCACGGTCGGTTTTTTGATGTGGTCAGAATTTATTTTCTAAAATATTAATTATGGGATTATATTTTGTTTTTTTTTTAATGTTATTATGTTGTACAACTGTTAAAAAGTATATTTCTAATTGGTAATAGATAAAAAGTTATATAAAAAAATTCTCTTTTCCTTTATTTTGGGGGTGAGGCGCGGCCTCAGAGGCCTACCCTGACGAGCCGCCACTGGACGGCCGTGAGGTGTCTTCTTAAATTTCTTGAAATTTTCAACCAATTCCGTATATAAATAAATAACCATTCAAAGCGAAACAAATTCAATGCATAATATTATCCAAATAGCGTAATAGAGACACATTTTGGCAACAGTGAGTTCACTTGTCCTTGCCCTCGTAGGATTTCTCGTGTTCATCGTCTAATACAAAGTGGCCGACGCCCGTGCTTTGAAGAGTCGTTGGCGATTTGTACACGGTGAGCTAATTAAAAATATAAAATAATTGATTTAAAAATCTTACTCAGTTTGTCGTAAGTATATTTCTTCGTAAATTGGTAACTGGCTTGCCAGAAAGATTCTAATATTCTAACAATGAAAAAAAAACGAATTTTCTAAAGTAGTTTTTACCAATTTTTGCAAGAAGTTTCCCTTACATTATTTTGTTTCATTATATAGGGTGTTATTTAATGGCTAAAAATAATTAAATTAATAAGCTAAAAAATTGCCTATTTTAGAGCTTCATATACACATGTATTCGCAAAGCTTTTGTTATTGAAATACAGGGTGTTAAATTTTTAATTTTTTTTTATGGACCTCATACATTTCTCGAAACAAATTATTCAAATTTGATGCACTGTTTGCCTTCGAAGTGGCTATAATACATTTTAGAACAATCTACAGGGTGTTACTTTTTCTCAAGTCGCGACCTCATTTATTTTATCCATATGCAAATGAAAATGTTTTTTGTTGTGAGGTCAATAAGGAATGAGGTCCGCGCTAGCGGGAAAATCCGCAGAGCCACATTTGGGCGCCCATAACTTTTAAGTATTGGTCACAAAAACTTTCTATTTTTTGAACATCTCCATATTCCGACATAGATTTGATATCGGGAAACTTCTAGTTTTTTCTTTATGTAGAAACTTTTATCAAGTATAAAACATTCTGACAAACCTATGGTAAAAAAATCCCTTATAGTGTAGACTTTTTGGTAAGCACTGTAATTATATTATTTTGTTGGTCCCGGATATTGTTGTGATGTGTTCGCTAAATTCTAGTACTCAGTTCTTTATTTTAAAACTAACTCCATCTGATCATTTCCTGGATATAAGCATGCAATTTGGGCCACTACTTTGGCATGTTTTGGCATTATTTTAATTCTGCTGCTTAGACTAAGAGCCAAATATGTGTATTATGTTTTGCTATTAATATTTAAACAAACATTGGTAAATATTCGAACAGGTTGGCATCTACTTTAAAGAAAAAAAAAACATATTTATTGATACAAATTACAGTAGCTAATAGGCAGTGTAATACAAATTAATTATGGATATTTTGGGACCGAATTAGCACCACTGGCCGATGCCGAATGTTAGACTTCTGCCAGTGATGCAGTTCGCTGTTGTTCGCCTTTTGTGTTAGCACTTTAACGATGATGCCTAAGGCACCTAACCTGGTGCTAACCGGGTATCCATCCACCTAGTATCTTCGCGCTCCTGCTGGTACCAATCCACCTATATATTTAACAAATTATTTTGTGTCAATTAATATTTCTCTTTAATAATTTTATATCAATTAATGTTTCTCTTTAAAGTTGTATCTCGACGCTTTTTCATGTTGTCAAGATGCCAACATGAAGGAAAAGTTACTAGTCCAAAAAATATGAAGTATGACTGTTTTTTGAGTGTTCTCCAATGCGTTAGATAAAAAAGACAAGAAAAGCAAAAAGAGAGTTTATTTTACGTCTTTATATAATTGTTTGCAATATTTTCATACAGAACCAGCGGATTTTCATAAAAAGAAAGGTTAGGATGTTTATGATGAATAACTCATCATCAATATTGGTAGCCACTGGGAATTATGAATGACTAATAATCAAAATATTTTAAGAAATTATCTGGTCAGTTCCTTTTTATGTCCATCGATGGTTGGGTCTAATATTCACAAAGCGCCTATAATATTTGCGGCTTTGACAACTGAAGAAGGAAGTAGTATTCTTCTAGAAAGTGTTAATACTTCCGGCCATTCCGACACAGATGAATACCTGGCAGATATTGTCATTGGTTTAATAAAAGAGTGTAAAGATGAATATAAGTTACAGTTTTGTTATAGAAAACGCAGCAAATATGAACAGGTTTGGTAAAAGAGATAAAAAGTATTCTAATTTAAATAAAAAAACATGTATGTTTGCAGAAGGGCTACAATATAGACAAATAATATATAATTTATATACATGTGAATAAATCATTGAATCAGTGCAATTTTAAAACTTTATTCCTCAACCAAATTATTATATTTACTTACACTTCAAGATTGTTATTTTCTAAGAAAGATTTGCAGCCCATTATTATGAAGCCTCCTTAACCAATTTTCTGTATTAGAAATAATATTTGGAAGGTGTTGTGCCTCTAAAAGCAAGAACAAATCGACAGTTTTATTTCTAATTGATTGGATATTTAAAGATAATATTGAGATAGAATGTTAACAGTTTTTAGAATTTATCGTCATTTGATATTTGGAGCTTTCTTTTGAAAATTAATATTTATTTTTTTTACCTGTAGTGATATCAGTTTTGCCTCTTTCTGTACTTATGTTTTTTATTGTAGAAGATGAATGTGTTATAAGTTCATTAACTACTTTATAATAATTGTTTCAAAATAATATGTTTGAGACAACAGTTAAAATTAAATATTCTCTGCTCAATCAGCTCACTAAATCTTCCATATGGACCTGATATAACTATAATATTTGTATTGTAACATTTATTAAGTTGACTTAAAATGATCTCAGCAAGTGGCGTTTTTTCATTCTTAATTAAAATTCTTGAGACCAACAAGAACCAAGTCGTTGGATGTAAAATGCTTGGTTAAACTAATGATATAATCAATAAGATAAATAAACCTGAAAAGGGCTGAATCTATAGCCCCAGATACACCACATTTATATTCACCTGCATTTAATATTAATGATATTCCTTCATCAAGGGGTCTCAATGTATTATGCATATGGTGACAGCTTTGTTCTTCAACTTCTCTGCTTCTTTGCTATACAAATCAATATCTGCCATTTCTTTTTCAACCTTATCAAATTCGATTGCGTTCAGCAGATTCAAGATATTTGTCAAAAATCTCTTTCTTTAATGCCTTTTCAAATGGGAGCTTCTCAGCTCTAGCTAGCTCCTTTCCTTGATTTGATCCTTTAATTCGGTGAATTTTCTTGAAAACTTCTTTGAAAACAAGTTGTGGACCTGTTGGTTGGAGATGGAGGAGGGTAGTCCGAGGAACTGAGGAAACTCGTCCTTCAGTTCAAGCCAGACTTTTTCTGGACGGAGGATAAGAAGAGGGTTCCGGACTACTAAGGGCCGGGAAGTGTTTGTGACCCTCCCCTAGTACTTTCCGACCGCGCATCTCTGTGTGCATTGGTTAATGGTAGCAATTAAGACACGAGTATATTAAAGATATTTGGTCGCCAATTTTACTTTTTCGAATAAGTAAACTTTTTAGGCAGAACACATTTATGTTGAATTTAAGTATAAAAAATGTGTTCATAGGTTAATCAAAAACTTTTAGACATCCCATGGATAAATATATAATATACTGTTTGTGTCTTTTATTTTAAGAAAGAAGGGAATTCACAAATCTGGTGCCTCCGAAACCTCAAGTATGTGGATATGAGTTTCCTATTTTAAATAATCTAATCTACTTAAAAACTGGAGATATCGGTGTTCAAAAAAAAATTTCGACCGACGACAAAATTTCCAACAATTCCACCTCAGACGTTAAGAGACCACCTATTTTGGCTAGTTGTGGTAATATAGTGTGAATTTTCAGTAACGTATAGTAATGAAAATTATGTCTATTGACATTTCCATTTTTGTGGAATGTTGCTTCGTCAGTAAATAACACAAAGTTAGCAAATCTTGGCACTCTTTGAATTTGAGTCCAGTGACAAAAATCTAGTCACTTGTAGTAATCATACTCATACAATTCTTGAAGGAGTTGAATGTGGTATGGGCGAAACTTTTTTTTAGAATTCGAAGAACACTGATTTGACTTACATCTATTTCCCTTGCAATTCTTCTTGAGCCAATTAACAAATAACTCGTTCTCCTCATTTAAAACAGGTTGGGCTCGATTAGTTTTCGTGTATTCTACATTTCCTGTCTCATCAAATCGTTGCATAAGCCTTTCAAAAGCGCTTCTGTTTGTCGCTAACAAACAATTCTTTTCACTTGCTCCTAACGCATAAATCATACCGATCATTTCTTGTCTATTAAAATTCATCTTTGCGTCTTACAATAGAAACTGTACTTAGTTTTTAATACAAAACTGAAGCACCAGCATTACTTGATAATTCAAATTTGTATTTTTGACAGTTTAATTTCATTTGTAAAAATAAGACCCACTAGATTTTTGCCACTGGGCATAACAACGAATTCAAAGAGAGCCAAGATTTGCTGACTTTTCATATGTTATTTACAGACGAAGCAACATTCCACAAACACAGAAATGTCAATAGACATAATTTTCATTATAACGCTACTGAAAAACCTCATTTTACTCACACTAGTCAAAATAGGTGATCTCTTAACGCCAAATATACCTTTAATATTTTCGAAAAGTGGCTATAAATCTTGAACGACTCTGTATAGATCCCACAAACTCTATATTGGGTGAAAGGCCAAAAAGAGAGTAATCTGAAAATATAGTAATACACTAGGCATTCCATTTCAATTAATCGAGAAAATTTGCATTCAGGATTTTTATTTACCCTGTATACCGTTATTAAAGAATACTAAAGAAAAATACTGCAGTTGAAAGAAGACTACATTTGCAAATTTTTACCATGCTAAAATGATAAATGTTAACGCACTAAAAAAATACAGGACGTCAAATGTACCTGTATAGTTTCGAAAAGTGTCCATACACCTTGAATGACTCTGTATAAACCCTACAAACCCTATATTGGGTGAATGGCGAAAAAGGGAGGAATCTGAAAATAAAACAATAAACAGGGTATTCCATTAAAAAAAAGTAAGTTTAGTTTGTGGTAAACTTATCCTCAACCCTGTATAATCAAAAATAATTTTAGGTTGTAGCTCTCAGCAGTCCCTACAACCTTCATATAATTTTTTTTCTAATTCCCACAATAACCGAGCTATTGGACTTGAATGCATTATATTGAACAAACTGGTAACTAAATGATTTGTAAATGGTCACCAGATAATAAATATTTTTCAAATTTTTCCCAATTTTGTCAGTAAAAAATATTACTCTATAAAAATATAGTTTTCTATATTTTTATAGAGTAATATTTATATAAAATAAGACTTCACTTACGTAAAAATGTGTAACTTTTCTTGATGTTCTAGTCTACCGCGAACATAATTCGATCAAGACTTACAGAAAGCCCACTTACATGATCTCAACCAGAAGTCTCATCATTTTGCAACCACAAAAAAAATGTTATTGTTTTGTAAAGAGCAACTACTAAACTAAATTAGGAATAAATACCCATTGGCCCATTACCCTTGGTACTTTGTGTATTTATGTAAATAAGTTTTAATGCTTTTTTTATAATAAAGCAAAAAGACCGAATTAAAAACCTTTGGAAAAAAAAGTAGTTTTAATTTAAATTATATATATATATATATATATATATATATATATATATATATATATGATATATGATATATATACTAAATAAAGATTAATAATTTTAGTTGAAACTTAAGCAGAACTTTTTAATTTTAGTTACTCCTAATCAGATAGAACGTCTTTACTCACGATTTACTGCTTTGGACCGAAATGATTGTGGGACCCTTTCAAGAGATGACTTTTTAAGAATTCCTGAACTAGCTATTAATCCACTAGGCGAGAGGATAGTAAATGCATTTTTCCAGGGTGATGAATTTACAGACAGAGTCAATTTTAGACAATTTATGCAAGTTCTAGCCCATTTTAGACCAGTTAAGAAAAATAAGGAGAACAAGTTGAATTCACGAGAAGAAAAGTTAAAATGTAAGTACTCTCAGAATGTAATAGTCAAATAGAGTAAACTTTGTCCATGGAATTCTGTTTTAACTTTTTGGAGATTCGAGACGCTTTATGGAGAGAGGTTAGAAAATCACACCGAGATAATTTTTCAACTACCGATCTGCACTTTCATGATACAATAATTTCACAATCAAATAATATGTCATTATGACATATCATTACATTACAATTTTACAATGCTTAAGTGATGCTTGTGCAGTTCTCAAAGGAAAATATATTACTTTTATTGAAAATTTTCACCCCTTCATAATTTTTTTATTCATCACACTTTCGATTCCATTCCTTTTCATAATTAAACTTTAGAAAATCCTGGAAAATCTCAGTTTTTCACGCGTATAAGCCTTTCTAAAGCACTATCCGAATACGTCGGTGGTAGACGTAGAACTAATATTTAATAACTGTCACTTTGCAGCCATTGGTTGAGTTCGAACCAATCAAAATCTCTTTTCTTTTTGAATATAAAGCATTGCATAGGGCCATTTATTCACACTGGAGGTTTTTCAGTACTACATTTTAATCCCTTTTTTCTACAGTTCATCTCACGCAAAAATGCTTCTATTATTCCTCTTTTTTCCATTCTCATACCCTTTTCAGTGTGTCTCAACCCCTCCCTCCATTTTCTGCCTTTCTCTTTCATGGATAGCATTAGGTTGTTTTCATGGATTCAGAACTCCAAATAAAACCTCTTTTTATTCAGAAAATGCCGAAGTTTTGACCTCTATTTGATCTTTATTAAGGTTGAAAAAGAAATTAAAACATATGTCCTGTATTTCTTTATATATCCTATATTTCTTTTCAGGTGGCAGTATACAAGGAACGACAATAACAGAACACTGACTATATACGTTCTTAAGACATACTAAAAAATGGAATTAATACCGCTTATGTTAAAAAAAAAACGTTGAAAATATTTCTATCAGTGTATAACATAAATGTTTAAATAAAACAATGACAAAACACTCATGATAAAATTGCCTTTTTTTTCCTTTATACATTTGCACCTACATATTCCAATAAAAAAGAAGATTCTGTCAGGAATGTTAAAAGTTCACACCATCAATGCATATTATGGTAAAACACATAAAAAAGTTAATTTCCATCTATGAAACAAAGATGATGTATACTATATACATCATTGTAAGTTAATTGATTCCTGACACCATCTTCTTTCTTGTTATATAGCCAACAATAGTCAAGGGTGAATGTGTAAAGGAAAAAACTCCGACTTTATGGGGATCGGTTTTTATTTTAACATTTATGTTGTACTGTGATACCTTTTCCCATAATATTTTCATGTTTCTTTTTTAACATAAACTAAACTGTGTTAAGCCGATTTTTAGTATGTCTTAAGAACGTATACAGTCAGTATTTTGTTATTGTTATGTTATGTTTTAATTTCTTTTCCAGCCTTGATAAAGACCAAATAAAAGTAGAAACGTCGACATTTTCTGAATCAAAGGAGGTTTTATTTGTTGTCCTGCACACACGAAAACAACCCACTACTTTAAAGAATTACTGCTAAAAATATAGGTTTATTTTATACTCTTCATATTTAAAGTTGGAGTACAATAGATGTTTTGTTTTGTGTTTCTGATTCTTGTTGCGTACAAAGCAGTGACCAGCAGTGCAAGCTAAAAAAGGAAAACCGTTAACGCGTAAACCCTGAATGACCGTTGTCCCACTGTTTAAATGAACAATTTAATGGCTCCTTAGTATGGTCACAGATTAACAACAACATCAGATACCGCACTCCTAGAATTTTCATTCATACACGTGTTTAATCGAACCCCATTAGCTGGGCGGAGAACTCAGAGATGTACTCGAAATATTTTTATTTATTCTAAGCAGGACCTTATTAAAATATTTTGTGAAAAATGTTTAAACCAGTTTAATATATTTATATTGAACAATTAGTGTATACATAGTCGTTAAGCACATACAGAGTGGTTTGAGTTTTTATAGATTTATGAAAGAATAAGGGCAAGGTTAAAATTTAATATTATTGTTAGATCAGTTATATTGCTGAACTTGAAAACATTGTGTTTTAGTATCATGTAGAAAAGGTTTTAGCGCATGTTATATTCATTTCACTTTTGCCATTGGCGTTCGTGTGAAAAACGTAAATATTATATACTATTATACTCTCTCACATCACAAAAATGAAATATTATGTTTCGGATTTTCACAGTTTTTGTGCTCAGCAAATTTAATTTTTTTTGTTCATTTATATTTTTTGTAATATATAAGTAAGAGGATGATTCAAGTGTAAGCTACATAACCTCTGACTTTTATGCAGATCGTTTATTTTATCTAAAATATCTTCTAAGCAACACCGAACGCCAGAACGCCAATAAATAAAACCATAAGTGATCCTCGGTTCAGTAAAAAATTATAGCTTAAAATATCTAGAAAACTCGCTTTTGTCAGTAACACACTAAAAAGTACAAAATAATGTAATTTTCTTAAAATATATATATTTTGTTCAACGGCTATGCAAAAAAATGTGATTCGCTTTTTCGTTTCTTTGAGAACCATGTACGTTTAATTAATTTCGACATTACGTTATTTTGTACTTTTTAATGCGTTACTGAAAAAAATTAGTTTTCTAGTTTTTTTTGAAACTATATTTTTTTTAATTTGTACTCACTTTACTGGACTCATCAAAACAAAACAATGTAGCCCAAACTTTAGGTTCGATGGTACCATAGAAGTACCATGTTATTCAGGATTTTAGTAACCTAAAAATGTATCTAAACGGTGTCATTCTAACACCCACGGACGTCTGTAAGAATCTAGGGTTACTCTTAGATAACGACTTGAGATTTAATAATCATGTGTCTTCAATTATCCATAAGTCAATTTTTAAATTAAAACTACTTTATCTTCACAAGGATATTCTCGATCCTAACATTAAATTAAAATTATGTGACTCCTTGGTACTTTCTCATCTGTCTAATTGTTTTTTGGCCCTGCTTGCTACAAAAGGATAAAAACACTCTTCAAAAACTGCAAAATTCCTGCTTGAGATTTTCATACAACCTATGCAAATTTGTCCACATTTCGCAATATATGTCAGACTCCAACTGGTTTAGCATTTAAGAAAGATTTGAGATTCAGATGTGCAAGTGTGTTTATAAAATACTTAATACTCAGGAGCCTTCATATTTGTTTCAGAAGTTGATTAGTGGTGAGAATGTGCATGATCGTCACAGGAGTAGGTTTGTTGTCCCAAGGCATCGCACTGCCTTCTTCCAGAGGTTCTTTAGCTATACCGCCAGTAAACTTTTTAACTTGTTACCACTAGAGATTAAGGAGTCCCCCCACGTCTGAGTCGTTCGGTAATCGCATAAAGACATTTTTTAAGGCAAAAAGAGGTCATTAATTCTATCCCCCAGTTAAGGGGATTATACTTATATTCTTTTAACTTCTTCTAATCTCTGTAAACCCTAAATTAATTGTTTTTCCTCTAACTTACATTAACTGGTATTTATAAACGTACTTGCTTAAGAATTTTATCCAAAAGGTGGTTGTATGAGCAGCTTCGCTGAATATCGCTACCTTAAATTCAATATTATTGTAATTTGATTTACTTCGAGAAATAAAGGCATTTTTATTTATTTATTATTTATTTATATTATGTATTGAACTCGTCCAAACTAACCAAATGATCCCAAATAAGAGGGGTTTACTAGCTGGTACCAAATTTTGACACTGCCATTTGAATTACCCACACTTACAAATTTTCAAACCGGCATATCAATTAGAGGTACGTGAAAATTCGATTGGCATCATCGAGCTGATTGTATTATTATCCGAATTAGATTTAGTTACAAAATTTCAAATCCATACAGTTAGAAGTAGGTTAAAATCGATCGATACCATTTGTTCCCATCGATCAGCCCAATGGCACCAAATTATTATATTATCATCCGAATTATGTAGGCTTGAAAATGTTCTAATCTCCACAACATTTAGAAGTAGGTTAAAATCTATCGGTACCATTTGGAACCATCGATCAGCCAGCAAATTATTATATTATCATCCGAATTATGTACGCTTACAAAATTTCAAATCAATACAACAATAAAATCAGAAGTAGGTTAAAAGCGACTTCCTTTATTTATTTATATACATGGTTAGTTACATACAAGTGAACCTAATAAAACTTTGTTAAAAACAAAATTTAACCCAGTGAATGAAAATTGTACAATACGTATATACATGACATACAAATAATAATAAAAAAATCGATAAATTTCCGTTACCCGGAATTTCCCTTGTTATGAATCTTTCATTTTATTAGGAATAGTGAAGTGTGACTCAATTTAGTTCAATGCATAGTCATTATTACACATATTCTGTCTTCTCAAACATTTTTTTCTATCCAATTTTGTTCCATCATATTGGATTGCTATTAATATTTTATCAGTTTCTACTCATGCCACACTTGATTTTTGAACATAATTTAAAATCAATTCAATAACTAGTTTTTGTTGACGTTGAACGTTGACACACACCCCGATTTTGAACCCGTACCAGATTATCCTATATTATATTTAATTTTTCTGCAAAATTTAAAGCCAATTGAATAAGATTTTTTACGTTGATTTATAAAAAAATTATTTGGTCGCCATTTTGTTCCGCCGTCTGAAATTCGTACTACAACCTTTCCAGTTTGTCTCGATATTACGCTTAATCTAATTAGTAGTTTTTTCAGGCTGATTTTTTAAATATTTTATTAGGGCGGCATTTTGTTTTGCTACCTTAAATTCATACCAAATGTTACTGGCAACGCTAAAACGTGAAGATATGTAAAATTGAAAAGGGTATTTGTTTCACGATTACAAATATTTAATATTAATATATCCGCCATTTTATTCCGCTATCTTGAATTAGTACCACTGTTTTACTAATTCATCTCTATACCACAGTTAGTTTTTGCATACAATTTGAAATCAGTCTATTAAATAGTTTTTCAGGATGAATTTTTAAAAGTTGAAATGTAAAGATTTGAAAAAATCTCAAAGAGTGATTTTTTCACGATTACAATATTTCCCTTTTACGAGGGAAGTAAAAACATTATTAGAAGTTTTTTACATTCTAAGTGGTAATATAAGGCTCACATAACAAATCTGAATATTTTTAGACAAATCAATTAAAAGATATTGAATGAAAAAATAATTCCGACAATTAAGTCTTTCAGTTTCGGAATCTCGAAATCAGTTTACAGTTTCGAAAATCCCGGGATTAAGAACGCGACCTTGAAAAATTTCTAAATTTAATAATTTAGTGCCACGAAGAAATGGGATATAAACGTTGTCACTTACTTCGCGTATCGATCGTTCGATCGCTACTTTTTCTGTAATTTCCACAACTTTACTTTTATTGTCGGGGGCTCCCAAAACACGCACACAATTAGTAACGAAGTTTATTTAGTTGTTTTAAAATATGAATTATAGGCTATAGCGTATTTAGAGCTGTTTTAGCGTCTGTCTTGAAGTTTTTACAAATTATTATTATATGTCGGAAACTATATAACATTTTAAAAAAACTTATCATCTTATATCCTTGGGAAATCTAAAAAGACTATGAGATGATTTGTAACTAGTAATTTTCCAGTGTTTGGCAGCACACACCATATCACTGACTTTTGTAGAAGTGTTCATATTTTGATATTTTTTTATAATAGTATCTATATGCAACCGTGTCCCCAGAATTGTTTAAGGTTTGTTTGCGAGCTTCACGTAGGAGGACGTATAATTGTTACTTTAAAGTTACTTTAAATTGTTTACTTTTAAATTTAAAGAAAAATAGTATTTCATTTTCTTTTTTTTTTTTCAGTTGCATTTAAGTTGTATGATCTTGACAATGATGATTTAATCTCCAAAGATGAACTCTTAGCTATACTACATATGATGGTAGGTACCAATATAAGTGAAGAACAGCTGACAAGCATCGCTGAAAGAACAATATTGGAGGCTGACGAAGATGGAGATCAAATGATATCCTTTGAGGAATTCTGCAAAGCACTCCAAAGGACCGATGTAGAGCAAAAAATGAGTATTAGATTTCTCAATTAAAATGTTTTCAAACTATTGTGATAAGATATACCAAATGAATTATATGTATGGGGATTCTTTTATATTTTGTCTTAATTATATATAATCGTAAGAAATATAAAATGTTATTTATAGAGGATAATTAACAAGTTACTAAAATTTTAATATATTAAAGAACCAAATAAAAAAAATAAATGATGGAACCTTATGAGTGATTTTTATCTATAACTAAAATCTAGAACTAGTTACAGGCCAGATATTCCAAAATTTTAGCACTAAGCGTTAAGTTCTTAATATTATTTTAATAATTTTTCATAATCAGAATATATCAAAAAAATTTTATTTTATTTATTCGCCGCCCTCTTCCTCCTCCTGACTTTCAGCTATTTTTCTACTTTTCTTTCTTTCATGAGTCGTCTTTTTTCCTGCCTATATTTGGATATATGTATAAAATATGTTGTAAAATGCACGATTTAGTGAAGGAGTAAACTTCAAAAGAGTGTCAGTTTTTCCAAGTAAGTTAGTTTACCTTCAAGCCGTCTAACTAAATGTATTTTGAAAACTGAGGTTCCACTGACCAACCCAATTGTTAATCAGAAGAAAGAATAAGTATTTACTGGACGTAAAATCCTGTTATAAAATCGATTTAAAGAAAGAAAAAACTAATGCGGAATTTAACACCATCCTGGGAGTAAACAAAGAAATAAATAAAAATACACTTTTATGAATCACGAAACGGCCGACAACATGAATTACTTCCGATTATGTCAGAGGATATTCTCCTGCGATCATGATTTCTTGGCCTCTACCTTCATCAGGCAGGCTTATACCAAGGGAAATCTAAAGTCAGAGATTATCGATACAAGCTAGGACTAAGGGTGGAGCTATATGCTGGGCAGGCCCTATTCTAGATAGGAACCCTAGAAAGGTGACGCGAGGTTTTGCAAGGATTTACCATTGAATCCGTGTAAGGCTCATATGTGTCATGGACCCTGCGAGGCATGGGCGGTTGGGGGAATACCAGCATCTTTATCAATATTATTGGCCGGTATGAGGGCAGAGGATTAGAACTCAGGACATCAAGAGAATATCTTGTATCTTAATCGAATATAATTCTTGTTGTAGATCATTTTTACATTTGCAACAATTCCATAATTTTGCTTACATATATTTTTACCCCGGAGCACCAAATAGGTGGTGCTAGGTTTTACACGTCGTATATGTACAATCTGGAACTGGTTAAAGATTCCCTTTCTATTGGGATATATCGATAGAAAGGTCTATTTTTTTAAAGTATTTGTACCCATTTAAAAAAATTCTTTATGCATAAGCAAAATATTCTGAAATTAAATGTATACTGATATGTCTTTTTAATAGAATAAAAATTTAAAACCTATAGTTATCAAATGTAAAAAACTACACTGTACACTTTCGCCGTAAACAGGTTTCCTGAGTTTATCTAAACAATATTGCAATTTGGCAACGGTGACACAAGTTTATCGCGCTCAACATCCCGACAGATTTGAATGCATGAAATCCATGGTTGGCCTTCAACGTCGAAATACTAAACGTGCAGGCCACTGACGCGATAAACTAGTGTCACCGTTGCCAAATTACATTATTGTTTAGATAAACTCAGGGAACCTATTTACGACGACAGTGTACAGTGTAGTTTTTTACATTTGATAACTATAGGTTTTAAATTTTTATTCTATTAAAAAGACATATCAGTATACATTTAATTTCAGAATATTTTGCAGTCACTGAACTGGAGCTTAAGAACACAGTATTTTCATTAAAAAACACCACTTGAGTCGGTACTGACGAAATGTCACTACACTTTATTAAATCTTATCTTAAAATCTTTACCCCAAATACTTACAGCACTTATAAACTCATGATTTAGCAAGGGATATTTCCAAGCACAGCTAAAGATCTCTAAAGTTATACCAATTTTCAAAAAAGAGACTCTCAACAATTATAGGCCAGTGTAATTACAGCATGGCTTTAGAGGAGGTTTATCAACAGAGAGTGCTATTTTTGAAATACTTAACGAAATATATGATAGACGAAATGTGGGACAGATATGTGTGCTAATAGCCTTTCACCGATTGAAAGCTTTTGACATGGTTAATTATAACATACTCTTAAATATATTGAAAACATAAGGGGTAGGTGGTATTGCGTTGGAGTGGTTTAAGTCTTATTTATCTGATAAGGGCAATTTGTATTGCATAAACGATAAGGGAGATGCATATAAATCGCCCGTTAAATACATGGAATATGAGGTGCCTCAAGGGGTGATTAGGAACAGCACAATTGTCAAGTGTAAAATCTAAATTTTTATTTTTAAATATTACAAAACTGTCCTTTCACAACTCATTTTCAATTTATTGGAATTAAACCATTGGGTTCACATGCTTTCTTACTTTATCATTCAAACAGTTGCAATCTATATCACTCACTACACATGTGGTGTCATCTGCATACAATGTAATTAAAGATTGTTGAAAAATACATTAAACAGGAGTGACCCCAATACCGACCCTTGAGGCACCTCATATTCCATGTATTTAACGGACGATTTATATGCATCTCCCTTATCGTTTATGCAATACAAATTGCCCTTATCAGATAAATAAGACTTAAACCACTCCAACGCAATACCACCTACCCCTTATGTTTTCAATATATTTAAGAGTATGTTATAATTAACCATGTCAAAAGCTTTCAATCGGTGAAAGACTATTAGCACACATATCTGTCCCACATTTCGTCTATCATATATTTCGTTAAGTATTTCAAAAATAGCACTCTCTGTTGATAAATCTCCTCTAAAGCCATGCTGTAATTACACTGGCCTATAATTGTTGAGAGTCTCTTTTTTGAAAATTGGTATAACTTTAGAGATCTTTAGCTGTGCTTGGAAATATCCCTTGCTAAATGATGAGTTTATAAGTGCTGTAAGTATTTGGGGTAAAGATTTTAAGATAAGATTTAATAAAGTGTAGTGACATTTCGTCAGTACCGACCCAAGTGGTGTTTTTTAATGAAAATACTGTGTTCTTAACCTCCAGTTCAGTGACTAAGAATAAAAATAAACTATTGCGTAACGGTCTCACCCCGGAAATGGAACAACAGTAGCGAAACCAATATAAAAACTGATAAACAGCTTTGCAAACTCGGTTTTATAAGTGTATTTAATGTCATTCACGTTCATCCTTCATTCAGAATACATTCGTGGTTTCTCTACCTCCTATACTCCTCATACTGTCCTTGGCATCTTTGAAGAACCTCTAATTTCTTCCTCTGTATACATTTTTTCTTTATTGATTACTTGTTTTTTTAATAAGCTGAATTTTTCGTAATGGGTTTTAAGAACAGGATGCAGATTTTTGTTGTGTTTACAAGATATTTTTATACCTGAAGTTGTCTATGCTTTAAATCTGAGTTGTTTAACTTTTTTTCTTGGAAAATGTATATTTAATAAAGTTTCTACCCTCTCGTAAAGTAAGTTGAACTTTTCTGGTAAGGAAACGTCGGGCAATAGCCAGTCAGCTGACTTTGCATATATCAGACTCTTAGATATGCTTTTTGTAGAGAATGCGCTTTTTATAACGTAAGTTGAGGGTTTTTTTTTGTGTTCAGACAAGCCTGCGTCATATACTTGACTAGTAAACAGTTTGCCCCTATTTCTGTTTGGTACTCGATACCACAACACTTAAACACTCTCTATGCATTAACAACTTAAATCTAGAGGAATAAATGAAACAGTAACGAGAACAAATAATATTACGGAATTACGGAAAAAACTACTAGCTACTGTATATAATATTACGCCTCCATGGATGCTTTCCTAGTGGAAAAAATACTAACTACTGTATAATTATTCAGACTAACTGTCTTCTTCCTGCAGCCAGCTCTCGCCAAAACATAACATTTTAAAGTTATAATCATTTAAAGACATCAGTATCAATTTATAAAATATATATATATATATATATATATATATATATATATATATATATATATATATATTAAAATCAATAAAAATGCGCTTTTACGCATCTTTATCAAAAATTCTTGGCCAAAAAAGATAGCTGTAGAAGAGCAAAAATATTAAATGGCTAATTTCTCATCCTGGACCATTTACCAAATAATGAAACTTTTTATAGACGCTCTTTTGAAAGCAGCCGTTATGGAAACTGCCATAGAAGGAATGATGCCGCGAGACGAGACGAGTGAAGGCCTTGTCCTGTCTTGTGGCACAAGAGAACCATGTCCTCTCGTCTTGCCGAGAAGGCCCTTATCTCGCTCTGAAGAGACTCTCGTCTCGTTTCTCTTGTGACATAGTAATCAGAAACGCTATTTCTAAGTTACCAGACTATATAATATTAACACTAAAAACGATCTATGAAGAGTAATTTGTCAATTTTAAAAATTTTGATGGCCTCTTGCACTTAAGAATAAAATTTACCACCTCTTAAGAAAGACCCAACAAAACCACCAAGTACTACTTTATGAAATTTGTCGTTGCTACAGGGAAGCAGGGCAAAATTTGTTACAAGGCGATTTGGCGAATGACATCTTTTAACAAAATCACTAGCCTTTAGACGAGTGGTTTTAATGATGTAAAAATGATACCATGAGTGAAATGTCCATATATATATATATATATATATATATATATATATATATATATATATATATATATATATATATATATATATATATATATATATATATATATATATATATATATATATATATATATATATATATATATATATATATATATATATATATATATATATATATATATATATATATATATATATATATATATATATATATATATATATATATATATATATATATATATATATATATATATATATATATATATATATATATATATATATATATATATATATATATATATATATGGCTATTTCACTTGTATATATTGTACCACTCCGAATTTTTGTAAGTAGAATACCACTTTAAGCATTACATTACTAGAGGGTATATAAAGTGTATTTTATCAAGCCCCATAAAGTATTTTATATATCTAGCAGTGACCGTAGTTTGTATTTGTTATATTATATTAAGTTAATTCCCAATAAAAACTAGACCTGTATATCCCTATATTATTTGAGGGTTTATTAAAATACCAAGAAAAAGAAAAAATACTTTAAATCAGTAACTCTACTTTTTTACGTTACTTGAAACTTTTCCGAACCATACCAGAACATAGATTAAACTAAAAACACTCCAGTTTCCTTGTCAGAGAGTGATTAGTGAGTGATTATTTAAACATGACCAATAATAGTTCGCCTATCATTAAAAAAAATCATAAAAGGTTGTGTTAAGATCATTTATAATGATATTTAATGAGGATAAAAATGTCTTAAAACAAGCCAGTTTGTTAAATTCGGTTAACGCGAATCGAAGTTAGAGCTCTTTCAGTATTTTCAATTGTTACACTTTCTCACGGTGTTACCATGGTAACTAGAAAAAAATGCTTGATACAACCGCATTTATAGGAGATTGTGCAGAAAGTAATTTCTGACCTACATTGCCTTGAAGATATTTGTAGAAAATAATGATTTTGTATATTAGCATAGTTCCTGCGCCCCCTAGCTGTACAATTAGGAATTTATCATTAACTGACATGCAGAATTTTAAACAGATATGGCGCTGGTAATCTTTCGTTTTATTTCGTAGTCGTCCATGACCCTCTTGGCAATAAATGCGACATTTTGATAGGTATAAAAAGGCCAATATAGAATAATTACACTCTGACTATTTTTGCGATAATTTCTAAACAACAAAAGAAAATGGTTTTCGGTTTTTGTAGTTGTTTTAACTAATTAATAGGCTATAAAACCGCGACAAAATCGATGAATGGTTGCATTTAATTTTTAAGAGAAATCGAAGCTAGAACATTTCCAAGAAAGCGCCCTTCTTTAACAAACGAACGAACTAATTTTAAGATGACTTAAAAACAAGCCACAGTTTACTAAATTTGGTTCACGCGAACCGAAGTTATAGCTCTTTCAGTATTTTCAATTGTTACACTTCCCCACGCCGTTACCATAGTAACTAGAAAAAAATGCTTGATAGAACACTAGATAATAAAAAAATTATTTCTGACCAACATTGTCTTGAAGATATTTGTAGAAAAAAAGGATTTTATATATTAGCATGCGCACCTAGCAGTAAAATTAGGAACTTAAAAATATTTTCTAGTGAATTCTTAGTCATATATATTAATACATTTTTTATTCCAAAGATGTATGGTTTTGGAGATGCAGCCGCTCGCCACCCATAGTGGATCACCCTGTATATATATATATATATATATATATATATATATATATATATATATATATATATATAATGTATATATATATATATATATATATATATATATAGTGTGTCAAATTTCTTTGATTTTTGTGAACATACATTTTTTCCATTATTCAGGATAGTTCTAGAGGTATGAACCAGTTTCCAAAAAATAAGAATTTTTTTTAAGCATTTAGTAAAAAAAAAACAAACGGTAAACATGTGAAGAAGTAGTTTACAAATGTCGTGTTTAATCTCCTTTATAAACTTGCTGAAATTCCGTCTCAATACCTGGGGAAGAACTATTTTTTAAGTTATTTATGATTTTATTTTCTGTTAGTGGTAAGAAAAAACAGAGTTACAGTTCAAGTCTTTCACAGTCAATAGTTTAGAGCAATTAATTTGCTCTGCCATATTATGGCCTAGATTTAGAAAATATTCATTAAATTTTTGGATTATTCTCTTTTTATTGTTTGTATTTTTGAGAAATATTCTTGCTTTTTTTTCTTATTAAGTTTATTAAGGACATTCCGATTTTGCTTGTAATCATTAAATTTGTATATTTTTTTTGATATTTAAATTTTAGCCTGTCTCTTTTACGGATTGATACAACCAAAGCTTTTGTTATCCATGGTTTATTTTTTTATAATTGGAAGTAATTCCCTTTTTCGTACTAGAGGTTTCTATTATGTTTATTTAAAAAACAATATAAGCCAATTCTGGGTTATTTAGTCCAAATATATCGTCCCACTCGGTCTCTGTTAAAATGGCTTTAAACTTGTTTTAGTTTGTTTTCGAAATAAATCTTAGTACACGATTTTCATGAAATGTCTGTTTTGACGTTTCAGTTTTAATATTATAGGATAATATCAAAACCAACCATATTTATATTATATATATATATATATATATATATATATATATATATATATATATATATATATATATATATATATATATATATATATATATATATATATATATATATATATAAACAAACAAACAAACAACAAACAAAAGTATGCTTTACTGCCGCAGAAAAATTTTACAATTTTATGGACGAAGCAAAATATACCTAAAATAAGACATATCAAAACATTAATCGAAAAGAATTTCGATAGGTCAATGCTTTTTAAAAATGTAAATTATCAATTTACCAAGTCGTAAAACACACGTTAGAATATAACATAACATTGGCACAAAACAGTTAATGAATCCTAATAACCTTATAAAAGTAAACAAACACACATGTACGAGGTGAATAATTTCGATGACATTGAAATCAAAATTGCAACTATGCGACCTTAAACTCTATGTTATTATAGTTATACAAATAATTGTGATGTTAAACAGAAGTTATAATGAACTAGTGTAGAATTTAGTATACAAAAAAGAATTGAATTTTGTTTTTAATCCAATACCTAACAAAAATAATTAAGTTTTAAGTGAATGTTCGACAGTTCTTTTCTCTATATGATGATTTTCAAAATTCTATGTTACGAGTTATATATATATATATATATATATATATATATATATATATATATATATTACTTCGATATATATATATATATATATATATATATATATATATATATATATATATATATATATATATATATATATATATATATATATATATATATATAATAAAATATGACAAATTAAAACTAATAAGTTATTTTTAGGGATTTTTTTATTTTGTCGTAAATATATGAAAAAAAAAACAAAAAAAGAGCATTTGTATCTCTTGTATATCTTTCTTAAAATAAATATTGAGTTTATGTTGATATCAAAGTAAATAAAGATTAACAATAAATATCTTGATTTGGTCTTATATTTTAATAAATCGGAATATATAACAAACCAGAAAACACACATTTTCATCCTTTTAAACAATATCTGATTCTCCGTTTTTAACATAAAATAACTTTACATATTTTCTTAGCCAGTTTAACATTTTGGAGCTTCTATAGATCTATGCGGTAGAGGATACTGCTAGTTTCTTCAAATGTTCCATAAAGACTTGAAGTGATACATCGTCTGTTAATACCGGAGCACCAGAATCCTGCAAAAAGTACAAAGAAATAGGTAAGCCATATTTTACTATCAAGGGTTAAGATACTGCGGTTCAGGAAGGACCAAAAAATATAAAAATGTGTTATCGTGTAGACCCTTTAATAGTTTAGTAGATATTTGTTATTAATATGCACGTTGTGATTTAAACTTTAAATCTTATCAGTTAATTTTGTGGGTACATGAAAATTAAAACACATGTACTAGTGTGAAAATGCACGCTAAGGAACGCATATGAGGATTTACGGAACGAGCGAAGCGAGTTTCACAATAATTCATATGAGTGCCTTAAAGGCAATGTTCACACGAATGTCATACATAATATCATTTTTTTGCATCGTCCTAGAAAAATGTTTTATTATTAGTTTTTTAAGTTTTTTTATTGTAATTGATGGTTTTTAAATTGATATAATTATATACATAAATTGTATTCGATATAAAAAATAATTTATGCATTGGAAAAGTATTTAGTGTGATTTTTTGATTCAGGAACACATTTTCAAAAATAAAAAAAATTTAAGAAAATATTGCGCAAGCTCTAGCAGGCCACTTTAGACCTACTTTGATCAACTGACCTAAAGCTCGAAAATCCCCATCCAGTGCTCCTTTGGGTAGGTTCCCCCCCCCCTCCACAGAGAAATAACGATTAAAGAGAACCGCCAGTGTGCCTTGCGCCTGACCCGGTTTCGATGATGCATGGCGTCGATTAAGTTGTATATATGCGCGTCGACCGTCTTTGGGTTCTATTATGTAGTCCGTATCCATAGGTTGTGAGAGTATGCTATTAGGATTATTTTAGGAGCCAAGTTTACTTCATATTATAAATGCCGTGGTGCCCATATTGTTAGATCTGTTTATTCTCGGGTGTTGTTTTAGTAAACAATAATGAAAATAAATTAGGCTTAAAATATAATTGCGTGCAAATATAATATCGCATATCTTTCTCCTATAGTAATTTTATTTCTCAAGAAACTAAAACAGAAAAACAATAACCTAATTAGTTGAAACTCCTAACAGAGGATTTATACAGGCGAAGTTCGATAACACTGCTCACCCTGCTGTAAATAAAATATTATGTTTTTCTCCGACTAGGGTATTAACGAAATTTATTTTGCATTTGTTGTGGTGTTTTACTGCATTTCAAGTGTTCCTTTTTGCGTTATTATTAATAAAGGGTGTATTTTTTAATATCATTGTGGTTCTTAAGTGTGTTGTAAAAAGCTTTTGTATAATTTTCCCAATCTCGCATTCCATAGGACTATAAACATGTCAAAACAGTAGCGTATATAGAAACATCATATAATTTACATAACTGAAATTAATAAAATATTTGACAGTTTATTGTTTCGCTAATAAAATTTAAATACAGAAATTATAATAGTTTTAGTAAATATTTATCCTCCCACTGAGTATTTCTTTAATTGTTAAATAATAGTCCATACCTTTTTAACTGTAGCTAGAGGATTAGGTCCATTTACCAATTTTTGGTAATAACATTTTAATTTTTATCTTAAGAAAAAAAAGGAAAAAATGTATCTGTCTATCTTTAGTTTTAATGAAAATACTGTTTTACCAAAACGACCGAGGATTTCTTCTGATCACTTTGATCGTAACGATTTTCACTAGCAGAGCGATGGATACAAATATTTAAACAAAGGCGCAATCTCAAAGATTAAATCAAATAATATAGAATTAAAAGAATGAGTCATTATAGGGTACATATTTAGAGAACTTATTATGTTAATCCTTTTCTCGAGACTTTTTGTTACCTTTGATACAAACTTTTTTCATATAATGTGTAACCTATTGTTTATTTAATTTAAAGCTAAATCTCTAGTCAATTTTCAGCAAAAAAATGCAAACATTCAAATGGCATAAAAGTAATTTTCTAAATTGCATCTTTACATTTTTTTACCACCCTGATTTTTGAGACAGCATGTAGGTAAATATATTGGGGTTCTGATATATATTTTTTTGAAAATTAACTAGAGATGTTGCTTTAAATTAAATGACAAATGACAATATACTTGCCTATATTAACACATTTATTAAACGTTACGGAAAAAGTACTTTTTGGAAGAAAAATGTTTTCTTTCGTTAGAAGGCACCAGTTAAAAAACTGACAAAAATGTCCTGAGATATTAGCCTAAACTTTAACTTTGTATCCCAAAATTACGAGAAAAATATTAACTGTCAAAATGGTGAACCACTATTTTTTTTTACTTTTACAGCAGTTTCAGACTGGTTTTTTTTAATGTTTTATTGGCCGCCATAACGGCGTACCAAAATGTTACCAGTTCATTTCTATATAACACTTAATTTTTGTGCAAAATTTGGGGTAATTGAATAATTAGTTTTTAGTTACAATTTTTTTAACAATTCACCAGGCCGCCATAGTGGACGTTTACCAAAATGTTACCAGATTATCCCCATACGACCCTTAACGAGGCCCTTAATTTTTGACCAAAATTTTGAGTTAATCGGCTGAGTACAGACAGACATGTCGACGACAGCGAATTAAGTAGTGATGCCGCGAGACGAGACGAGAGAAGGCTTTCCTGTATATAATAAACGGTTACCATAAAAGACAAAGAAACGACATTTTTATTCCCATATTACAGATTAAATTAAGTTGTGTTATAAGAAAGACACAAACAATGAAGTTTCGGGTACGTTAAAAATTAACTTAATTTTTTGGGATTAGTTTACAAAAGCAGTCAGGTTTTTTGTTTTTTAATAATTTGTCTTATTTAACATTAGAAATATAACAAATGCATATTTTTTTATGTTCTAGAGCTCAAGAGAAAAATGCTGCTGAGAATCTCTCGTCAAGGCGGCATCACTAGAATTTAAAAAAATATTTTTTTTTGCATCTAGGGCCGCTAAAATTAAAGAATTTTAAAACCTGGGACGGTGATTTTTTTCACTATTACAAACATGTTATTTGGCCGACATTTTATTCCGCTATGTTGAATTCGTGACACAATTTTACCCGTTCATCTCCATATTACACTTAATTCTTGCCCAAAATTTGAAATCAATCTAATAAGTAGTTTTTCAGGCTGATTTTTTACATAGTGCATTAGACCGCCATTTTGTTTTGTCATTCGTATCAAAATTTCCCAGTGGACTCCTGCGCAATACTTGATTTTTATGCACAATTTCAGGTAAATTGGATAAGTAGTTTTTTAGTAACAATGTTTTTAACATATCACTAGGCCGTCATTTTGTTTCGCCATATTGGATTTTTACAAAAATGTTACCACGATATCACCATATTATGACCCCTAATTTTTTACCAAAATCTGAAATCAATTGGGTAAGTAGTTTTTTAGCTATGCCTCGGAAAGCCACACAGACCGACGGGATCGAAAAAACATGTTTTTTGGCATCTGTCAAAATCTGGGAGGGTGAGTTTTTCACTATTACAGTACGTCCCTTTTACGGGGCAAGTAATGAGTGATTGTAAAAATGTATTGGTAGATAATGAAACTACCAACTCTAAGTGTATAGCTCTGTATACAGCACATCTAAAAAAACTAAGTCGAACTTTATCACCAGTTTGAATGTATAAAGGTCCGGCTAAGTCCATTCCAGTAACTTCAGATATTTTAGCTTCTTTAACTGTTTCAACGGGTAGTGGAATCGGACCATAGTCTAAACATGTTCCATGAAATCTACGACAAACATTGCATTTAGATAAGACAGACCTAATGTCTACATCGACGAATCCAAAAACGTTCCCTACGCATGCATGGACTCCCGCATGACAAATTCTCAGATGTTCTGTTAAAAATAAGCCGGTTAACGACTTCATGTTTCTGTGCTACGATAAATGGAAAAAGAAATCATGTGCATCGTCTATGTCAAAAATTTTGTCACGTATTCTAATTAGATTATCTTCATTTAAAAAAATGAAGAAAGCTTCGGTTCTCCCAAAGAGTGGAAAACTTTCTTGTTGAACTATTCTAATAACACACTTCTCAGCTATAACAAACCCTTAATGCTGACAAATCGTCAAGGTCATTAGTGTTAATTTTCCTACATTTATAGCAAAATCTTCGTATCCACCCCACAAAACGAAAATTTTGACGTAGCTCGAAAAATAGAAATAATACCATCTTAAATTTCTTTGGCCTGTAGAAATAGAAGACAGTTTTCATTTTCTCAGAATTAATAGTCTCTTCATCTCTATCATATTTTTGACCAGTCAATTTACTAATAGGATGTTTAAGCCACAAAGGACCCTCCCACCATCTTCCATCAAACAGTTTTTTCCCAAAACAGACTCTGGATGGAAGATCAGCTGGATTCTCGTTTGTTTGTATAAGATACCAATTATCTATATTAGTTAATGTTCTAATTTCTTGCACTCGCTGTTTCCTGCTTGTCCATGTTAATACTATTGAAGAATCAGTCCAAAAAAAATTTGTAAGCTACGCCACTGAATGCCCTTCTCCATATTATTTACTCTTGTTATGATTGTAGCAACTAACAGTTCTAAACGGGGTATGCTTAATTTTTTCACTGGTGCCAGTGTCGATTTTTCTTGAACTAAGTATATTTACAACGGTACATGTTTATGATCTTAAAAATATAGAAGTAGTGTAGCATCTTTACTGGCATCACAGAAGATACGCAATGTTTTATCTTGAATATCATTTCAATTAAAAAAACAATCTAATAAAATTACTAATTTCACCGTCTATTTCGGTATTCCATCCTTAAGTTCCAAACAAGGGACAAAACATTTTTGTTGTCTAGCACATTTTCTTCCACAGAGTACTCTTACCCTCGCAAGTCAAACTCGCCATCTAACAGTGTTTTGCTGGCTTCATCAATGAATAATTGTCGACATAAAATGCCTTCAGTAACTTTAGAATAACAGCATGATAATAAGGTGACTATATAAAAGTGCTTCATTTAAATGGTATTCTAGCATGCCTCCCTATAATAGGAGCTTACAGGTAATTCCAAATAAAACTCTTGATAGACGAAAAATCTTAATTTTTTCTTCAATATTAAACTACATTTAGGGCAATTGAAGAAAAACTTTTCGAATATCAGCTATAACCTCAATTTTTTGATACTTAAAACGTACTAACACGTCGAGAATTAACTCAATTAGATTAATTTCTTTTCACAGGCACTGCTTAATTGATGGTTGTTCTCTTTCGAGTGTGGTTGCATCAAATACTGGCCTGATTATGGTGGTAGTACTGACTACTAGATGGTGAAGCAAAAAATATCCATCACTTTCCCAATCTTCGAACACTCTTCTGTATTCTTCATAAACCATCTGTATGTAACCTTTTTACGACACTACCTATTCTTCTTTTTAATAAATTGTAATTAGTTGGTAAAGGGAATGATCTTCAATGCAAGGCACATCAACTTGGTTTATTCCATCTTTTGTTCTTTTAACCGTAGCTAAAAAAATTTTCCAATACCAGTTTCTCATTTTCTTTCTCTGATCTTTTCTCTTGTGGATCTTGAATTCCCAGTCCGTCCAAACTCCACAACTTTGATATGGCAACATAGTTTGATATCATTGATGTTACAATCATCTATGCGGAATCTTGAATGGAGTCTGATGATTTGATCTTACCCGTTAAAGTCTTTTAATAAAGTGTGTATAACATTAAGTCCACAGTTTAAAGTTCTTCTGTCCGGTCAAAAATGTTCCCATGATAAAGGCCCTTGACTAAAGTATCTATTGGTCCATGCTCAGTATCCGTAATCATAACACCAATTTTGTCCAACTCAAATAACCAAAGTCCTGAACAAACAGACGAAAGGTTGATCTGCATCAAGTTGACTAACTCAAAACTTCGAATTTGCAAGAATAATCTTATGTAAGACTTTTTATATATACACGGTAACCTTTATGATTGACGGTCTCGGATAAAATACCTGTAAAAAGTGAGTAAATTTGAGATCGATATTCTCCTTTTAATTCTACAACTATGGTTTGTAAGAAAATTTCTTGTAAAGTGTTATTCCATGTTGGTTGTTATGCAAAAAGTATATTCATTTAATGAGTCTTAAAATCGTTTATAAAACCATTTCCTTAATGCCTGGCCTTCTAATATCGATGAATAAGTTTTGTCTATGTGACGCTCTCTGTGGCTCTTTGTATGAGTATTAATTTCGATTATGCCAACAACACCGATATAGTTAGTTGTAAAAAAGTCCTCGACTAAAAGGCTTATAATTACGGCTCTTGAATGATATTAAAAGTGAACCGTGTTTTATTGTGTCCCATCATATCTTTTAAATATTCCATAATGATTGTTCTCAGTTTCCTTTGACATTATCGTATGTAGGTTGATCAGAACTTTCCCACTTTGGACAAACAACAGTAGCATGTCTCCATCGAGATTTTGAACAAGTGATCCTAACTTTACACCTTCGGGCAATGGGACCAAACTTTAGACATAGATTCTGAAAGAGTATTCTTTTTATCAGCTAACTTCCATTTCATGGCAATTTGACATTCGTGATTACAATGGCTGCCTTGACAAAAGTTGGTAGATATGTTGCTGGGTATGTCTTAGTGAAACTAATGACTCGAATTTTGCGTTTTAAATCAAATGATGCATGTTTAGGGCGAGACCCAGGGCTTTTCTTATTGACGATGTATTAACAAATATGATATTAAAGAATTATTATATTTTTTTATATCCCATATATGTGTTGTGAGTGTTGGGCTCCAAACGGCTTCGCGGTTTGGGGCGAGAATTGGTATATATTATTCTGTTACTGGATATATTTTATGTACCAACTTTTTGATTTTACATTGGATATTTACCTTGAACATTTGTTTTTTATTAGTTATTTCGAATTTATAAGTATATAATAATTAAATTAGCATATATTCTAAAAACCGATCGAAGGTGATTTTTCTAGCCGATGCTGAACTTCTATCCTATTTTGACATTAATATATGAACTAGGAATTCATCAGAATTAGGGGTTGTAAGTTTTAATTTGATAAGCAGAACTTTTTCTTTGATTCAATAAGAAAAAATCGGTAAATTGGCTTTTACCCCTTTGCTCGTAAAGAATTTCACCACATACATTATATAAATATTCATGCATTTTCCTTTTCTTGATAAAGCAAAAAGTCACTATTCCCTTGAATTTCCTTAAATATTGAGCATGTTTAAACGAGAATTTATTTTATTTACATATTTAGCAGTAATTCAGATTGAGACAAATATATTTTTTATCTCCACTTTTTTGCCAAGATCTAATGTACATGTGTATATACAAACATTAATTTACTTTCTAGTTAAAAAATATTAAATTTTGCTTTTATTTGTTATTAATTTATTCTAATATTTCTTATTTTTTGTAATTTTATTTACATAACCTGTAAAAAAATCAATAATCACATTTATTATTTACTTTCATAAAAAAGTCTTTATTATAGAAAACGGAATTTCTTATTTTACCGACTTTTTAAACATTTAGTTAAGACGCCATTGTGACAAACTTAACCCTATTTCATACTTAATTTTTAAATTTTAACTTAATTGAACTATAGCATATTCAAAACCAAGATGCCAAAAATTCAAAATGAATATCACGCAAAATATATCACTCGGGCAGTTTCTGTGACTGTTAGCTTCACAACTAATAATGTATGAATATACGTTATCAGTTATGAAGTTTACAGTCACAGAATATTGTATATTGGGTAATATTGGTTTTGAAATTAGTAGTATTTTGATACTGATACTTTAGGCATTCAATTAAGCCGCCATTTTGTTTTCCCCATAATGACTCCTCACCAAGTTTTTACGAATTTAGCCTTATATCACAATTTATTTTTGTGCAAAATTTAAGGTAAATTGGATTGGTATAAAATAACTAAAGATGATCAGAAAAGCGGCTAACTAGAAATTAAAATTAAAAAGTCGTATATTATGTGGAGATTCTTCTGTGAACATAAGGTTAGCCAGCTAAACTAAATAATTGTTTTAAGCGTATGTAAGGACTAGGTTCCCAGTAATGAAATATATCTGCATTTCTCAAAGCAAAGTTTGTTTTAAATATGTCCAGTCGGCTAAATTTTGGCCGAAGCCAATTATTTGCCGAACATTGAAATAATAGTCGAAGGTAGCCGAAGCCGAATAATCTGTCGAACTCTAATATATTCATCATTTTCAAACATTTCTGCCGAATTCCCAAAAGGTGTAATTGTTATTACATCTGATTTGTAGACACCAGGTCCCGAGATCGGTTCCGCTAAAACCAGGCTTTTTTAAATTAAAGTTTTCAAGTGGTATAATGACTTGGTTATAAATAGATCCTATTACGATAGCAGAATGGATGCATGCAGGTGAACGAACCTACCCAAAGAAGCACTGATGGGGCTTCATGCGTTAGGTCAGTTGACAGGAGTGGGTCTAAGATGGCATCTGCTAGCGTTTGCGCAATATCTTCAAATTCAATGTCATTCGTGCCTGACAAATATAAATTATTCAAAAGTGACCAGAACGCACCTTAAACCGGACCGGAAATATTTCAGCAGCTAAATCTCCCAGCTATCTGTCCAGAACTTTCGAATTATAAAATTTAGATAGAATTCGACGTCAGAAATGTCACAATGTATCAAAAATTATCTGTTAACTTACTTCCACGGGAATATCTAAAATTTCTTTATTAGAGTTTTTTTACAAGGTGATTCAGACTTATCCGCCGAAGAACATTCCTCATATGGAATTCTATAATTTAGAAGTTGTGTGTTAAATTTTATGAGTCACCAATTAATGTACATAAAATCAGTTTAATATATATATAAATATAAAGTAAAGGGTGTGCTGAAGAGTCATTTTTTGAAAACTAAACATTGCCGTTTTATGAAGAAAATAGACACTATACAATAATTTTAACAGTCGAAACCAAACTTATTTATTCATTTATAAAACTATTCACCTCGTTTTTTTTTTGTATAAACAAGTTAGTGGGATCGCAAAGGAGGAAGGGAAGGACCGGAAGTCATACATACTTTTTGACTTTTCTAGAAAAAAATGGCGTTTTTGACGACTTTTTAATAAAAAACTAAGTATAACGGATTCTTTTGGACCGATTGGAACAAAATAAAAATAAAAAACAGGTGATATGTAATATATTTTTGGGATATAAATAAAAGTAAAAAAAAATAGTTTTGGGTATAGTAATCAATCTACCGAAAATTCTCGTGAAAAACGAACTGCCCTTCCCTTCTGATTTTTTTATAAACTTATGCTGGTAGGATCACAAAGGAAAGGAATCCAGAGCTTTCGCATTGCATAACAACCGGAAGTCATATTTATTCAACCAGAAAAATGACTTAAATTACTATGTTTTTAAAAGTTGTAACTAATGACTATAAAGAATAAAACAAATTATTAAAAAAAAAACAAAATCGGTCTCTTTGGAACCGAGTGTAAAAAATACTGGTAGCTAATTAGAAAGAAGAAAATAAGATGTTTATTTATTAGTCTTCCGGAAATCTTAAAAATTCGGCGAGGAGTAAAAAATTAAATAGAAAAAAGCGTTTCCATTTGCATACTTGCATTTAAATTTGCAAGTTTTTATGCTTTCTGTTTTAAATATAACACAAATGATTGTATGTTAACTAGTTATTATAAGAAGGTATATACAAAAAGCAATGGATCTACAATTACATTACTGACATATGTACAACTACCCACACCATTTCTCTCATTATTTACAAAGCCACACAAAATACCAAAACCATAAAAAATAAATTGTCAAAAATTACCCCAGTCTGACCAGTCATGATCGCCTATAGTGCAGGAGCAAAAACACATGTAACAAAAAAAATTAAATAAACAAACAAATAAATGAACCATACCAACATGTAATGATTTATACTGAGGGCACAATGAATATAAAATATGCTACTTTAGAGGCAATCTCTCAATATTTTTCATTTATATTGATTTGATGTTAAATAGATAAAGCTATAAAATGAATGTTTCTGATTTAAGTTGGATTGGAACTATTTTTTGCCCTTTTACCTTTTCAATTACACGTCTTTTATTTGTTCCGAAAATTTACAAAAACTGGTAAATCAACTTAATTTCTGGAAAAATTGTTAAAAATAATTTGAAAGTTTTTTTTTACATATACAGATATATTTTTTTTAAATATATCATTTCTTTCATATTAAGCAGTAACTTGTTAGCTTTCTTGCGTATAGATTTCTTGCTGAAGAGCCTCTTAAGTATTATTTTTAATAGTCGTAGTCGTATATGTAAATTGTTTCAAAACGAGTTTTTTTAAGTTTTAAGGAGTATTGAACATTTTCCCCAGACTTATTTGCTTTCTAAATTTGTTATTTTTCAAAATATAGATCTTGCTTTTAGTCAAACTTACCAGTCTCAAAAAAAATCCTGCATGCAATTTTTTTTCATACTTGGATAAAGCTTACCTTGCCGATTTTAAAAATATAGGCTTTATGTCGGTTTATAATGATTCGGAACAAATAAAATATTGGAAAATTTGCAGTCAGTGTTTAACACTCTATATAAATAACTTTTTATCTTTTTGGATAGAATAATGTTTACACATTAGAATTTGCAAACTGTGAAAAAATAACACAATTCCAATAAATTATTCCAAAACTAGGAGCTTTTTAAGTAAAACGGGGATGATTACAAAACACAGACATTTGTAAGATATTATTATGTTAAATTTTTAATTTAAGAAGTATTAGCACTTCTTGGTTCCATCAATTATAAAATACAGAACTTGTAATAGTGATTTTTTTTATCAAAATAATTTCTGAAGCGTCATAACCCTATATTTTTAAAATTAAAAAGTACTCTTTAGACAAACAGTAAAAAAATGTATGTTGACAAATGTGACATATGTGACTGTATTTTGAAAAATAATAAAGTTAGGGACAAAATAAAAAACACGTTTAGGGAAAATGTTCCGCACTCATTAAAACTTAAACGTTTAAATTTAAATTCGAGTATTGAAATATACATACATACATACATAATCCTTAGAATCGCTACGTTTTAAAATTATCTTAATGTACTTTTACACATCCTGTATATTTTCTAGTACTGCAGACCCTACATATTATAAAAAAGTATGATTTAAGGGCTATCTACCAAAAAAAAATCGTCAGGGGGCCAATTACAGCTTAATAAATAAATGTAATTTTTTCAAAAACCAAAATTTCAAAATGTTTTTTTACAAAAGGATTAAACTGATCTGGCAATTAGAACTTTAAAATGGTTTTGTAAATTTTCGGAAAAAATAAAATACTAAAAAATTTGAATGCTTGTTTAACACCTTGTATAAATAACTTTTTAGCTTAGGTAAGTTTAACTCTTAAAATCTGATAGCTAGATAGCTGAATACTGCATTTCATTAAATCTTCTCGTAAAAATATTTTAATTTAAACTTTACCTACAAATTTACTTGTCTCGTTTGCTCTGCCCAGCAGTTTACTTTTTCTAGTAGGTACTACTGATAAAATACAAGTTTATCGTTTATAATATAATAATGTAAGAAAATATTAACTCGGAAAATAATGATAATAGCGGAATCATATCTAATAAATTCTCTATGGTTAATTCCTATTCTTAGTCATTAAAATTAAAGAAGAAAATTACTACTTACACCACCATATGAATACATGTTATTATGTGTTTGGCTAGGGTTGACTTTTGACAACAAAAATCTAGCTTGAGAACCACCTTGTTCTGTGTCAATATATCGTGGCATTGGAAAACGGGTTTGTAGAATTTCCTGAGCATCGTCTACTGGTGCTTGCAATAACTGTCGGAAATTCTCATATTCTGGCATGTCTTGATATTTCAGATTTCGCCACTGAGCAATAGTCTAAAAGTGTAAAGCTTTTTTTATATTAATATTCACATATACCTTATGTCTTGAAAATAATTAAAACCTTTTAAAGTTGACCGTTTAGCTCATAATAAGTTGAACGGATACAAGGTATTTTTATGCATTTATATATATATATATATATATATATATATATATATATATATATATATAGCGTTTAGTTTGCCCAACATATTTTAGATCACAGTCAATACGTGCCAGAGTCAACTAAGGGATTCATTAGAGAGGCTTGCAGAAATCAAATCTCAAAAAACGTTGTTAACAACAAGTCAAAATATGTTTCTCGTAAAAACACTGAAGTTATCCAGGGACTGAAGAAAAAGGAATGTTTTTATTTAAAAGCTGACAAAGGAAATAAGGTTGTTATACTAGACAAAACAGATTATTTTGAAAGAGTAGACAATTTGATTCAAACTGGTCCTTATGATTTAATTGAGAAAAACCCGTTATCAAAAATGATAACAGAAGTAAAAAGTACTTTAAAACAGTGTAAAAACCTTGTGTCCGATAAACTAAAATTCAAACTAACACATAGTAACCCACAGTTATCTAAACTGTATTGCCTTCCCAAAATTCATAAACCTGGGAAGTCCATGAGACCTATTGTTTCAGCTGTTGGATCACCAACGTACAATATTTCAAAATGGTTAGTAGAAGAATTCGGCAAATTACATATCTCGTATGATAACTTTGAGGTTACTAACTCGTTAGAATTCTTAGATAAAATTAAGAATGTTCACTTAAAAGAAGGTAAAATTTTAATATCTTTTGATGTAAGCTCATTGTTTCCTAGTGTACCCATACCACTAGCTTTAGAATACCTAAAGGAACTACTTGAAATCAATAATTTGAAGAAAGAAATTATTGATGAGTATTTACTTCTCACAAAATTATGTATGAATCAAAATTTTTTCCAGTACAACAATAAATATTATAAACAACTAGAGGGAACTGCGATGGGCAATTGCTTATCTCCGTTCCTTGCAAATTTGTTTATGGGCAGATTAGAAACCCGATTCAAAAAAGAACTCAAGTATTTCCCAAGGGTGTGGTATAGATACGTAGACGATATATTTGCTATTTTTGATACTAAAACAGAAAATTTGGACACTTTCTTAGAAACATTAAACAATAAATATCCTTCCATTAATTTTACGTACGAAAAGAAGAACAATGGGCAATTACCTTTTCTCGACACGTTAGTTATTAGAAATAACGATAAATTAGAATTTGATATTTATAGGAAATTTACTAATACTGATAGATATATAACATCCGACTCATTTCATTGCCGTCAACACAAAATGGCAGCATTCCATTTCTTAGCTCACAGGTTAGTCAATTTTCCACTAAGAAAAGAACGTTTTAACAATGAAATGAATCGGATTAAAAATATAGCTAAAAGTAATGGATATAATGATAATTTTGTACATAAACTAGTAAATAGACATAAGCATAAGAAAATGTTAAAAGATGCCCCTACTCTTCAAATACCTGAGGCTTCCAATAAATTCATAGTAATCCCGT